>JAGWCC010000507.1:0-359789 GCA_022651775.1 Drusus annulatus | reverse complement strand
TGACATTCAATACATGAGAATGGGTCGCTTTTACGACTCGTTCTTATGTTCAACAGCTCGGCTATGGAACGATTTTCCGGCCTCTGTGTTTCCTCCATCCTTCAACGTGGGTCTCTTCAAGTTCACTCCTTCCTTTCCTCAAAAATACCCTCCACACAGCATCTCGAAAGATGACATAGGCCCTGAGGGAAATTATTTCCCCCAAAGCCTCCTGTGTGGAGTTATTGTAAAAAAAAAAACTAACATATTTACATTAACAAATATATATATATATATAATTGTTGTTGCCCGTGCTGTCGGTTCTAGGGTAGAAAACATAGAGTAGGTAATAGTAAACTATATATATAAACTAAGTATAGCCGTTATGACTTTATTGTGGGTATGATAATTTAAAAAAGGCGAGTCTTTAGTTTTGCTCTGAACTCAGTTGAGCTGTCGATCTTTCGCAAATGTGAAGGGAGGTTATTCCAAGCTGTGGGGCCTGCTACGGCAAAAGCTCGCTCTCCGAAATTGGTTGTAAGTGGCCTGTACCCGCTACTGGCTTCGGATATTAACGGTTTTAACATTGACCTTATCTGGTAACTTGACTATGTGGCGATTGGAATGAATAGAGAAAGATAGTTATTTTGACCGGTCGGTAGCTGAGTGGACAAACGCGTCGGATTCCCACCCGAGCGTCGTGTGTTCAATTCCTCTGCTGGCTAATAATAATAATAATAATTGGCTGATTTATATAGCGCCGTTTTCGTGACAGAAATATCACCTCAAGGGCGCTTGAAAAAGGTCCTCCTAAGTCCTACAACATTGTACAAGCAACATATTCCGCTTATTATGATGGCAGCAGGTATGGCAGAGCTGTCAGGTTATTCGTAACCCGGGAATGTTTGTCTTTCTTTAAAATTAAAAAAAAAACCCTTTGCTATTATCATAAGTGGCATATATGGTTAAAAACCCAAGGTTGTTGGTTTTATGATCATATCGTTGCCGGTGGGGCAAGGGCTGAAGCGCCATTTCGGGAAGTTTATCCCAAAGCAGTTTGATTTTGTTTTTGTTCAAGTCAAATACCTGATTGGATTTTGAAAAAAAAGTTGAAGCGAAAAAAAAGCTAAAAACCTTGTGTCATTTGAGTCGAGCCTGCTCACAAATGGTTAATATATTTTAGATGGCTAAAGGGCCGCGAAAATTTGCAGAATCAAACGAGAGTCAGAGCGTTCGGTGCAGAAAAAAGAACTGCTCAAAACTGCATATTTTACATTATTTTTACTAAAGTGTCGTTTAAGCCCTCTTGCCTTTCCAGCGACGATATTATGTAAAAAAAGCGGCTGTAGGTAATAAAGACTACGTAATATTAGCTATAAATAAAATAAAACACGAATGAATACGATAAAACTGTTATCAATAATGTTTCGTTATCATATCATAAATTCACAAAGATGTGATAATTGCTATTTATGTGGAGTACTTTTATCTAGTATTTAAATCAATTTTATGTAAATATATGGATTTAGTCAATGAAAAACTAAAACTATTTTAAAAAGCATACATAATAATGCTTAACAGTTTTTGTAATGTAGATTACTTTACCTAATAATAACAACAGTGAACTTATAAAGCGCAGTTTTGTGATATTTCACCTCAAATGCGCAAATTTACCTGGTGGTAAATGTGTAAATAATAAATTATTGCAGAAGATATGTATTATTGCGAAGTGCAATACAGACCGAACTTACCGACGGCCTTCGCGGTCGAGTAGTAAGACGCTCGACTGCGAATCCAGAGGTCACGGGTTCAAACCCGGCATGCACCATCAACTTTTATTCAATTATTATGTGTCATAACATCACATTTAATCCGTATAAAATAATAAATAGTACATTTGCGGCACGTTCCAGAGAGGTAGATACTCGTATCGGCCTAGTGAAAGACCGCCATTAAGAAACGAAAATTTGCTTGAATTGACTTTAGCCGTGTTTGGTGAACAGATCTGAATAGCCAGGTAATTTCCAACCTTCCTCTTCCCCATATCCTTCCTATCCGCACTACCTTTAGTCTCACACAATACACCGATTGGGGATGCCATAGTCCCACTGGCTCTAGACAGTTGGAACTCTTGTGGGGTATTCACTATAAAAAAAATACTTGACAATACAAAAAATAACAACATATACATTTTTTTAAACGTTTGCGTTGCCGCGGGAGTCGAATCCGCAATCCAACAAATTAGATAGATCAATACGCTACAGAGTTTTTTAATAATATATAATATTCTGTCATTTTTTCACCGACCGATCTTGCCGTCATTCAGAAATTGCGCCCGGGTGCACCTTTGCGGTAACCTCACCCCTGTTGCGGTCCTGCTTTTCGGTTAGTAGGTCAAATTATATTCAAGGTTCGGTCGAAACTACATTATTGATGTAAGGGAAACTGCCTTACTTTTTAGTGGGCTACATGCAAGGAGTTTATGTGAACCTTTCTAGATCTTTTATCTTTATAGTACTTTTATTATCGAACGGTTTACTAGGCCTGTCTCACTAGCTTATTTAGTTTGTGGGGGTCAAACTAGACTATTTGTAAAAAACAAGTTCCAAATCAGTGAATCTATTTTGGGGCTTTGATGTCATCGACTATTTTGATGGCTTCTCTTCTGATAACTTACGAGGGGAGTTCAAAGGTTACGTAGAACTGATGATCATATTAACTAACTAACTAACCATCACGCCGTTTCCCCGCAGGGGTAGGCAGAGAGGACGGACCGCCATACAACTCTGCCTTGGCACACACTTTTTGCTTCATTCACATTCACACATCGTCTCATACATACTCTTATGTTATTCTGACTCTTTACATGACCCGATTCAAGTTTTTGGTTTACTTGATCGTGCCATGTCTTTCTCGGGCGTCCTCGACCTCTTCTTCTTCCTCCATTCACTTTCGCATCATATATTCTTTAAACACTCTTTTCTTCGTTAATTCGCTCTACATGCCCAAACCATCTAAGCGTACCTTTCTTGATCCTCATCATTACGCTCAGCCTTGCATTCTTTCCGGATATCCACATTTTTAATACGGTCATTCATGGTTTTACCGCATATACGTCTCAAGGATCTCATGATCATATTATTTAAAATATTTTTTTTTCTCAAGTCAAACTTCGATTTAAAAATATTTTTTTTTAAATATGAAAATTTCAATTGGTGTTAGTTTCAAATTTTAAAATAGTCACACTCCTGCGAATGTATGTGCTCACTAAGTAAATTATTTATAGTTCGTGTTAAAAGACATGCAACGTAGCGTATTCAATACATTTGTTGACAGACCGCAGCTGACGTCACGATACCCGGCTTCGCTCGAATTTCACAACCATTTGTGGAAATCTGAAAATACGTTATTTTTTTTCATTTTCTCACAATGAAAATGATATTTGGAGCTAAAAATTGTTGCGTTGACCTATAAATTATGTGCAAATTTCACGACACAAGAGCTCACCGTTCGAGAGTTTTATCAATGATATTGATTCGCTTCGATTGAATCTCAGATTTCGTAACTTTGAACGTTTTTGGTCGCTAGCGCGGAGGACCGTTAGAATTGTTTGAACAGCTGACTTTTATATATTCATTACTATAATAAGCACATACCGATGACCACATAATATCAATGAAATAATATCAAGGTCTCAGAGCAAGAATATATATGGAGAGAGATCTAAGCATTTTTACCCAACCTATACAAATTTACGATAAACCACTTTCTCCGGGTTTTCACGCCGTAAACCGCGAGAGAGAAAGAGATAAGACAAGTTCTCACAAAATATAGCTCCGTTTTTGGGTATGTAAGCATGTTCACCGTCTCCCGCGTCTCCGCCCACTAAGTTTTGTTATTTGACCTAACAGGACAGAACTTAACAGTTTTTTTAGTTTATATCCTACATTTTTGTTTGTAACAATACTGTGAAAAAGTGGTTATACACATAAACAAAAACATTATGTCGACATGTGCTTTGAATGGATGTATAAACACCCTAACCCTAGCCACGCCCCAGTCGGGCAAAAATCATCAATACTGACTACATGGGCCATCCCTCCTGGCATATTATTGCTCTAAGATCAAAGTATGATTGCCACAATACAATAAGTAACATCTCGTATTCACAGTCACTGGAAACTGTTTACAGTGGGCAGCTTGCACAGCTGTTGTGGCATAATATGGTCAATATCTCTCAATTTCGAGTTGGCACCTACCAATTCCCACGCGCGAATGTGTACACAGTAAATAATGAGATGGAACATGGGACGGCCTAATTCTGCGGTCACCGGGCAAGTCCAGATGGCAGTTTATGGTGTTAATTTGGAGATGAGTTCCATAAGTTTCTATGGAGAATGAGATAGTGAACCGTTTGGTCGAGAGCAGCACGTTACTAATATATAGACGCGTTATGGCCTTAGAATATTAACACAAAATGTGGCAAGTAACTAACACTCTTACGTTACCAGTAAATTCATCATTCAAATATCGGTCATGTTTCATCATGTATGACAAAGATAGACATTCAAATAATATGTGTGTGTGAACGAAATAGATGTAGGATCGGACTGCGTTCATTTTCATTTCCATCGTTCCATTTCTAGTAACGTTAAATTCTCGGGTGAGAATGAGATGGCACTTCGCTTACTCGCTTACGCGAAGACGTCATTGTGCTGGTCAAAAATGGAGATAGTTGTGTTGTCTAAAATAATAATTAATTGGCAGTAATTTTCGTGTACTTAGAAATGAAATGTTATGGCTTTTAGTAGACTTTGCAGTGTAATTGAAACAATTTCTCATCACACACGAAGGCATTTTGGCACTTTGTTTTGTAATTGATTAGATATAGTAAACGCCCTTAAGCGACGCGTGACAGATTAGAACTAAATCTGCTTAAACACCGAGCACACCAACTAGCGTGGTTTTCTCTTGCCACTTTGGGAGCGCTACAACGTCTGTGTTTATATATATGTCTATATATGTTTGTAATGTCATTGCTAATCGCCGCTTTTGTAATGTTGGGAGTCAAATGTAATAGGAGAGAACACTAATTCACAAATTACAAATGTTTTTTTTTTTTCAATGGTGAATACCGCACAAGAGTCCCAACTGCTCCCAACCGTCTGGAGCCAGTGAGACTATGGCATCTCTAATGGGGGTATGTTGTGAGACTGAAGGTAGTGGGGACGGGAAGAAGATGGGGAAGAGGAAGGTTGAGAAGTATCTAGCTATTCAGATCTGGTCAGCAAACACGGTTAAAGCCACTTCAAGCAACGTTTCGATTCTGAATGGTGGTCTTTCACCAGGGCGATACTTGGAGTATCTACCACTCTGGAACGTGCCGCAAATATACTATATAGTTAGTAGCTGAGTGGACTATTCCCATCCGGGTGTCGTGGGTTCAATTATCTGTTAGCTAAGTCATCCATCATTCCACAAGCAATATTTTCCGCTTATTATGATTGAAGTAGAAAATTTTCAAATATCGCCAGTTTATTCATAACCCGGGAATGTTTCTCTTTCATTATTAAAAAAAATATATATGTATACATTAAATGTGAAATAACACATGTGGAATCTTAATCGAGCGCCTTCGCCACTCGACCACGGAGGCCGTCAAATTACCATGTATTTTTTTTATTATCTAAGTGTATACTTCTGACAAAATACAACCTCCCATCTCTAATTCGCAGACCATTATGCTACGGGGGCCGCCATAAATAATAAAAATATCTCTAAAGGGACGTTCATTTGAGAAAACATTTTTTAATTAACAATTAACCCCGTGTAATTTGCTACATAATGTTCAGAAACTTAACGGATTTAATTAAAACGCGCTAATGGCGTCATTTATCTAAAAATGTTTAAATAATGAGAGATTTTTAACGCTAATATTTGTTACCAGTGGCGGCAGGTGATTTTCTTTAAATTCCAGTAAAAAAAACAGTCCTTCTGTTTGTATATTCATTTGTCTCTTACGATATTTCAGAGTGGTAGATACACTAATTATCGCCCTGATGAAAGACCACCATTCAGAAATGAAATGTTGCTATAAATGGCTTTAGCCGTTTTCGGTGAATGGTGGTCTTTCACCAGGGCGATACTTGGAGTATCTACCACTCTGGAACGTGCCGCAAATATACTATATTTTATTTTATATCGATTAAATGTGTTATGACACATATTAATTAAATGAAATTTATTTGCGCACGCCGAATTCAAACCCGCGACCTCTGGATTCGTAGTCGAGCGTCTTACCACTCGACCATGCGGGCCGTCAATGTTGGCAAACATAAGCTCCCGAAAATATCCATATTTATAAGATTACTGACCGCTTTCGGCCGCGTTAAAGCCGGGAATCCAATTGTACTGTGTATTTGTTTCTTCAAATAAAAAAAATGTCAAAAATACTTTATTAAAAAGTTAATGCAGAGTTTTTTGTTCTAATAAAAAAAAAACACATGCGGTGAGTTCTGGCGTCATGAAATTTGCAAGAAATTTTGTCTGTAATGTGTAGATGCATGCAAATATGTTTATTTCCATAAGCTAAGAGCATTGAAATATCCATCCAAGACAGGACTTTTATAGGTTCTTTTAAACTATTAGCACTTCATAAAGAAAACTGATCAAGGACCAAATTTTTTTTATTTTTTTTAGTGAACGCTGATCGTTTGTCCCCTGATCTTTGTTTTAAATTTCTAACATGAGTGTCCCATACTATTTACTGTGAGTCTATGACCTTTCGAATGGGGCGATGATCCAATCAACCGACGAATTAGCTCAATAGGGCGATTATGTCACCAGGGCGATACTCAAAGTACCCACATTGTTTTATAGCGCACATTAAAGGAATAACACCACCATCGAAATGAAACAATTGCGTGACTGGTAATAATAGATGAACGAACTGGGTAAATAAAAAAAAAATTAGAATGTTTAGGTCAAGAAAATAAAAGAAGAAATTTTGTTTGGGTAAGGTTAATTGAGAAATTCGAACAAATTACCACCTCTGTGGCAGTGCTGTAAGCTCCTTGGCTCTGGATACAGAGATCACGTGTTCAAAGCCAGAAATTTGCAAATAAAAATACATCAAAGTTTTTTTTTACAGCATAGGAATAGGATTAAATAAACGTCAATCCAGAGTGAAAGATACTCTCAGTATCGCCCTGGTATCCTCAATTGGGGTATGTTTATTACCATTACGGTTAAAGAAATTGCCACCTGACAATAAGGTCGCCTTTATACTATTTTGTAATTAAATACAAATAATTTCCTCTGTGAGTACGTACGTATCTAAGAGAGTGAACTTTTCAAATACCTACCTACCTAACAAAGTACCTACCTACAATGTATTTTAGGAAACTTTATTCTATATTTGAAATGGGTGGATCAAAGCAAATTAAAACTAACATCGAACCCCTTTACAATCAAGACAATCACCAACATAACACACGAAATAACAATAAAATTCACATTTCACTTACACACACCACAAAGTATGAGATAAAATCTTTGGAATATATTGCCCATACATTATACATAGCCTGTTCAAAAGAAAAGGTGAATTTTGAATTTTCGCGGGCTGTGTACATTCGATTATCGATTTTATTGTTGTTGTTATGTTGGTACACATATGTTTATCATATGTTAGCATTATCAGCCATTTTGGATTAGTGGTTTGTTTTTGACAACTGAAAAGGTTAGTCACGTTTTTGTGTGTTTTTCGATTTTTTACTTGGGTCAAAGAATATGTATTAAATTTTGCGTTAAAAATGGAATAAAGTGCTCCACGCACTTAAAATTTTGACTGTGGCATTCGGCGAGTCTACTTTGTCTCAAAAAAGTGTTTATAAGTGGTACAAGCGCTTTACAGAAGGCCGAGAAGTTGTTAATGACGATGAGCGTCCTGGAGTTGTGGAAAAACAAATCATGGATTTTATTCTTTGATCCATTTTTTACAAAAGTAAAAAATCGAAGAACACACAAAAACGTGACTAACCTTTCCAGTTGTCAAAAACAAACCACTAATCCAAAATGGCTGATGATGCTAACATATGATAAACATACGTGTACCAACATAACAAAAAAAAAACGATAGTGGAATGTACACAGCCCACGAAAATTCAAAATTCACCTTTTCTTTTGAACAGGCCGCGTATAACTCGCTTCCAGATAAATATAAAAACAGTCAACTTAATAAAAAATACCAAAATAAAGCTTTAAAAGAATACTTTTAAAATACATTTAAAGATGAAAACACCTAATCCCCAAAACAGTTTTCTTTTCCCGGTAGAGTAAAAACATTCTCATTTACTGCCCTTCAAGGTTTTATTTTTTTAATTAATTAATACTAATTAGCAATTTATTTATTTTCTTTACTGTATTTCTTATTATGTTATATTGTATTATATTGTTTGATTTATTATGATTTATGTTAGTTTGATTACTCTGTATTTTGTATTATATTATGTAGTCCTTCAATTTCCCTTGTCCCAGAGTGAGTTTGTATAACTCATCGGGATTGCTATGTGTGTTAGCAATATATTTAATAATAAAATATTTTTTCAAGTCAATTTTTCATATCGTCGCCGAAAAGGCAAAAGGGTTGAAGCGCCATTTTGGGATGTTTACACCAGAGCACTACAAAGTTTTTTTTTGTTTTACGATCATAAGTCAAGTTCATAAGTCTTCAGTACCTGGTTGGATATTGAAAAAAAAAGTTAACTCAATGCTCTCACTGAGTTACCTGAAGCGTCAAAAAGCTAAACAAAAGTCCTTAAATTGTGTCGCTTGAGTCGAGCCTTCTCCCAAATGATAAATATATTTAAGATGGCTGAAGGGCCACAAAAGTCTTCAGAATCAAACGAGAGTCAGAGCATTCGATGCAGAAAATAAAACTGATCAAAACTGCATATTTAACTAATTTTTGACCACAGTGTCGCTTAAGCCCTTTTGTCTTTCCAGCGACGATACAGTATTTTAGCGCTATGTAATTTTCACAAATAAACAGATACCCTACAAAATGTTATGCTTAGTAAACATTTTTTAAATATCACACCATTTTTTAAAAGCAAAATATGTAATGAGAGACTTTGATTTAATTTTCATTTACAAAATTATTGACTGTTTTACTGACTCACCTTCTCTGTTGCAACTTATCCAGTTCAACATTCTTTGCCGTAGACTCAGGAACAATGAATTGCTGTTCCTCAGTCATCACAATACTAATTATGGGTATAATTCTCCAATGTCCAGAATGTCAACTGTGACTTGTTAACTCAAGCCATGGTCTTGAAATTTTTGGTATCAGTCTAAATGATTTTTGTCATTCTTTACGACTCTACCAAAACATTGACTGGACCATGGCTTGAATGTTCTCTCTTATGTTTATTTTGTTCTATTTTTGTCATCGCTTCATTTATTATTATGTATGTGCTATTCCTTCTCTTTTTTCCATTTCGTGTTTTATGTTTTTTTTGTAATTGGACTTTTGTCCGTTAATTTATAAATAAATAAATAATGCAACCATTTTAACTCATTTTATCCATTACCCAATCTAAGCGCTGCATTGTTTTCCTGCAGTTAATCAATCAAACTCTTTGATTGATAGATATACATAGATAACAATAGTTCATCCATAGATAATGCCGTTATCTCAGTTTTACCGAGTGCCATGCTGGCACTTAATTCCGTGACGGAACACTGAACTAACTAGTCGTAATGGGCCATAACTAAAAGCAAGCAAGCAACAGTGACAATTATTAAACTGAATACTTGTAATTCACTAGAGAGAATGTTTGGAGTCATACGAGAAAATGGTGTACAGTGTAGAACTGTATGAAGAGTCATCAAAAAGATTAACATAAAGATTTAAAAACTAAATGGGATGTTCACGTTTTTCATTGCGCTGGCAACATCACTGTGCATTTAACAACTATCGTTGATGTATGGAAAAAAAGTTTTTTCAAGGATTTTTTTTACGTTTTTCATTAGAGTTAGTTGGACGTAGAGTCTGTTTTCCTATGGTGTGTCCTACGTTAAAATCGATGCGATCCAAAGTCGATAACCAATCAGCGTACCGGTGCTTTGTTCCCGGAAATCGAAGAGCACACTCGGAGATGATAGATATTTCTGTCCCGGTGACTTTGCGCTTATTAGATTTTGAAACTCGTTTGAAAATATACTTTTTGAGTTATCTTATATCTAATCCCATCCTCCTTCCCTTTATCCCATTCACATGTTCCCTTCCACCTTTCTCTCTCCTCACCAACTTGGATAAGTTACAAAAAAAAAACTGTATATTGTTACACTTTACTTATCATTTCATCGTTATCTGTGGAAAATTTATAATTGGCATAATTTTCTGGTTTTATTATTATAAACATGTTAATTACCCATCTGCTGTTAATTATCGTTTTATGTTATACGAAAATTAACTTTAGGAAAAGCTACGTTAGAGTTCATTATCATATAGGGGGGGGGGGGCGCAATCGGTACTTACCGCACAGGGCGCGAGATGTCGTGAAACCGGCCCTGAGTGGAAGATAATACAAAATCACAAAACTATACCACTCAGAAAATCAACATGAGAATAATCCTGATCAATTTAAAACTACATAAAACACCCATCAAACCAGGGTCAAACAACGGCTTTGAGTGCTGGACCCTCACAAAGAATAGTAAAATTATACCGGATGTTATCGAGAAGAAGATTCTAAGAAGAATCTTTAGAGCCATATAAGAAAATCATGCTTGGTAGAGAAAGTGCTGTTTGAAGAGTCAATGGCAAGATTGGTAAACCTGCATAACTCGTAACGAGGTTTGGAGATCGCAGGCCACCGGAGTGTTGGGCCGGTTTGAAAGCAAACATCTCATCCTCGTGTACAAAGTATTGCAGGAAGACAGCAGGAGACCAGGAGGCAAGAGTGGAGGTATTTCTTAGACACGTCCGGGAAAGGAAGTCGTTAATGGGCGCTTTCTTCCGATCCGTAACAATGGAGAGCGAAATATGCCAGTTGCATTTCAAAGAATGTGGCAACTCCGATGAATTTATGTGAAATACCTAGGGATTTATGGGATTTCCAGTGAAGCTTGCGAGAGGTAATAGGAGATGAAAGCAGTTTAAATAGTGTGTACAAAATTCCACGCGTCACTGTGAGCTACGATTTCCGTGGTGAGATACGGAGAGTATCTCAGTAATGAAGTATTCCATTAAAAAAACATTGTTTACCGTTTCAATGCTAAAAATATGTGGTAAAATAGTTAATTTATTTTACAGGTCCAATTTGAAGCGAAGAGTTAACTGGCTCCATCCGACTAAGGATCAGATGACGTCGCACATTACGACAACCTCCGTGGCCGAGCGGTTAAGATCCTCGGATTCGGACCCGGGGGTGGCGGGTTCAAATACCGGCGTGCGCAAATAAAATAAATTGAATTATTAAAATAATATCAATAATTTTCAACGAAAATATGAGTCAGAAACTAAAAAGAATAACGGTCGCGACCGAGACTCGAACTCGGAACCTCTACTCTATCCGGGAGTAACGTCTCTGCCTAATGAGCAACCGAGACCGGCATTTATTATTTCAATAATTAATATCAACATAAAATACATTCAGCTTTGAAAGTTAATTCTAATTTTATTATTAATTATGGACTTTGTAAGAAGTCAAAAAATCTTCCGTAAATAAAAATGGATAGTTTATCCAAGACACCGTCTAGGTATAGCCGGGTACTTTCCGACCTTCCCCTTCCCCATATCCTTCCTCTTCCCCATATCCTTCCCCTTTCCGCTCCGTTCAGCCTCACAACATACTGCGATCGGGGATACCATATTCTTAATGATTTTAGGCAGTTGGGATTTTTGTGGGTTGTTCGTATAAACAAAAAACAAATAATAATTTAAAGAAGACGTTGTTTCAAGCCACGAATTTATTGTGTTTTTCAATTTAACATAATGTCAAACCACAAAGTGATATAAAAAAATGTGTCCAAGTGCCAAAGTTCAGGGATTTATATTACACTGGTATTTTTAATATGTAGAGGATATTGAAAGAAAGGTTAATGTAGGAAAAATTCCATTAATGGAGGACTGAACGTTGTTGGCGCTAATAAAAAAAAAATGTGCAAAGAAGCGAAGCTAACACTCCATAGTGGAGTGCTTATACCAATCCTGATGTATGGCAGTGAGGCATGGAACTGGCAGAGAAAGGGTGAAATCAGATTGAATGCTGTGGAAATGAGATTCCTGAGGCGTATGTGCGTAAAACCATGTGTGACCGTGTTAAAAATGTGGATATCCGGAAAGAATGCAAAGCTGTTGTAAGCGTGATGAATAGGATCAAGGGACGCTTAGATGGTTTGGGCATGTAGAGCGAATCAACGAAGAAAGGAGTGTGAAAAGAATATATAATGAGAAAGTGAATGGAAGAAGAAGTCGGGGACGCCAGAGGAAGACATGGCACGATCAAGTAAATAAAATACTTGAATCGGGCCAAATGAAGAGTCAGAATAACAGAAGAGTATGTATGAGACGATGTATGAATGTGAACGAAGCAAGGAGTGTGTGCCAAGACAGAGTTGTATGGCGGTCCGTCCTCTCTGCCTACCCCTGCGGGGAAACGGCGAGATGGTTAGTTAGTTAGAGTGGCGAAAACACCGACTGCAGTAATGTCGATCTGTTCTTCCGTTACGCTAAGTAGGCAAGCAAGATGATTTAACTATAGACCTCTTTTTTCTGGCAGAGTTCTTATTACCTTTGGTGGGTACCTACCGCAAATGGCTAACAGCTCGAGAGTTGATTAAATTCATTATTTTTAAAACTGTAGTCATTTTCCGGTTCGATAATCCGTGAATCGTTCATTCGAATAGCGAATATTTGCGCTTAGCCTATTTTTTGCTGTTTTTTTTTAAATAATATGCAGGTGGATAACGTTAACGGAATAATACAATCAGGGCCTGCACCTTGGCGAAAGAATATATTATGGAGAGAGAGCTAAATATTTTTACCCAACCTATACAAATTTTCGATAAATCACTTTCTCCGGGTTTTCACGCCGTAAACCGTGAGAGAGAACGAGACAAGACAACTTGTCATATAATATCGCACCACTTTTAGGTATGTAAGCATGTTTTACGTTCAACCAAACCTCAGTTAACCTAACCTGACACAACCTAAATCACTTTCTCCGGGTTTTTAGGCCGTAAACCGTGAGAGAGAAAGAGACCTTTCCTCAAAAAGACCTTCCACACAGCACCCCAAAAGATGACATAAGCCCAGAGGGAAAATATTTCCCTCAAGGCCTCCTGTGTGGAGTTAATGTAAAAAACAACACCATCGCACGGGATAGCTGTAACTTGCATTTCACCATCGATCTTTAAACATTTTGAACTATATTTTCTAATTATTACAATTCTTTCCTGGATTACGAATAACCTGACAATATTTGTATTCCTTCTACTACCATCATAATAAACGGAAAATGTTGCTTGTGCAATGTTGAGAAGACTTAGCTAGTAGATAATTAAATGTAATGGTCGCTGGTGCGACCGATAGAATGCTCCTTGGGTAAGGCGCGCTTTTGTGCGAGGATGTTGAATAAAATATAATCATAAATAGAACACATACACTTTGTTTATAACCACTTTATTCAATATTATGTCTATATTGAATAAAAAAGTGGTTATAAACAAAGTGTATGTGTTCTATTTATAAATATGGCAAGCCACAAAGTAAATGCTTTTTACGAATATATAAAATATAATCACTTTACTTGAATACTTTTTATTAAAAAAATTTATATAATATTATAATTAGACCTTTAACTGAATATGGTTTACCACTGCGCATGAGTGCGTTGTGAATAGGAATGAACGAATAGTTATATCATAGTTGAATAATAGTGGTAGTGGGTGCTTTTACAGAATAGCTCTGGTTTTATACCTGCATGGTCGAAATAAAAGTATCAGAGTCCAAACATGTGTTCTATGGGATAATACATTTTAAACGGAATTTTAGAAAGCGATGTTAGGATATAATTTATGAGACAGAAATACATTGAGGGATGCAATTAGGAAACAATAGGAGATTGGTAAGAATGTTTAGTGACATGGGTAAGCTGTAGATGTGCTAAACTGGTTGTCACATTACACGAACCCACGACGCCTGGGTGGGAACTCGATGCCTTTGACCACTTAGCCTACTAATATCGCTCACACTTAGCTGAAAAACCACTTTCGTCAATTCAAAACAAGTTTTACTTTAAATATCACAGCCCCAGGTGTGTCGACGACGAGTGAAGCATTTACTTGGAGAAAAAAAACCTCAATATCTTTGAGATTCAATTGAACGCTGGCTGAGAAATGATTTTACTGCAAAACCGTAGCAATTTCAAAATAGGTCCATCGAGTCAACAACCATTACGTTGCACAATTGAAGTCGAAATCTTCGCATAATCTTCACAAATAGACTTGCGCGTCCTACCTCACCGCACCCGGCGCGGAATACCTCGAAAGCTGCAGCGGCGGCATCTCGCATCTCCGTCGACGGCGCGAGATAAGACGAGACGGATGCGGCGCGTTCGTCTCTTTGACGGGTATTTTGAGGTGGATATTTGCAGTGTTACTATTTCGATACTAAATTTGAACAGGAAACTGGGTTTATACCGTCGGAAGATTATTTTAGAGAAATGGGATAAAGGTCACGAAGTGGTTCTTTTAAACTGGTGCTAAGGTATTGATGACAGGCGTAACAGCTATTAAGTTTGAAGTGTTGAAATTTCCTCATTCACACGATGCGGTCAATTGACTTTTTGTTTTTCGTGATACCGTAAAAGTTAGTGCTCCATTTCATTGGGAATGCTGTGAGGCTGAATCAAGTCGGGACTTAAGGACGGTAAGGAGATGGGGAAGACGAAGGTTTGGAAGTACCTGACTATTCATATGTGATCACTAAATATAGCTAAAGCCTTTTCAAGCAATGTTTCGTTTCTGAATAGTGGTCTCTCACCATAGCTATACTGATAGTATCTTCCACTTTGGAAAGAGGGGCAGATATACCTCAAATGACTTTAACCAAGATACTTCCTACCTTCTTCTTCCTCTTCCATGGAAGAAAAAGTCGGGGACGCCCGAGGAAGACATGGGACGATCAAGTGAATCAAATACTTGAATCGGGCCATGTCAAGAGTCAGAATAACAGAAGATTATGTATGAGACGATGTATGAATGAATATGAACTCGTATGACCGGTTAGTAGCCGAATGGACAAACGCGTCGGATTTGCACCCAGGCGTCGTGGGTTCAACTCCTCCATTATTGCACAGGCAACATCTCCCGCTTATTATGATGGCAGTAGGAGTTTTTCAAATATTGTCAGGTTATTCGTAACCAGAGAATTTTTGTCTTTCTTTTTAAAAAATAAATTAATGAAGCAAGGAGTGTGTACCAAGACAGATTTGTATGGCGGTCCTTCCTCTCTGCCTACGGAAATAGCGTGATGGTTAGTTACTTCTAACCTTCCTCGTCTCGTTCTCTTTGTTGTGAATTTTAGGGGAATCGTGAAAAATGAACAATGGAAGTACCTGGGTATTCAGATCTGGTTAATTAGAGGGAGGCAGATCTTTAAAGCGTAATGTTATTTCTCCATCAACATCAACATCAACATCAACATCAACATCAACATCAACATCAACATCAACATCAACATCAACATCAACATCATCAACCTTAACATCAACAACATCCTCAACATAATCAACATCATCGACATTATCGTCAACATAATCAACATAATCAACATCAACATCATCAAAATCAACATCATCAAGATCAACTTAAAAATCAACATCTACATTAAAACCAACATAAAAATCAACATCAAGATAAAAATCAACATAAAAATCAACATCAACATACAAATCAACATAAAAATCAACATCAACACAAAAATCAATATCAACATAAAAATCAACATAAATCATATATTTCAAAAGGCGCCGAAATTGAAGATGCCCCAGGCGCCATTTAGCTGTTCAGAAGTAAGCAAGTATACGACTCCTCACTTATATGACTTTTTACATAAAATTACCGATTAAATAATAATTGCAGTCCTAAGTGCAAATGAATTATTAACACCGATGAGATAAACAGATAGAAGTATACTGAGGGCGTGTCAGTGTGCCCAAAGTAAGCTCGTTTTTCAATTGATCAAACATTTCCAAATACCAAAAAACTCGATTGAACTGATAATCAATTCTATCGGTCTGTCTGGGAACTAGGAGGCCAAAGGTCTTATGTTAACTGGCGACATCAGCTTTCTTTCAAATCGTTAAAGATAAGACTTCTAGGGATTAACGGTTCAGTATCGGTATAATGAAGTTTGCAAAATAATTTGTAAACTAGTTGTTACCCATGAAAAATCACTAGTAACTTCACTCGCCAAGAAAAAATATAAGTTGATTTAATCCACCCATTTCACATATGTCTGCTTAAATACATTATAGATAAGTTCTTTGGGGGGCATGGAGAGGTACCTTTGAGAAACAGTGTGGTTAGGACGGATGACCTTATAACTGACTCGATAGAAAGAGACAAAGATATGTTAAAGGATGTTGGATAGCTTATTTGTTACCGCCCACATGGATTTCAGACAATTTTAGTGAATATATTTTAACACATTGAACAAAATAATATCAATACACCATTAAAATGATTTATAAAGTTAAAATATTACACAAACACTAATAACATAAGATTTACCTAAATAATGATGGAAGTTTTTTGTTGATATCATGTATTTATATCATTAAAAATGTGAAAATTCTAATGTTCGGTCAAAAATATTTAAAACTGTTGAAATACCTCGGAAAAGTAATGTATTATAATATTTGTTTGGTCTTATTTGAACATTTACGCATATCACCATCATATTGATTTATTTGTATTCACACTGCAAGTTTTTAATCAATCTAAACCTGACCTAACCTAACCTAACAGATCCACTCGATCCAAAATTCTTTTTGAATGTAATAATAATATCAGGACTGAGTCATTTAAATACCCGCTTGTACCTAGATTGCACACAGTGGTTAATTCTTTCGCTGAAATAGTAGATATATTCAACTGCACTGAATCTAGTTACAAGAAGGCTATAATAGCATACCTCTTTCAAAAATATTACTGTTAATTTATTGCATTATAATATTTCGATTAACTTACTTAAATTTTTAGGTGCTAACCATTTACTCTATGTTATTTTTATGTCACTATTTTATGTTATATATTACACTGTTATGTAAAAGCCCATGAGGGCGTATATAATTAAATAAACAAAAAATATAAGAAACTACCGCAAAATCCATTGCCGTAAGTTATGCGACTCGATGATGTGAAGTTAGCGCGGACGGAGAACATCCTTACATACTAAGAAGTGTTGCGATATTATGTGACGACTTTTCTTGTCTCTTTCTCTCTTATGGTATACGACGTAAATGAGTTGGTGATTTATCGCAAATTTGTTTAGGTTGGGTAAAAATATTAGCCATACCTTTTTATATTGTTACTTTACTAGGTAGGTAGGGATTTGAAAAGATTATTTTTTAAATTTGATAATTTCAATTAACATCAGTTGCGAATCTGAAAAGTTCACACTCGTACGTATTCACAAAGAAAACATATTTATGATTAATCATTCCAATCCATAATATTGAATAAGATAACGTATCTAATAACATAAACGGTAGATTACGGAAACCTATAGTTAAAACGTATAAATTCGGCGTAGGTACATATAGTGTAATTTACTACATTTATGATAAACGCTTGTGGTCAAATGAAGTCCTACTTAATCGTTATCATCATCAGTCGCTAAGCCGTCTTCTGCCGTACGCAGGCCTCCTAAATAAACACATACAACATTTATAACGATGTAAATCATTGATATGTATCATATGATTTTATACCGCACAAGAGTCTCAACTGCTCCCAACCATCTGGAGACATTAGGACTATGGCATCCTTAATTGGAATATGTTGTAAGGCTGAAAGTAGTTGGGAGGGGAAGGAGATGGGGAAGACGAAGGTTTGGAAGTACCTAGCTATTAATAACAGTTAATAACAGTGGCGTCACTATCAGCCTCGCTCACACTTCGTAGAGTTACTCTCTTCATCTCATTCAACTAAAATCTTAAGTACACTATAATCATTTTAAGTAAGTAAGAAAAATTTGTTCAAAACTGGGTTTCTTTACAAAAAAAAATATACCCAAGAAACTTGCTAGATTACTAGCAATAGTTATACAATTTTGAAATCCTTATTAAATGCGCCAACTTTAAAGTTACTTGCCAAGCTAGCGTAGTACTTTTTTTTCAGTACAAACAGTTAAAATTGGGCGAAGTATTCATTTTGAAAACTTAGTTAGGAAAAAAGTGACATTTTATTCCAAGCTGGGGTAGTTGGTTTAAAAATTTAGGCAACAATTTACATAAGCATTATTTAGAATTACATAATTAATAAATTTAAAAAGTTTTGTAGTAACGGGAATTAAAACACCATCACAGGGTGTAGATGTTCTCGATTTTTTTTTAATGCCTATAATTTTTAAAATACATATCTTAGATTTAAAAAAAATATTTTTCTGATAACTATTATGACTTCCGCTTCCGGCTTGACGTCGAGTTCTGGGACACCCTGTATATGGAGAGAGCTAAATATTTTTACCCAACTTTTACAAATTTACGATAAATCGCCCTTTCCGGGTTTTTATGTCGTAAACCGCGAGAGAGAAAGAAACAAGACAAGTTGTCACATAATATCGCACCACTTTTAGGTATGTAAGCATGTTTTACGTCTCCCGCTTCTCCAGCGACTCCGCCCACTACGTTTTGCAATGCGACATAACTCGACGGTTTTTGAGGTAATATTCTATATTTTTGTTGATTACAATACTGTGAAAAAGAGGTAATACAAATAAACAAATATTATGTCGATATGTGCGCTATGAACGGATGTAAAAAGGTGTGTTCATAAAAACCCTAGCGACGCCTGAGTCAGGAAACAATCAACAATCCTGACTACACTGTTTCGCAAAGCTATCCCTCCTGGTATATTATTGGTCTGAGACACAAACACTATTGATACTCGTCTTTTTTATTATTTACGGTAAGTATGAAATTTAAAAGCGCTAGAGCTCATGATAATTATGTCGTTGCGAGCTGAACGTAGTCCCGCCGACTTAAAAATTCTAGACAGAGAAGCAGTGCAAGTTTGTTGAAAGCTCAATAGCACATTATGGAAATTACTTGGCAACTTGCAAGCTGTGCATGTTTGTGACATTTTAACGTAAATTTAGCAGCTTCATAATTCACGATTGAAATGACGTGGGAAGATGATAATAGTTACTTTGTTGTAAAAATTTCAAACGGAAAATTTCGGTGGATATTTCAAAGCTCCACATTTCATGATGGAAATGAAGAGCTTTCTTGACTAACGAGCTGAAAGTGGATGGTTTATCAATATTATTCCAGACCCAAGAAATTGTGCAAATTTTATTTTATTTTAAATATTATTCTATTGTATTCTTTTGTTTTCTCACTGTTCTCTTATTTTATTTTATATTGTGTTCTCCCTCTGTGTGTATGAATAACCTAAAATTTGGTATTTTTTGTTTAGTTTAATTTTAGTAGCAGTCTAAATGATTTTTGTCATTCGTTACGACTCTACCAAAACTTTGACTAGACCATGGCTTGAATTTTCTCTCTAATGTTTATTGTGTCTTATTTTTGTCAACGCTTAATTTTTTTATTATGTATGTGCTATTCTCTCTCTGTTGCTCTTTTTTCCATTACAGGTTTTATATGTATTTTTTTCAATTGGACTTTAGTCCGTTAATTTATAAATAAATAAATGATAAATACATTTTGCTTGGGTTAATCAGAACCGATAGGTCATTAAAATTAAAATAATATTCGTGGTCTTATACAAAGTTATTATTACATTTTCATCCTTTTTTATGTTAGAAATGACGTAGCGAGCCCAAAATTGTTGGGTCGACCTAGAAAATCAACACACAAATCAATCTGATATGCTGATTTCACGACGACAGAGCTCACCGAATGACGTGAAAACAGAATGCGTTGTAATTTTTATCGTGAACTACGCTAGCTTTAAAATATTAATCGAAGTTTGAAATTAGTTTAGCGAGACAAACAAACATAATTTCTTCTTCATAGCTATGCCATTAATTACTCTGTCTCTTCTCCTGCAGAGAGATTGGACGATTTGAATGATTATGTTGATGATATTCACGAGTTAGATTGATGGTAGAGGAAACCCCGTTATCAAGTTCTAGTCTAGTGGGCAAAGTTGACGAGTTTGCCTACAATTTAATACATTACAGAGATGATTTTGTTTTGCCAACCATAACATAAAATGATTTGCATAATATTATTTATTTATTTTTAAATACCCTCCCCGGCAATGATGTGTTAGTTTTTTATTTTATTAAAACTATCCTTACTGCGTAAGAATAAAAATTATAATAAATAAGATAACATCTTCAACGGTAAAGAAAAGGAACGGTTTATTGAATAACTATTTTTCAACCATGAAATTAACCATCCAATATTTGTAAGATGTATTAATTAACATTATTAGTTGCTTTAATCCGCTCGTTTATAATATAGAATCTTGGAGTAACAATGTATGGAGAGAGAGCTAATTCTTTTTACCCAACCTATACAAACTTGCGATAAATTACTTTCGCCGGGTTTTTAAGTCGTTCACCATGAGAGAGAAAGAGACAACTAAAATAACACACCGCTTTTATGTACTGCAAGGATTATCTTGGTCTCCCGCGTCTCCGGGGACTCCGCCAACATGTTTTGAAATGCAATTAAACCGGACACAACTAAACGGTTTTTTAGGTTATATGCAATATTTTTGTATCTTCGAAATACCTGGACAGATGGGGTAACTAATTTTAAAGTTCTTCATCGAATATCCAATATAAATGGAAGACGTTATAGAGGAAAATATAACACCTCGTGGCTTCGTACCGTACCTACGTGACATGTACAGTTCCGCACTGCGGTTTGCAGGGTAGACAGCCTTGATGTTGGCCAACTTACGATAGAAGTGTGCACCAAAAGAAGACCATGTCAGATATGAATGAACGGGTAAAAGAGATTTTTTTCTTGCAACAATAAATTTATTCTCCAAGTGAAGAAAGTTTGCGCTCATGCTTGATTTTTAGAGACGAAATAACTGGAAATAATGTACGAGAGAATGTTTTTTATGTGAACACCGTAGAAGAATCCCAGCTGCGTGGAGCCAGTGGGACTATGACACCCCAACTTTTGAATATTTTGCGAAGCTAAAGGGAGTGGACGGGGAAAGCAGATTAGAGATGTGAATATTATTAGAGGTATGAATGTGAATGAAGCAAGGAGTGTAATGCCATGTCAGAGTTGTGTGGCGTTATTTGTTAGATGTTCTCTCTATCTAACCCAGCGGGGAAATGGCGTTATGGTTAGTTTGTAATGGGTGCATGTGATATAATAAATAGTGGAAGAAATAGTCGGGGACGCCTCAGGAAGTCATGACACGAAGAGTTTTTAACAGAAGATTATGTGGCAGACGACGTATGAATGTGAATGAAGCAAGGAGTGTGCACCATAACGAAAACGTGTAGTTTATTATCCTCTCTGCCTACCGCTGCGGGAATAGCGTGATATTTTATTAATTTAGTTGTATTAAATAATGTATACAGTTTTTAAATGTCCACTTTCTTATCGAGTGCTAGAAACCCAAACAATGTAATCTCAATTCTCGGGAAAATTGCAAAAATATCCGAAGCTTGTTTATTGGAAGCCGTCCAGAATCTTGCGAGAAAACATGTGTGAATAAAACGTTACAATATTGCGAGAAATAAACATGTTAAATCATCCAAGATACATATGAAATGGAGAGTCGATAAACCAGATTCGAACCGCTAATGGCACAACCGAGAAAAGCGTAAAATCGAAAGTCTATTTTGTCGCATTAAACCGGTGTCTAGATTTTCTATCGCGCTAGAAAACGCCCAAGTTGTAAAACCTCGCTACAATATTAAACAACAGTTAAAAGTAAAAACAATAGATTCATAACTACAAAAGGTTACAGTCTATACAGAGCTCCACTCGGAAGCAACTTAACTGTAATCGCTAGAGCATAGTAAAAAATAATTTAACACACAGCGTAACGAACGACATGCTAGTCTATGAGAAAAATCGATGGATTTTAATGGAAAAACCACTTAATTTTAGCATATATTTATTTGATGGGTCGTTATAAGGCTCACCTGAAGATGGATGGGAACTTTTTTGACAGGAGCGGCCATTTTCACTTTGATTTTCACACAACAAACCGATTTTCAGCGAATGAAAATTTTATTTTCGTATTTCGTGCAGGCGACCGTCGCGCGGAAAGCAATTTTCAATCTGGCTTGCGCAGTGGGTCGAACGGGCCGTCGCGAACTGTTCTCTCTCGGCTAGGTTGGGGGCCTTCGATTAAATTATCTTATCTCGACTCTTGCGGCTCGATTATTTCAGTTAGATTTCATTTTTTAAATTTATTTAAATTTATTGAAGGATTTTGTCAATTAGTAACGTGTTTCACATAAATGACGAGCTACAAAACAGTTGAACTAATCAATTATAAAGATTTCTTCACACATTGTCGACGTCGGAAAGGCAAAAAGGCTGAAGCGCCAATTTGAGAAGCTTACATTTTTTGCAATAAAGTCTTCAGTACCTAGTTGGATTTTGAAAAAAAAGTTACTCAGGCAGCCAATGCTCTTACTGAGATACCTGAAGCGACAAATGGTTTTAAAAAATCCCAAACTTGTGTCGCTTGAGTCAACCTTCTCCTAAATGGTACATGATATGTTATTTTGTTTATATAATGGAATATACTCATGGTATCGCCCTGGTGAAAGACCACCATTCAGAATTGAAACGTTGCTTGAAATGGCTTTAGCCGTGTTTGGTGACCAGATCTGAATAGCCAGGTACTTCCCAACCCATCTCTTCCCTATCTCCTCCCCCTTACCATTACATTCAACCTCACAACATACCCGAATTGGGGATGCCATAGTCTCACTGGCTCTAGACGGTCGGGAGCAGTTGAGATTCTTATGCGGTATTCACTATAAAAAATATATATAAATATATATTTTAGACGGTTGAAGCGCGACACAAGTCTTCAGAATCGTAGAAAATAAAACTGGTTAAAACTGCATATTCAACTCATTTTTGATCAAAGTGTCACTAAAGCCTTTTTTTCCTTTACAGCGTCAACATTATAATGCTAATAAGTTTCGCTATAGTTTAAGATGAACATTAATAAGACGACACTTATGCTACCTCGTCTTAATTTGACAATTCGAAAATACACAGCTCCTTACAGAAATGCTGCCACAAGCTAAAAATAGTTGCGTTGACCCATGACTTTCAGAAAAACACAAATTCTATGATTCTCCTGACTTTGGTAAATGTAAAAGATATTTACACAAGCAACAATATTTTGACTGAAGCATTTTTTAACGCTTCAATAATACCTTTTGTAAGAATATTGTAAAATAAGGCTGTATTGTGATGAACGCCAAACTTTTTTTTTTTACATCTTTGAACTGCTCTTTAATTGACAACTCCCATTGATCTTTTATAAAAAAATCAAATCTCTATAAAAAACATATTTTATTACATATTATATTAATACCGCACAAGAATCCCAACTACTTTCAACCGTCTAGAGCCAGTGAGACTATGGCATCCCCAATCGGGGTATGCTGTGAGGCTAAAAATAGTGGGGGAGGGAAGGAGATGGGTAAGATGAAGGTTAGGAAGTACCTAGCTATTCAGATTTAGTCACCAAACACGGCTAAATCCATTATAAGCAACATTTAGATTCGGAATGGTAGTATTTCACCAGGGCGATACTATAAGTGTCAATAATATATATAACTCCGGTGCGTGCCGCAAATGAGTACATATTATTCTTATATGAATTAAATGTCTTATGAAACATATTGATTAAATAAAATTTATTTACGCACGCTGGGTTTGAACCCGCGACCTGGATTCGTAGTTGAGCGTCTTACCGCCCGACTATGGAGGCCGGCAATCTAATTCAATCATTTTTAAAACAAAGTTAGTGGGAAGAGACTCACGAATATGGCAAAATAATATTTATATACTCAAACTAAAGCTTTATCGCAAACAGTGGTTCACGCATTCTATAGAGAATATGTATTAATCTGATTTTCAAATAATAAGATAACTCTTACTTTCGAACTATAATTTATTTATTTATTCTTGTCAAAATATGTTTAAAAAAAATGGGTTTGGTCCATGTCTGTCTCACTGGGATATTCCTGTGTCGAGACAGACATTATTTCCAGCTGATAAATTATTTGCATTTATGATCTTCCCATCACTAGTATTTAGGTCGGAAAACTACCGCCAGAGCCCTCCCGCGTTTGACGTTTCAATTCCAAAACGCAACAATCTTGTTTTGGAACCGATCTGAAGATTTAAAAACAAATCATTATTTGCTTTAGCTTATTTGTGTTAGAAAAGATAATTATATATGACTTAGTTACAATATATTTAAGTGTGGTATATGTAAAATTGTTAAGGGATTATTTATTGTTAATAGTGAATAAGAATGTTGTGAAAAAACGTGAGTATTATGACACTAATATATTTTTCTCGTGAATATTGTACTGTGAACTAATGACCGCGAACTTTTGTTGTTGTATTAAACCATATCGTATTTTTTTAAATTACGCAACTTGAATCTGAACATTGCGCCAAGATAACAGTTGATAAACAAAGTCGTTATCTCTCTTTATGTTAATCAAAACATTAACATGTGTCGCACACGTTCATTTACTAAAAAAAAAAACAAATGGGCTCCGTTTCAAGGCCGAAATTTTCTTAGGCGATTTTCCGGAAGCTTAAGAATTTCAGATTCAATCCGAGAATCTCATATAAATTCTCATACATTATTTTAGTGACATTTTTATTATTGCCATCTAGCGGAAAGAATGAAAACTTTCAACATTTTACTTACAGAATATTTTTATTCAGGCGTTTTTATAGTAGAGTTTTTTTTTGCCGCTAAGTTTTGCCGTGCTTTTCAAAGCTCAATTTTCGGTGTGAGCTTTTGATATTTTCATTACCTTTTACTTTTCGGTTTTGGTACAGAGATCTTTGACAATTTCGCAAGTCTATCCCTCAGAATAAAAAGATTTTATCTTACACATTAATGCTATGCGATAATGATATCTAAAGTAACTTTTTACAAAAACCATTATCGCATAACATTACTGTGTACGATGAAACCTTATCATCCCAAGGGGTCGAAATGTCAGTGCAGTGAGCTTGGGGTTGAATTTTTTCTCCACAAGTCCGCGGATCGTTTTTTCGGGCTTCTGTGTTTTCTCCTGACTTAAATCCGATGTGATATTTAGTGTACATACAGCGTTTAGGACTAATTCGAAGTCCGTATGCCTTCATTACATCTTCAGCCCGGATCACAGGTTTAAAGTGACATTTTATAACCATTTTCGATTGCAAGTACCATTTTTAGTAGTCCCCGTAAATACATTTAGCCATTATTATTTAGTAAATTGGTTTAGTTGTATTTTTTCCATTAGCCTGCCTGCATGCCTCTGTGTTATGTATCAAATTAATTAATCCATTTGTGTTAGTTGTTAAAGCTGTCAGTTTGGCAGTCATTCTTCAATCATAATGTGCGTCTTTAATTCTGTAATGTACCTACTGGAGTCAAATTGTACCTTATGTTATCGGAATTTAAACGTTTTTTGCTTATTATTCTACGTAAATAATTATTATGCATTCATAAGTTCGTGTAAATTAAATTTTAAATGTCAGAGGAACTAAATTGGCTAACAGTAAAACAGGTTCTAACATTAAACACATTGATGTTTAAACATTAAATGAAGAACAACTTGTTACCAAAATATTTTTCTGACAAAATTATCTACAATGTTGATATTCACAAATATAATACAGGGGAATGCAAATAAATTAGACTACAAGAAAATAATAAAGCCAACACACAAAATAGCTTACTATAAAAAGGGATAAAATCTTATAAACGCCCTGCCGGAAACCCTCAAAATTATGCCAATCAATAAATTCAAAATAGCCTGTAAGAACTATTTAAAATGCATATAAACCAAAATAATAAGTAAAAATATTATAAAGTCAAAAAGAAAATTAAATAATTAGCTACTTGTAAACTTGAATGTACAAAGTAACTAATATAAAATAAATAAAACAAAAAATTTAAATGTTTATAATGATAAAATGCTGCATGTTTTAGTATATGAAAATTTAAAATATTAGGTGGTATTTTGTCAATATTCCCTGAGATCCTTGAGGCGTATATGTGGTGTAAAACCTTGTATGACCGTGTTAAAAATGTGAATACCCGGAAAGAATGCAAGGCTGATTTAAGTGTGATGAATAGAATTATGAAAGGTACTCTTAGATGGTTCGGGCATGTAGACAATTGTACGAAGAAAAGAGTAAAAAGGAGAATACATGACGCGAAAGTGAATGGTAGTAGAAGTCAGGGACACCCGAGGAAGACATGGTACAATCAAGTGACTTAAATACTTGAGTCGGCCATGTCAAGAGTCAGAATAACAGAAGATTATGTATGAGACGATGCAGGAATATGAATGAAGCGTGCGGTGTGTGTCACGACAGACTTGTGTGTTAGCCCATTCTCTCTGCCTACCCTTGCGGAGAAACGGCATAGTGGTTAGTTAGTTACCTTCGCTAACTGCAAGATATAGCTTTTACCAGAATAGTAATGTTTTGCAAATTGTTTGATACTAGTGTTTATTCAATTACATGGCGTATAACCAGTTATATTGACCGGTTAGTTGATCAAGCGGTCCGAATGTGTCGGGTTCCCATGCAGGCGTCGCCGGTTCAATCCTCTGCTAGCCGAGTCCTCCATCATTGCACAAGAAACATTTTCCGCTTATTTTGATGATAGTAGGATGAATACAAATATTGTCAGGTTATTCGTAAACGGAGAATGTTTGTCTTTCCTTAAAAAGAAACCCATAGCACTGTTCTATTTGTGCGATAAGAATGTACGATAGGTGCTGAGGCGCTTGCTAGTGTTGCCGCCTGTTAGGTCATGTATCTGGAGGTTGGAACTACTATTCCCGCATAGCGCAAATTAGCATATGATACTTATTTTATGGGTGGGGGGCGTTTCAACTAATGTAAATTTAGGCAAGTAGCTTTGCGTACATCAAATCTTTATTTATGCAAAAATCCCAACCGGTTTCAGTGCAATCGTGTCTTTGTCAGCGCAGACGTATAAGAGGTTACTTGTCAGCGGGTTTGTATAGATAAAAATATGTACACAAAGTTATTTGTGTTTCATTTAGAGCAGAACATTGCTGAAAATATGTATCCGAACACTGGAAGGAAGATTAGCGTCCAGGTGTCGAGTGGTAAGACGTTCGACTATGAATCCAAAGGTGGTGGATTCAAACCCGGCGTGCGCCAATAACTTTTATTTAAATAATATGTGTCATAACACATTTAATTCGTATAAAATAATGTAATGTTTATTTGCGGCACGTTCCAGAGTGGTAGATACTCCGAGTATCGCCCTGGTGAAAGATTACCATTCAGAATCGAAACGTTGCTTGAAATGGCTTAAATCATGTTTGGTGACCAGATCTGTTACTCTTCCCCATCTTCTTCCCCTCCACTACCTTCAGCCTCACAACATACCCCAATTGGGGATGCCATAGTCTCACTGGCTCTAGATGGTTGTGAGCAGTTGGGACTCTTGTGCGGTATTCACTATAAAAAAAAAAAAAAGGTGTTAAAAAAACCTTAGCTTCATATTAACACTCTCAGAGGGAATAGAAAATTGATGTTGTTTTATTACTATTATTGCTAGCTTCACTTATACCATTGTAAGTCTGGAAATAATGCAAAATCCAGAGCATGAGATGCACGTGCTGAACTGTCAAAATTTTAACCTTACGCTGTCGGGTGTTTATGACTGGATAATTTATTATGCTTTACATAACCGTTGGTCTCTCAACAGGGTGATACTGAGAGAATATCTTCCCCTTTCGAAAAATAATGAAATGCAAAAATTGTGATTTTAATCCGTGGCCAATGGCCCAGATCCAAAAATGTACCCATTCTGCTTGGCTTGTCTTTTGGCTAATTTCTGCCTTACGAACTCACTTTAATTACAATTAATATTATGGGTCCCTCTGTGTCCTTATAAAATAGACTTGTAATTAATTTATCACCGTTTTTTTATTGGCGAGATCAAAACACACTTGGCTCAATCAAAATACAATCAAATGTGTTTATAATTCCTACAAATTGTACTCAATTAATGTCTGAACTAATAATAACTTCTGACGATGTCAACAGATGTCACTGGTGGTTTGAAAAAATGATTCTCTCCAAATAAATAATAAAATTATTATAAGACTTTCATACAATGTAATATTTTAGGATAAATATTTTAAATATCTTTGTAACATTTTCAATATGAGAGCAAAAAGTATGTTTCATACACCGGCAATAACAACGATTTAATGCAGAATCTGTTATTTTGCTATAAATTATAAAACAGTTGGGCAAGAAAAAAATTCAGAATTTTTCTTATAATTGTGGTTACATTTTGTTAACTAACTAACCATCACATTGTTTCACCGCAGGGGTAGGCAGAGAGGACGGACCGCCATACAACTCTGTCTTGGCATACAGTCCCTGCTTCATTCACATTCATACACACTCCTCTTTTATTCCGACTCTTCACATGGCCCGATTCAAGTATTTGATTCACTTGATTGTGCCATGTCTTTCTCGGGCGTTCCCGACCTTTTCTACCATTCTCTTTTGTATCATGTTTTCTCCTGGCGTTCCTTTCTCTATCAATTCGCTCTACATGTCCAAACTATTTCTGTTCATTACGCGCACAACTTCACTTGGCTGTGTCATATCTTCCTTGGGCGTTCCCGACTTCTTCTGTCATTCACTTTCGCATCATATTTTCTCCCGGCATTCCTTTCTCCGCTAATTCGCTCTACATGTCCAAACTCCATGACGGCCTCCACGGTCGAGTGGTAAGACGCTCGACTACGAATCCAAAGGTCGCGGGTTCAAATCCGGCGTGCGCCGATAACTTTTATTTAATTAATATGTGTCATAACACATTTAATTCATATAAACATAATAAAAAGTATATTTGCGTCACGTTCCAGAGTGGTAGATACTCTAAGTATCGCCCTGGTGAAAGACCACCATTCAGAATTGAAACGTTGCTTGAAATGGCTTGAGCCGTGTTTGTTGACCAGATCTGAATAGCCAGGTACTTCCCAACCTTCCTCTTCTCAATCTCCTTCCCCTCCCTACTACCTTCAGCCTCACAACATACCCTATTTGGGGATGCCATAGTCTCACTGGCTCTAGACGGTTGGGAGCAGTTGAGACTCTAGTGCGGTATTCATATAAAAAAAAAAAAAAACTATTTCTGTTCATCATGTGTACATCAGTCTTGTATTCTTTTTGGATATCCACATTTGTGAAACGGTCGAACATGGTTTTAACACACATACGTCTCAAGAATCTTATTTCTTCTACATTCAGTTAAATTTCGTACTAATTGTTGTCGGTACTTTAACATTTTAAATCTTTCTCTCAGATTTTGGTGATTTTTGCTCAAACGGTAACGATATGCGATTGCATTCATCTTGTGCAAGTGATGCACTCAACGGCATAGATATTGCACTCATGCTACAATACAGAGAGTGCAACTAGCTAAATTGACTGAAATGGCATAAGTGGTGCTCATATCAAATATCTGCAGTTTAGTCGGGTCGAAGCACTGAATAGATAATCCCTAGAAAGGTAATAATCATACTACCGATTTGAAAGAAAACGGTTTTGTCTAATTTACGTAAGACCTTTCGAATCCCAGGCCCCAGACAGGCCAAGGAAAATTTCTGATCAACATTAGAAGAAGTAGGGAAAAATTGTGCCCACTTCGGCCACACGGACACGCCCACAGCACACTTCTGTCGGTTTGCCTGTTCAGTGGTCAAAGCTATTTTATAAATGCTACTAAAATTCCTGCATGCAGCTTCCGCTGTATACACTTGTACAGGGTGTTTGGTATTTGATGGCAAAATTTTAAAGACGTGTACACAATCTCTGATCAATATCGGCTCCGGTCATAAATAGTGACAATACTACAGATTTACATGTTTGTCTGTGCAGGCGGTCGAAAGAGGAACTTGTGAATGAGCAAACATTTTTTTTAATCCACAAGATTGTAGATCTGTAAGCTAATTTGATAAAATAAATCAAAATTAACTATTAACCAAAATACAGCCTGAGTTTAAATTTTTTTTTCTTATTAAACAGTTGAAATTTTTGAAACAAGCAATATGGCGTCTTGTTTCGGTTGATAACAGTTAAATGGATATTTTCAAGTTCCATAGCTCATAATGACATTTCGAGATCTAAATAATTGTGTTGACTTAGGTATTCCGGTCAGCTAAAGCGGTGCACATTTTTCGTGACGCCAGCGCTCAACTTTTGAGAGTTTTTATTTCTTTACATACTAACAGATTTTCTGATATCAAAAATAGACAGTACTCATAGTATCGCCCTGGTGAAAGTCCGATAGTCAGAATAGAAACATTGCTTGATATGGAAAGTCTACAGGAACTGCATTAAGTAAAATCGTTACCTTTAACATCGTCACATTTGACATCGTCACATTTGACATCATCCAATTTGACATCGTCACATTTGACATCATCCAATTTGACATCGTCACATTTGACCTCGTCACATTTGACCTCGTCACATTTGACATCGTCACATTTGACATCGTCACATTTGACATAGTCACATTTGACATCGTCACTTTTGACATCGTCACATTTGACATCGTCACATTTGACATCGTCACATTTGACATCGTTACATTTGACATCGTCACATTGATGTCAAATGTGACAATGTCTAATGTGACCATGTCAGATGTGGCGATGTCAAATGTGACGATGTCAAATGCGACGATGTCAGATGTGACGATGTCAAATGTGAAGAATGTTTGTAACATCTCTACCTTAGTCTCCCCACCTCGTTCAACCTCACAACATTCCCCAAAACTTGAAGTTCCCGAAAAATACTGTTTTTTACTTGAAAATTTCTTGTCTATTTATTAACGTCCTATTATATTTTGTACCAACTTCCAGTTACTCTGTTTTAGTAACCCACACACTCCACCTAGACGAGTTTGATACGATTACAATGAACATAATATTTATCTCCTTGTGTTTATTTATGATTAATCATCATTAGTTATTGTATATACGCTTCTGGATGAAGACCTGCTTAATCTCCTTGCACTAGTATTTTTTTATTCTCGGACGACCTTCAGACATAAGACTGAATGGAAGAAGAAGTCGGGGACGCCCGATGAAGACGCGGCACGATCAAGTGAATCAAATACTTGAGTCGGGCCACGCCAAGAATCAGTGCAACTGAAGAGTATGTTTGAGACAGTGTACAAATCGAGACATGTTTGTATGGCGGTCCATCCTCTCTGCCCACCCTTGCGGTGATTTTTTTAAATATGTTTTTTATAGTGAATACCGCACAAGAGTCCCAACTGCTCCCAACCGTCTGGAGCCAGTGAGACTATGGTACCCTCATTTGGGGTATGTTGTGAGGCTGAAGGTAGTGGGGAGGAGAATGAGATGAAAAAGAGGAAGGATGGAATTTACTTGGCTATTCAGATCTGGTCACCAAACACGGCTATAGCCATTTCAAGAGACGTTTCGATTCTAAATGGTTGTCTTTCAACAGGGCGATAATTAGACTATCTACCACTCTGGAACATGCCATAAATATACTATATATTATTTTATATTAATTACATGTTGAATAACACAGTAAGAATATACCTGTATTTGGAGAGAGAGCTAATTCTTTTTACCCAACCTATACAGATTTAGGATAAATCACTTTCTCCGGGTTCTTTTACGTCGTACACCATGAGAAAGAAAGAGACAACAAATTTTCCCGAATTATCACACCGCTTTAAAGTATTGTTAGAATGTTCTTCGTGTCCCGCGTCTCCGTTGACTCCGCCCACACGTTATGATACGCGAAATAAATTGACATAACTCAACGGTTTATTAGATTACATGTTATATATATTTCTTAAACAATCTGTGAAAAAGTGGTTATACGAATAAACAAAAAAATTATATCGACATAATTTTCCAATTATCACGCCGTTTCCCCGCAGGGGTGGGCAGAGAGGGCGGACCGCCATATAACTCTGTCTTGGCACACACTTCTTGCTTCATTCACATTCATACATCGTCTCATACATACTCTTCTGTTTTTCTGACTCTTTGCATTACCCGATTCAAGTATTTGATTTACTTGATCGTGCCATGTCTTCCTCAGGCGTCCTCGATATCTTCTTCCATTCACTTTCGCATCATATATTATTTTCACACTTCTTTCTTCGTGCATTCGCTCTACATGCCCAAACCATCTAAACGTACCTTTCTTGATCATATTCATTACACTCATGTCGACATGGATGTATAAATACCCTAGCTCTAATCCTATCCACGCCCAGGTCTAGCCGAGTCCGGCGAACCTCGTATAAACTGACTAAAGCTCTCTCTACAGCACTCTCTCTTGTATATTATTGAACCGTTTACCGAAAAAAACCTGACGGTGTGATAAATAAGGTAATATCTTTGTCACTTAAGGGCGAAACATTTCCCACAGGTTGTTAATTTTTCATGTCAACCAACACAGTGAGAAACTCTAGTCTGTTCAGTTTTTTTTTTGTAAGTATATTCCGTCTGACTTACGGCTGTATATTTTATTTCAAACACGGTCTCATAGTAAAATTATGTTTTGAGTGGCGCCAAGAGAATCAGCGTCGGATGACGTCATATAAATAACACGGATCAGTTTCCAACTGCTCTACAGGGAGATTGCTACAAGCACAAAAACAGTCTACAAAATTTCACTAAAGCTGGTTTTAGTTTTAATTTTTAGTTACAGCTGTTTCGGCGTTAAAGGTCGTTAGGTCACATGGAAACTTGGAGAAACAATGTATGGAGAGAGAGCTAATACGTTTTACCCGACCTATACAAACTTGCGATAAATCACTTTCTCCGGGTTTTTACGTCGTACACCGTGAGAGAAAAAGAGACAATAAAAATAACACACCGCTTTTATGTACTGTAAGGAAGATCTTGGTCTCCCGCGTCTCCGGGGACTCCGCCCGCATGTTTTCATATGCGACTAAGCTCGGCACAACTAAACGGTTTCTTAGGTTGTTTTTGTTAATAACAATACTGTGAAAAAGTAGTTATACGAATAAACAAAAACATTATGTCGACATGTGCTATGAATGGATGTACAAATACCCTAGCCCCAGTCCTAGCCACGCCCAGGTCTGACGAGTCCGGCAAAAATCATCAAAAACTGGCTACACTGCCTTGGATAGGTACCACTCTACGTACTTTAAGCATGGAAACGACTTATTTATATGATATACATAAATATATATTAAAAATTCGTTGTTTCAAGTATCGAATTAAAAAAATATATATATTCGTAGAAACCAACAGATTAAATAATTTAGAAGTACTAGAAATAAGAAAGCCATTAAAATTTATAGTCGTTTTCTTAATAATAATCAGTTGACGGCCTCCATTGTCGAGTGGTAAGACTCTCGACTACGAATCCAAAGGTCGCGGGTTCAAACCCGGCGTGCGCCAATAACTTTTATTCAATTAATGTGTGCCATAACACATAAAATAATAAAAAAAAGTATATTTGCGGCACGTTCCAGAGTGGTATATACTCTAAGTATCACCCTGGTGAAAGACCACCATTCAGAATCGAAACGTTGCTTGAAATGGCTTTAGCTGTGTTTGATGACCAAATCTGAATAGCCAGGTACTTCCAGACCCTCCTTTTCCCCTTATCCTTCTCTCTCTTCATTTCATTTTATGTGTCTCTTTCTCTCTGTTCCTTTGTTATAATTAAAATATTATTCCATTATTTTAACACTGTTCTCTTATTTTATTTTATATTGTGTTATCCCTTTGTGTTCAATAGAAAAGGTGAATTTTGAATTTTCGCGGGCTGTGTACATTCGATTATCGTTTTTTTTTCGTTATGTTGGTACACATATGTGTATCATATGTTAGGGCGATACTTCGAGTATCTACCACTCTAGAACGTACCGCAAACATACATGGCCTGTTCAAAAGAAAAGGTGAATTTTGAATTTTAGCGGGCTGTGTACATTCGATTATCGATTTTTTTTTGTTGTTTTTGACAACTGGAAAGGTTAGTCACGTTTTTGTGTGTTCTTCGGTTTTTACTTTTGAAAAAAATGGATCAAAGAATATGTATTAAATTTTGCGTTAATTCCCTATGAATTGATGTATAAATACCCTAGCCCTAGTCCTACGCCCAGATCTAGCTGAGGCCGGCAAAACTCGTGAAAATTGACTACAGCAGCGCTCTCCCTTGTATATTATTGCTCTGAGGAAACAACTAAAATTATAGTGTTTATCTGAAGTGAGCTACCAGGTAAGTATGCTTCTGTATATAATATAAATTAATATTAAAATTCCATAAATTATGTATTTAGTAAAACGATAAGCCTAGGAATTAGGATTTGCACAGCGCCCTTGAGGTGATTTTTTTTTACAAAAACGGCGCTATAAAAATTATCCAAATATTATTTTTATTATACCGATCATAAATCAATGTCAAAAAGTGAACGCAGTATAACAGCTCGGTTTGACAGATGACCTTTTCGTAAGCTCTATCTAAACAAAAACAAAAAACATAGTTGCCAATCTCTCAGCAATGAATGGCGCTCCGATCGGGATCACATGACGTCAGAGCCGAGTCGAAGCGTTTAGATTTGCTGGTTCAAAAGTCTTATGTAAATTGGGGATATCAGTCTTGTTTCAAATTGATCACACTTATAGGGATTTTCTGTTCAGTGACATAGTAAAATAAGTTTAAAAATAGGTTAGTAATTTTGTATTAATCATTAAGATAAAAGAGAATTTTGGAAACTCCATTAATGTAGGACTGACCGCTGTTGGCGCAAATAAAAAAAATGTCCAAAGAAGCGATGCTAGCAATCCACAATGGAGTGCTTATACCAACCCTGATGTATGGCAGTGAGGCATGGAACTGGCAGAGGAACGATGAAAATAGACTGAATGTTGTAGAAATGAGATCCCTGAGGCGTATGTGCGGTAAAACTATGTATGACCGTGTTAAAAATGTGAATATCCGGAAAGAATGCAAGGCTGATGTAAGCGTAATGAATAGGATTAAGAAAATGACGCTTATATAATTTGGGCATGTAGAGCGAATGCACGAAGAAAGGAGTGTGAAAAAATATATATGACGCGAAAGCGAATGGAAGAAGTCGGGAACGCCCGAGGAAGACGTGGCGCGATCAAGTGAATCAAATACTTGAATCGGGCCACGTGAAGAGTCAGAATAACAGAAGAGTATGTATGAGACGATGTATGAATGTGAAAAAAGCAAGGAGTGTGTGCCAAGACAGAGTTGTATGGCGGTCCGTCCTCTCTGCCTACCCCTGCGGAGAAACGGCGTGATGGTTAGTTAGTTAGTTAGTCTGTCTATAGAGCATAAACGAATGGAAGGAGTCGGGAACGCCCGAGGTAGACATGGCACGATCAAGTGAATCAAATATTCGAGTTGGGTCATGTCAAGAGTCAGAATAAAGGAAGACGATGTATGAATGTAAATGAAGCGAAGATGTATGGATGTGAATGAGTGAAGACAGAATTGTATGGCGGTCCAACTTCCTTGCCTACCTCTGCGGAGAATCGGCTTGATTGTTAGTTGGTAAGTTAGAGACTAATTTCCAGTTGGCAATTTCTTTCAACCGATCTGTATTTTAAGTGGACTTAAAAATTAATGTCGAGTTTTTCGTTTATTTTGAAAATTATCACCGCAAACAAACACGCACGGGTTTTACGTAGACTCGTTTAAAAATAATAAATCGTTTAAACCCAAAATCATTGAAGCGGACCCATACCGGACTTTGAAAAAATATTTACAAAACCAGTGCAGCCACTTTGGCCGCAGCGTAAATATTATGATTTTTATTTCTGACCGTGTGCCAGAGAATTTCGGCAAATTTCAACTTTCGACGGAAACATCGATCGGCCGGTAGCGAAGTGCGCGTTATTTTCGCGAGCATCGAATTGACTACGCCATTATGTTTGCTTTCACAAAACGATTTATCGACCAGCATGACAGCGGTGCAAGTATGCAATTTATTGAGTCTGACATCATTGACTCTACCGAAACCTTGTTCAGGCTTTGACTTGGAGTGACAATGTATGGAGAGAGAGCTAATTATTTTTACCCAACCTATACAAACTTGCGATAAATCACATTCTCCGGGTTTTTACGTCGTACACCATGAGAGAGAAAGAGACAACAAATATAATACACCGCTTACATGTAATGTCACAATGATCTTGGGCACCTGGGTCACCGCGGGACTCCGCCCACATTTTTTATTATGCCGCTAAACTTGACACAACTAAACGGTTTTTTAGGTTACATGCTATATTTTTGTTGATAACAATACTGTGAAAAAGTGGTTATACGAATAAACAAAAACATTATGTCGATATGTGATATGAATGGATGTATAAATACCCTAACCTTAGTCTTAGCCACGCCCAGGTCTGCCGAGTCAGGTAAAAATCATCAAAAACTGACCACACTGCCTTGGATAGATACCACTCTATATACTCTAAGGGCTTTGACTTGAATGTTCTATCCTCAGAGAAATAATATACCAGGAGGGAGCGCTACTGTAGTCAGTATTGATGATTTTTTCCTGACTGGCGCGTGGCTAGGGGTAGGGCTAGGGTATTTATACATCCGTTCGTAGCACATGTCGACATAATGTTTTTGTTTATTTGTATAACCACTTTTTCACAGTATTTCTATTAATAAAAATGTAGGATATAACCTAAAAAACCGTTGAGTTCTGTCCTGTTATGTCGCATAACAAAACGTAGTGGGCGGAGTCGCCGGAGTCGCCGGAGTCGCGGGAGACGGAGAACATGCTTACATAACTAAAAGCGGTGCTATATTGTGTGAGAACTTGTCTTACCTTATTATCTCTCACGGTTTACCGGGTAAAAACCCGGAAAGTGATTTATCGTAAATTTGTATAGGTTGGGTAAAAATGTTTAGGTCTCTCTCCATATATATTCTTGCTCTAAGGTTCTATCGAATGTGTATTTTTGTCATTGTTTTATTCAAATATTAAGTGTCTGCTGTTCTTTAAAGTACTTGGCTATTTATATCTGGTCACCAAACACGGCTAAAGCCATTTCAAGCAACGTTTCGATTCTGAATGGTGGTATTTCACCAGGGCGACACATTGAGTACCTACCAGTGCAAATATATAGTAGCCTTTCTTTATTCATTCCTAATTGGGTTATGTTTTGAAACTGAAGGTAGTGGGGAGGGGACGGAGATGAGGAAGCTGAAGGTTGAAAAGTACCTGGCTATTCTGATCTGGTCACCAAACACGACTGAAGCTATTTCAAGGAAGGTTACGACTCTGAATGGTGGTTTTTAGATCCGAAGCTGCGTTAAAACACCGAATGTGTTTTCAGCTTCAGATGAATTTGGAAATAGTGGAAGTAAGGAAACCAATTCACTCACCGATGAAGTTGATGTTTAAAATCTTGAATATTTTTACACATTGTCTTATTAACGAACATCACAGCAAAAACATACTTAATTTAATATTATTTGAAGAACAACAACAAAACGAACGGCCAAACGAGACACCAACGAACGAATACGTTTTTTCACATAACTCTCTTCTGTTTCTCGATTGTCGCTTGTTTTCAAACACGGTGTTGTTGAATACGGAAATCGAATGTAGTGAAATGGTTGGATAAGGTAGGAACTGGATGAAAAAAAAGAAGGTAAGAACTTAACAAATTATCTCTTTTAAATCCAACAGCGGTCTTTCGCCAGTATCTACCACTCTGGAACGTGTCGCAAATATAAAATTTGGATACATCCTGTAAGCTTCTGAAAGAATCCGTTTTTATCCTCAAAATAGTATCTATATACAGCGTCGTTGCAGAATTTTCCCTTGAAGTAGCCTCGGCATTCGAAAAGAATGAAAAGATTTTGCAGAATTGGTCGTAACTCGGAACAAAAGATTTCTTAATACAATAGCCCTAACTTGAAAAGCAAAGCATCCTTCGCGATACTCTCAGCCAGTGAGGGTGATTTTGCCCCTCGCAAAGAAAGCTCAATTTCAATTTTACGTCTCTCCCTCCCTCGGAGGTGGCTAAAAATATTAATCACTCATCCCCCCCCAAGGAGTTAGATTAGTAGCCGAGCGGTCCGAAGCGTCGGATCATGTTGGTAGTAGGTGGAATTCAAATACATATTGTCATGTTTTTTTCACATTAACTCCTCCACGCAGGAGGCCCTCAGGGCAGTGAGTGGGGAATAGGTGGATTAAGGTTAAGAGCGCCTGGCTATTCAGATCTGGTCACCAAACACGACTGAAATCATGTCAAGCAACATTTCGATTCTTCTTGGTGGTGTTTCACTGGGGCGATACTTAGAGTATCTACCACTCTGGAACGTAAATATACTATGTACTAATTAAATGTGAACTAACACATTTCAATCAAATAAATTTTATTTGCGCACGTCGGGATTTGAACCCGTGACCTCTGGATTCGTGGTCGAGTGGTAAGGACGCTCGACCACGAATCCAGAGGTCACGGGGATGTCACACAGAGGCTGTCGTATTATTTTATTACTTCTACTGTTTCCTTCTTTCCCAAAGTGGAAGATACTCTATGTATCGCCCTGGTGAAAGACCACCATTCAGAATCGAAACATTGCTTAAAATGGCTTTAGTCGTGTTTGGTGACCAGACCTGCATAGCTAGGTACTTCCCCATCTTCCTATCCCCGCTACCTCCAGCCTCACAACGTACCCCGATTGGGGATGCCATAGTCCTGCTGGCTCCAGACGGTGGGGAGCAGTTGGGACTCTTGCGCGGCATTCACTTTTTTTTTTCAATCTGATCTAACCGCACATGTTGGGTTATGTTAGGTTAGGTTAAATTAAGAGGGGCAATGCACAATACAATCGTGAGCACGTCGACACAACCACGCATATATGGACGGAGAGCTAATTATTTTTACCCAACCTACACAAACTTGCGATAAATCACTTTCTCCGGGTTCTTACGTCGCACACCATGAGAGAGAAAGTGACAACAAATTTCATAGACCGCTTCTATATACTGTAAGGATGATCTTAAGGTCCCGGTTCACGGCGGGACTCTGCCCACATTTTTTATTATGCCACCAAACTTGACACAACTAAACGGTTTTTAGGTTGTATGTTATATTTTTGTTTGTAACAATACTGTGAAAAGGTGGTTATACGAATAAAAAAAAACATTATGTCGATATGTGATACGAATGGATGTATAAATACCCTAGCCTTAGTCTTAGCCACGCCTAGGCGCGCCGAGTCAGGTTAAAATCATCAAAAGCAAGTCAAAAACTGACTTCACTGCTTTATTTTCGGTTGTATTTTGACTCATCTAGCAATCTAAAAAAATGTGCATCGACATCTCTTTTAGCAGGGAAATCGGGTAAGTATCGCATACGACGCGCCATTTTGTATTAAGCCATGTTTGTTTTCTTTATCTGTGGAGAACCACAGGAAATAGATAGCTAAATAGATATTGGGGGATTATAGGTCGCATGCTCGGAGTAAGAATCATAGTCGCATGTATTGTTACCACACCAGAGATCGCGCACTTTTTACCTCAAATTATGCACAGTTAGTATTTGTATATTTGTGTTTCGAAAATTAGGCATGCAAAATTATTTCGTTCGTGGAGTTTAGTTTCTCCTTTAAAAGATATGTTGGTAATTGAAATCAACAAGACACCATACGGCTTCCGTAGACGAATTGTTAAGACGCTCGATTACGAATTCAGAGATCGCGGGTTCAAATCCAGGCGTGCGCAAATAAATAACATTTGTTATTTCATCTTTCATGAATATAAAATAATATAGATTAGGAGATTAGGGCGAGAAAGAGGCGATTATTCATATGATGAAATTGGACAATTATTGAAAATGTCTTCATTAGAAAAGCGCAGGAAAGACATACCGAAAACTAGACCGAAAAGTGGTGCCATATTATGTGACAACTTGTCTTATCTCTTTCTCTCTCACGGTTCACGACGTAAAAATCTGGATAAAGTGATTTATCGTAAATTTGTGTAGGTTGGGTAAAATATTTAGCTCTCTCTCATCTCTCTCCATATATCGCAGGAAAGACTTTGATTTAATTTTCATTTACAAAATTATTAATTGGTTTATTGACTCACCTTCTCTGTTGCAACTTATCCAGTTCAACGTTCCTTGCCGTAGACTCAGAAACAATGAATTGCTGTTCCTCAATCATCACAATACTTATTATGGGTATAATTCTCCAATGTCCAGAATGTCAAGACTTGTTAACTCAAGCCATGGTCTTGATATTTTTGGTACCAGTCTAAATGATTTTTGTCATTCTTTACGACTCTACCAAAACTTTGACTAGGCCATGGCTTGAATGTTCTCTCTTACGTTTATTTTGTCCTATTTTTGTCATCGCTTCATTTATTATTATGTATGTGCTATTCCTTCTCTGTTGCTCTTTTTTCCATTTCGTGTTTTATATGTCTTTTTTGTAATTGGACTTTAGTACGTTGATTTGTGAATAAATAAATATAAAGAATATTTGCATCACGTTGCAGAGTGGTAGGTACTCGTAAGTATTGCCCCGCTGAACGACCACCATTAAGAATCGAAACGTTGATTGAAATGGCTTTACCTTAAATTTGTACACGGTTGACATTTGTAATGATCGCAATGCGACCGACAGATTGCACCTTGGGTAAGGCGCGCTTTTGTTCGAGGATGTTGAATAAAATATAATCACTTTCTCTTGAATACTTTTTATTAGAAGAATTTATATAATATTGTAATTAAACCCTTAACTGAACATGGTTTACTACTGCACGGGAGTGCGATGATAATAGGAATGAACATAATAGTAGAGTGTAATGGTAGTGAGTATTTTTACAGAAATGCTCTGGTTTTATACCTGCATGTTCAAACTTAAAGTATCAGAGTCCAAACATGTGGTCTATGGAATAATAAATTTTAAACGGAATTTTAGAAAGCGATGTTACGATATAATTTATGAAACAGAAAGACATTGAGGGATGCAATTAAGACATACAAAAGGACATTGGTATGAATGGTTAGTGACATGTGTAAGTTGCACATGGGCGCAACTGGTTGGGCCATTACACTACAATACATGAGAACGGGTCGCTTTTACGACTCGTTCATATGTTTAACAGCTCGTCTGTGGAACGATTTGTCGGCCTCTGTTTTTTCTCCCTCCTTCAACATGGGCCTCTACAAGACTAAGGTTCACTCCTTCCCATCCTCAAATAGACCATCCACACAGCATCCCCAAAGATGACTTAGGCCCTGAGGGAAATTATTTCCCTCAAGGCCTCCTGTGTGGAATTCATATTTTTAAAAAATAAACGGTGTTTGGCGACCAGGTCCGAATACCTACGTACTTCCTAACCTTCGTCTTTCTCATATCCTTCCCCTCCGTACTCTATTTAACCTCACAACATACCCCCATTGGGTATGCCATAGTCCCGCTGGCTCCAGACGGTTGGGAGCAGTTGGGACTCTTGTGCGGTATTCAATAATAATAAAAAAATATCGTTTGCTCCACATCTTTCAATTTTACATAAGTAAAATTCGTGTTGAAACTCGAGCGAAACCGGGCAGTAACTTTTAAAAAAAAAAATAAATTATATGAATACCGCACAAGAGTCTCAACTGCTCCCAACCGTCTAGAGCCAGTGAGACTATGGCATCCCGAAAATAGGGTATGTTGTGAGGCTGAAGGTAGTGGGGAGGGGAAAGAGATAGGGAAGAGGAAGGTTGAGAAGTACCTGGCTATTCAGATCTGGTCACCAAACACGGCTAATAAAGCCATTTCAAGCAACATTTCGATTCTGAATGGTGGTCTTTCACCAGGGCGATACTTGGAGTATCTACCACTCTGAGTAGTCTGGTAACTGCTAGTAATATTCAAATTATCACATGTTGTGGGTTTTGCCAGTATATTCGTGTTAATTTACCTGTGCATGGATGGTTTTGCAGCTGTCGTAACCGACATTGATAAATATATACACGAGCAATGGTGAAAAACCTCTGAAATATCATGAATGGCTTTATTAATGCAGACTGCAAATATTATCATGGTTAACTCTTATCGAGAGATAGCACAGATGGCGTTTTATTGATTTATCACATTGAGTTCCCGCCTCTGTTATCATTATCTGAGGTAGGCACTTCACTTTGCATAAACAAGTAACCATGAGTAATATTCGATATTATTATGCTCGTAATATCATGAGACGGTTTAGATAAATAAAAGGTCAAATCCAAAAAATAATTGTTTTAAACTAGTTTTTAGTTTTTTTTCGGATAGCTTTGATAAACAAATCATAACCAATATTGCAAATGTGAGTAGCATAATTTTTTGAATCGATTATTTTATATTAAAAAAAATAGTCAACGAACTGTCCAACCATCACGCCGTTTCCCCGCAGGGGTAGGCAGAGCGGACAGATAAAACTCTGTCTAGGCACACACTCCTTGCTTTATTGACATTCATTCATCGTCTCATACATACTCTTCTGTTATTCTGACTCTTCACATGACCGGATTCGAGTATTTGATTCACTTGATCGTGCCATGTTTTTCTCGGGAGTCCCCGACCTCTTCTTTCATCATATTTTCTTTTCACACTTCTTCCTTCGTTCATTCGCTTTACATGCCCTACCATTTAAGCATCCCTTTCTTGATCCTATTGTAAAGGCCCACCCAGTTGCGCCCATGTCCAATTTACCCCATGTCGCTAACCATTCATACCAATGTCCTTTTGTATTTCTTAATTGCTTCCTTTAATGTCTTTCTGTCTCTTGAATTGTATTGTGAAGATCGATTTCTAAAATTCTTTCGAACATGCATTATCCCATAGACCACATGTTGGACTATGATCTTTAAGTTGACCATTACTGCGACTCTCCATTCTACCCTCGACTTATTTCATCTCATGCATTCCTATTCAGATCAGGTACTTAAATATCTTCAGTTAAAGGTTTAATTATAATATTATACAAATTGTTCCGGTAAAAAGTATTCAAGTAAAGTGATTATATTATATTCTACATCCCCGAACAAAAGCGCGCCTTACCCAAGGAGCATCTGTAGAGTTCATCAGCGAACATTACACTATTAATTACGCTTATTAGCCTTGCGTTATTTCCAAATATCCACATTTTGATTTCATTTCCATAGCATTCAGTCTACTTTCATCCTTCCTCGGCCAGTTTCATGCTTCGCTGCCATACACCAAGAGTGGTATAAGCACTCCATTATGAACTGCTAGCTTCGCTTATTTGGATTTTTTTTATGTGCGCCAACAGCATTAATGTAGTTTGCTACATTCACCCTTCTTTCAATATCCTTATCAGCCTTTCCGCCTCTCGTAAAATTAGTAAATTAGTTTACAATTAACTTCCGTTCGTAAACAAGTCGTAGTACGAACAATGTTCACATCAAAAATTCCAATAGATGCTGTAAGGAGTAATTCATTCTATTTTGAAGATTTCAATAACAATATTGCCTATTTAATCAACTCTCTCGAATGTGTCGTTGTGCAATGCTTAGTATGACGATATCGTCGCCGGAAAGGCAAAAGGGCTGAAGCGTCGTTTTGGGAAGTTTACACCAGAGCACTTTTAAGTCTTTTTTTGTTTTACAATAAAAATCACAATTCTTCAGTACTAGGTTGGATTTAAAAAAAAAGTTAGCTCAGGCAACTCAATGCCCTCCCTGAGTTACCTGAAGCGACAAAAAGCTAAAAAATCCCAAGCGTGTCGCTTGAGTCAAGCCTTCTCCCAAATGATATATTTTAGATGGCTGAAGGGCCACAAAAGTCTTCAAAATCAAACGAGAGTCAGAGCATTTGATGCAGAAAAAAAAACTGATCAAAACTGCATTTTCAACACATTTTTACTATTGCCCTTCCAGCGACTACACAGATATCTATATACGAGTACATCTTAGAGCATATGGAGAGAGAGCTAATAATTTTTATCCAACCTGTACAAACTTGCGATAAATCACTTTCTCAAGGTTTTTACGTCGTACACCATGAGAGAGAAAGAGACAACAAAAATAATACACCGCTTCTATGTACTGTCACGATGATCTTGGGCTCCTGGGTCACCGCGGGACTCCGCCCACATTTTGTATTATGCCACTAAACTTGATAAAACTAAACGGTTTTTCAGATTATATGCTATATTTTTGGTGATAACAATACTGTGAAAAAATGGTTATACGAATAAACAAAAACATTATGTCGATATGTGCTATGAATGGATGTATAAATACCCTAGCCTTAGTCTTAGCCACGCCCAGGTCCCCCGAGTCAGGTAAAAATCATCAAAAACTGACTACACTGCCTTGGATAGATACCACTCTATATGCTCTAAGGTGATTACTATATTGCACTAACTTCTTACTCCAAGATATAAATAGTTTCGCATATTTTAAAAGCAAATCCAAGCCGTAAACATCATGGGAAATAGTGTTTTTAATTATTAGGTGTACAACTTTGCTTCCGCCGATTTTTTTTCCTAAAGCCGAGGCTTAATTGTAAAAAACTGGTTATACATGATTCAAAGTATTGTCCATCGCTAGACACTACTTTCTCACGTTGAAAAAACTGGTCGTCTTTTGAAGCGATCCACGAATCGATCCATTTTTTTACTTCTTCGTAAGGCCGGAAGTGCTGGTCAGCCAGGTCGTGCGCCATTGATCGAAAAAAGTTACAGTCAGAGGGAGAAACGTCTGGAGAATACGGCGGGCGGGGAAAGACTTCCCATTTCAACGTTTCCAAGTAGTATGTCTTGACCACGCTCGCAACATGAGGTCGAGCATTTATTATTAAATCCTCCCGCAAATGACGAGAATTTGGCTCGTTAGCTGACATTTTCAATCGAGAATATCTTTATGATGCAGACAAAAATCGACTGATGTTTCTATGGGGTTATGTCGACAGATGCCTAAGTGTATTGCATGACGTCTATGATCTATTTATTTCGACCACTACTTACCGCTAATGCCATCTATAGAGAAATGGCGGAAGCAAAGTCTTTCACCGAATGTTATAAAATCTCTGTATTTGTTTTATTTTCTTCTTCTCTTATCTATCGTATAATATGTTTTATTATTCTTATTTATTATTTAGCTTCTTCACCTAGTGATAAATAATTGTGATAAATTATGCATGCGGTGAACATTTTAAATTCGATCTGACCCACTTCCCATTGTGTAGTATTTTTTAAAATGTATTTTATCATGTTTTACACTCTGTAAATACTTTAATATAATAAATAAATCATCTAATTTGAATATTCGATTTTTTTTTTACACTTGCTCGATAGGTTTTACTTTGCGTTATTTTTGTTATATAAAAAAAAATCATTTTTTAAATTTCATCGTAATTTTCCTTTCTGAAGTCTATAATAAGTTTGAAACATGCTGTATGCAAGCAATGCGTCTGTGTGACTGGTGTTAGACTCAACATTCGCTGCAATACCTTAGATATATTTAGATGCACATATATAGAGTTCTGTCATTATCTCTCGATATACGTACAAAAGTGACCGTTACGTACATAACGATCTACATAATCTTAAATAAAATAAATATTTTTTTTTTACACTTGCCAATTCAACGATTATCTCATAATATGTGTATAAGAATGAACCTCTCTTATATCTTATGTTTTTTTGTTTTTCATTGCTAACCTTATTTGCGTTATTATGTCATATATAGTGCGTCACACTACTTCAGTTTGTACTTATATAACTCCTTTGGATATATATGGTAATACGTTGTCTATATGTGAGATGTAAATAAATGTTTAATTTCTTTTATTACACTATGCATGTATCTACAATATTTTTTATATCATTCATCTCTTAATGAACCACTGTTTTTATGAGATCTTGTTAAATTAATCAATAAATAAATTTGCCCACATTTTTTGCGAACTTCTGCAAGAGTTTTTTTTTGGATTTCGAGTTTTTATCAAAATCGTCTCATGCAGCCGATGCACGTAATAATGGATTGCCAAGAAATTTTTCAACGCGCAGATAGATGGAAGAAGGGAGGAGTCGGGGACGTCCCAAAGAGAACACGATCAAGTGAAACAAAGAAGATGCTCGAAGGAACTAGATCGTCATTGATCTCATCGACACCGATACACATCGAAAACGGTTGTAGCATGATTTGCGGGCCTCTGTGTTTCCTCCCTCCTACGACATTGGTCTCTATAAGACCCAGGGTCACTACTTCCTTTTCTCAAAAATACCCTCCTCACAGCATCCCCAAAGGTGCCAAATGATTTCCCCCAGGGCCTCCTGCGTGGAGTTAAAATAAATAAATAAACTTTTACACGACCTGGTGAAAATGACTCCACAGTTATTTCAAGAGTCCCAACTGCTCCCAACCGTCTGGAGCCAGTGATACTATGGCGTTCCAAACGGGGTATGTTGTGAGGATGAAGGTAGTAGGGAGGGGAAGGAGATGGAGAAGAGGAAGGTCGGCAAGTACCTGACTATTCCGATCTGGTCACCGAACACGGTTTAAGCCATTTCAAGCAGCGCTGAAAAGTTAACGGTACAGTAATTTATTGGACCTTCGTTTTAGGCATCTAAAATTTAGTTTAATGTCGCATTAGTCTAACGTTATTACCAGCTTACACTAAACACCACAATCAGGAAGGTGTAACAAAATAATATTAAATTTAAAAAGGGAATATTTTTCTTATTGTGAAAGCGATGTTAGGTTTTTTTTGTTGTGTTCATTTTCCGATGGTTCCTACCTAGCGGTCTGTAAATAGAATTAGAGTTGCGCGAGTGTTTGCTTTAGTGTTAATTTAGTGATATCGCACGCGGGCCAGCTGATGCTCTCAAACTTTTAACACTGTTTAAAAAAAAATCACAGTAAAATTTTTCTTATAATAATAATATGATATATATCATATTATTATTATTATTATTTGTGTATTACAGACTGCGTCCATTTACAATACACATGAACGGTAACACAAACAAGCAAATGTATTAAGAGATATTGTTAACATGTCTCTTGAAGTCTTTAAGATTTATGTTGAAGATATCAAGAGACATGTTATTTAGTAGTACCACACCCCGTGTCATGCTATGCTGAGCCAACACGTCTGTTCTGCCATGTGGTATACACCGAAGATCGTGGTGACGCCCCTGGCAGTAGTTGTTTGGCACAAACAACTTATAGCTTTCCAGGAGGTATGGATTGTCTATCAAATGATGTTAAATGTGTGATTAGGTACTATCAGCACCTTGGCTCCAATTGCGCCTACACATGGTCTGAGATTTTCATTACTACCGTTGTCCATTTTCATTGGATATTTTGATATTTAATAGTTACACAAATGGATTTTACTTACGTTAGGATAGCGGACGTGAACTGTCGTTTTTTTTTGCGATTCCATTCCTAAGTGTGTATTTTGGTGTCAAAATAAAAATAATTATTATCTTTATTTTAAATATACTTAACAGTAATAAAAAACATAGTAAAATATCAATACATAGGAAACGGTATACCCATAATAAACACAGTAAATAAAAAAGTGGTTCAAAAAGTTTTTGTATAAATTATTTAAATTTTTAATTTTATTATTTTTATAATTTGCCTCACTAGGCAAGCCTGTGTTGAGGCAGTAATTTCTGCAGATTGTGTTCCTTTACTTTAGTATATTGTTAATGTATTATAACGCCTATGTAGGCGTATTATAATATGTATTTACATGGCCAGCAACGGGGCGCACCTAACAGCCTAGCAGAGGAAGGTGTTTCTAGCGGGAAAGGAGGTATTTTCCCGCTGACACTTCGGTTTACCTTTCGTGACGGAAAACACCTCTTGTTTTGTGATTACTTACGTCAGCGTGTTTTAATTCGTAAATAAACGTGATCTACCTAACCTCAAAGACTATCATTTGACAATTAACTAGTACATTTATTCATTATAGTTCTTTAGTTCTAAAGTATATAAATATATCGCCCTGATGAAAGACCACCATTCAAAATAAAACGGTTGCCTCAAACGGCTCTAGCCATGTTTGGTGACCAGTTCTGAATAGCCGGATACTTTCCAACCTTCCTCTTCCTCGTCTTCTTCCTCTCCCCACTACCTTCAGCCTCACAACACGCCCTAATTGGGGATGCCATAGTCTCACTGACTCCAGACGGTTGGGAGCAATTGTGCACAAATTTGAAAAATTTAATCTAATATAAGTCGATCATTTCACAATTCAAAACGTTTCAAATATTTTGAAAGTTTCAGATTTATACGTATACGTACTTACTACTTCTGACATTCAAAAGAAATGTAAATTGATATGGGTTCACGACTTGGGCTTTCCTGCAAAAAAGTTGTAGGTATTTTATTTGTTTGTGGAAATTACCCTTTTGTTGGAAAAGCTGTGGCTGGCAGGTTCGCACGTTTGACGCCGGCTGAAAATGATTCGGTGATATTTGGTTCGGTCACTCCAGCCTAGAGGTGGATCATATCTGAAGTGGGTTGTCACTGCGGTTCCAGTTCAAAGGGAACCGGTTCCTCCGAAAAATAATATCGACGGTTCCAGTGACGGCAAAGTCACCGGGACAAAGTAGCCGGAACAGGAATATCGAACGTACTAGGGATATCGGAAATTAGGTATCACTGCGATTCCAGTTACCGGTGACTGGCGAGGAACCGGTTATTTATACATTAACGCTAATTTTGGAACCGATTAAACCACTTTTGTGTCTTATCACGTGTTATGTTCGCTGATGAACTCGACAGATGCTCCTTGGGTAAGGCGCGCTTTTGTTCGGGGATGTAGAATAAAATATAATCACTTTACTTGAATCATTTTTATTGGAAGAATTTATAGAGTACAATAATTAAACCTTTAACTGAAGATCTTTCAGTACCCGATCTGAATAGGAATAGATGAGATGAAATAGGTCGAGGGTAGAACAGAGAGTCGTAATGGTCAACTTAAAGATCATAGTCTAACATGTGGTCTATGGGATAATGCATGTTCAAAAGAATTTTAGAAATCGATCTTTACAATACAATTCAAGAGACAGAAAGACATTAAAGGAAGCAATTAAGAAATACAAAAGGACATTGGTATGAATGGTTAGCGACATGGGGTAAATTGCACATCGGCGCAACTGGGTGGGCCATTACACAATAAAGAATTCCTATGATATTCTGGGAACTCGCCTCTTGGTTCCAACGTTTTTCTCCAAAAAGTTTTTTTAAAGAGGGGTGGGGTGAGGGGGGTGGGGGTTTATTAGCGATATTCTGGGACTGAAAAACACTGGGACCGATTCCTCGTTTCCAAAACGGGTTTTCAGGGAATTTCTCGCAAAAAAGATTCGCAACCCCACCCTTTCGTTAAAAGGATATTTTCTAAAAATAGGAACCGGTTCCAAAAATAACCGGCGCCTCGGAGGAACAGTGTCGACGGTTCCAGTGACCGAATAGCGACATGAATATCGACCATCTCTAATCTCTACTCCAGTCCGCTTCGGAGCTTCGTCGGGTGGTGTCGCTTGCCGCGCTTATAAACCCAAATCGCAAAGTTTTAATAATTAGAACAACTGATAATGTTCCGTATTTGAAAATATGAGTTAGCGGTGTTGTTTTTTTAGTGTTTGTGCACAAATATAACATTACTTATTAATCCCAGTGCTTTTAAAGACTTATTGCTGAATATCCTGGCACCTACTCCAATTGGGCTGGCGAAAAGGTTTCATTCCTCGCCGTCCTGCCCTGCTAAATCTATTGTAAATCATAACTAGTAGCATTATTAATACGCGCGAATGAATATACAAACTACACGACTATCACGCCATTTCTACGTAGGTATTTCTCCGTAAGAGGTCGCGGGTTCAAACCCGGCGTGCGCAAATAACTTTTGTTTAATGTTCATTTGTCATAACACATTTGATTCATACAAAATAATATATAGTATATTTGCGGCACGTTCCAGAGTGGGAGATACTCTAGGTATCGCCTTGGTAAAATACCACCATTCAGAATCGAAACGTTGCTTGAAATGGCTTTGGCCGTGTTCGGTGACCAGATTTGAATAGTCAGATACTTCCCAACCTTTCTCTTATCCATCTCTTTCCCCTTCCCGCTTCGCGATTCCAATTACCAATTCGCGACAGTCAACTCTGAGATCGGCAACATCATCGGCTATCGGAAGGTTCAAGAAACCAAAGTTCACACCAGGGGCCCTAGCACGAAACATCGATATAGATTTTATCGACAATTTCGGTGATTTGGTATCGTTCCCGAGCCCGACTGCAGATCGCCAACGAACAAAAGACAACTCACGTCGATTAAACGTGCTTATTTAGTCGATGTGAACAAACGAGAACTCACGTCGATTAAACATGCTTAATTTAGTCGATGTGAACAAACGACAACTCAAGTCGACTAAAAATGCTTAATTTAGTAGATGTGAACAAACAAACTCACGTCGACTAAACATGCTTAATTTAGTCGATTTGAATAAACGAAAACTCACGTCGACTAAACGTGCTTAATTTAGTCGATGTGAACAAACTACAACTCAAGTCGACTATAAATGCTTAATTTAGTCGATGTGAAACGACAACTCACGACGACTAAACATGCGTGTCCCTCTCTCGCCAAAAGCAATAAAATAAAAAGCTGTTTCTCAGTGACGTTTTCGGAATTTTATAAATATGTACCAATACACACAATTCTAGATAAGACCAATGCACATGGAAGGCCACATTGACGTCAGACAATTAATTATAATCAACTATGGTAATATATTATCATAAAAGCCGCAACCTAAAATAATGTGGTTTTTTAATTATCCGATAAAGTTGTTGAACTTTTTTTTCAATCAATAGTGGGAAAAGATACAACCAATAATTTATTTATTTTCTAGTAAATATTGTTTTTAAAATATATATAATTGAATAATAATAATAATAAATGGATAACTTTTATAGCGCCGTTTTTGTGGGAAAATCACCTATTGTATGAGGTATGTGCGGTAAAACGATGTATGACCGTATTAAAAATGTGGATATCCGGAAAGAATGCAAGGCTGATGTGAGCGTAATGAATAGGATCAAGAAAGGGACGCTAAGATGGTTCGGGCATGTAGAGCGAATGAACGAAGAAAGGAGTGTGAAAATAATATATGATGCGAAAGTGATTGGAAGAAGAAGTCTAGTTACGCCCGAGAAAGACATGGCACGATCAAGTAAATCAAATACTTGAATCGGGTCATGTGAAGAGTCAGAATAAAAGAAGAGTATGTATGAGACGATGTATGAATGTGAATGAAGCAAGGAGTGTGTGCCAAGACAGAGTTAATTGGTGGTCCGTCCTCTAACCGTCCGCCTACCCCTGCGGGGAAACGGAGTGATGGTTAGTCAGTTAGTTAAAAAAGTGAAAAGATTTTCCACAAATAAGACGCTATAAAAATAATCCAAACATTGAGTTTTTTCTTTTCTTCTTCCTTCTCGCAGTGGCGTGTGCCAAACAACAGAACTGAACAGATTTCCAGAATTACTTTTCGGATATTTAGAGTGATAATCAGGTATACCTAGGTTATATATTGACAATGTTTACCATTCGTACGTCAAGGTTCACGGTTTGAATGGTACAAGTAACGTGGCCAGATTTTAGGTAGTAGAGATGGCAGATCTTAAAATCTGGGGATTTTTCAGTTTCGTGTGTATCAAAATTGGTCAAGAAAAGTAGTTGAATATATTAAAAAAAAGTCTTTTGATATTGTGTCGCTATTCCTCTCAAGTCGCCTTTGGTGTTTTGAAATTGCTCAATGCGTCTGACGTCAGTCGGTATTTAATTTGGACATAAATTAAAGAAATATAAACCTGCCATTTTATTTTTATTTTGCGTGTCTTATTTCTTTGTCCAGTGTTAAATAAATGTATAGTTATAACAATAATGGCGTAATATGTCCAGTTAAGTCGCATATCGAAACGAGTCCCCGAAGACCCGGGAGACGGATAACATCCTTTACAATACATAAAAGCGGTGTGATATTTTGCGAAAGTTTTGCTGTCTCTTTCTCTCTCATGGTGTACGACGTAAAAAACCGGAGAAAGTGATTTATCCCAAAGTGTTCTAGGTTGGGTAAAAATAATTAGCTCTTTCTCTCCATACATTGTTACTCCAAGGTTAACACACTAACTTCTTAAGGACAACATAATATAAACTAAACTTAGTGCAGATAATTTTATATGAGGAAAAGAAAATAAAGAGATAGACTTCAAATTAGAGGGGGACAGGGCATCAAATAAGGGTGTGGTAATGGGCAGAGGTTACATGGGGTGAAAGGGAACAATTATTAGTGCATATTTTGGAATTTTTGGTGCACACAATTTAATGTCTGCTATCGCAACATAATATTTATTATAACTTGTGAATAATCGAATTATTATAACTTGTGAATATTTGACGGCCTCCATGGTCGAGTGGTAAGACGCTCGAGAACGAATCCAAAGGTCGCGGGTTCAAACCCGGCGTGCGCCAATAACTTTTATTCAATTAATACGTGTCATAACACATTTAATTCATATAAAAATAATAAAAAGTATATTTGCGGCACGTTCCAGAGTGGTAGATACTCTAAGTATCGCCCTGGTGAAAGACCACTATTCAGAATCGAAACGTTGCTTGAAATGGCTTTAGCCGTGTTTGGTGACCAGATCTGAATAGCCAGGTACTTCCCAACCTTCCTCTTCCCAATTTCCTTCCCCTCCCCACTACCTTCAACCTCACAATATACCCTATTTGGGGATGCCATAGTCTCACTGGCCTTAGACGATTGGGAGCAGTTGAGACTCTTGTGCGATATTCATATAAAAAAATAAAAATAATTAATACTATGTTTTAAGTGCGTGGTGAATGTTGACTACAACAGTTACTTACAATTAGTGTAGACAATAATTAAAAAAAGTGGTGATTTTTAATTTGTGATTTTTTCAGTGTACATAATCTCGATATAAAAAAAGTAGTTAGCGCCGCATTATCCATAAAAGTGGCTACCAAAATGGCTTCGTTTTTTGACCGACTGTGTGTGAGTATTCAATTTATTTTTATTTTTTAATGATTTTGTTAACATTTTAACATGTACACTGTGTTCCACGCTTATACCGCGAAACTCCACAAGGTCTCCCACCACTTCGTGGTATCCAAGATAGAAATCCAAAAAAGTCAAGGTAAATACAACTGTATACATTCAATCTTGAAGGAACAATATATGGAGGGATAGCTAATTTGTTTTACCCAACCCATCCGAAATTGTAATAAATCACTTTTTCCGAGTTTTTACATCGTACACCATGAGAGAGAAAGAGACAACAAATTTCTTGGAGCGCTTCTAAATACTGTCGTAATGATCTTAAGCTGGTTATTTTCGCTGGTTAACGGCGGGACTCCGCCCACATTTTTTATTTTGCCACTAAACTTGACACAACTAAACGGTTTTTTAGGTTAGATGCTATATTTTTGTTGATAAAAAATACTGTGAAAAAGTGGCTATACGAATACACAAAAACATTATGTCGATATGTGATATGAATGGATGTATAAATACCGTTGCCTTAGTCTTAGCCACGCCCATTTGTGCCGAGTCATGTTAAAATCATCAAAAACAAGTCCAAAACTGACTTCACTGCCTTGGCTTGGGCTACCTCTTGTATACTCTAAGCATTCAATACTAACTACTAGCGTTGTGACCGCTTTGAAAGGACTGCTTCAAAGAACTACTTCTTTTGGCAACAGTTCCTACTTCATTCATTGTTTATTGAACAAATACTTCAATTGAAGTTGGCAGTTCATAATAGCGTTCATTCATTTTAATAACTTCATTTCATTGAACAAATATTTCAATCGAAGGTGGTAGTTCATTTTAGCCTTCATTCATTTCATTAACTTCATTTCACTGAACCAACACTTCAATTGAAGTTGGTAGTTCATTTCCGCCTTCATTCATTTGATTAACTTCATTCCATTGAAAAAATACTAAATAGTTTAGCGTCCATTCATATCATTGAAAGAAGTACTTCAATTTGAAGCAGTATCGTTGCGAATGCATTGACATTTCAAAATGAGGGAACTAGTTCCAGTTCCTTTCGTATATTTTCCTACCGACTAGTACGTGATTTTTGTGGCGAGGAACCGGTTCCAGTGCTTTCCAGTATCAAAGCGCTACCGACTAGTATGTGATTTTGTTGGCGAGAAACCAGTTCTAGTTCTTTTCGTTTTCAAATCTCTACCGACTAGCACGTGCTTTTTCGGCGAGGAACCAACAAATAAGCGGATAAACTCAAATTTCTTTTTTGCGAGTTCGACTTCAATTGAAGTGTTCACTTCGAAGGGTTCATTTTAAAGAACTAACAATTCGTGAAGCATTCACAAAACATTGAAGTTTTTCCCAACGCTACTAACTACCATACGCATTTACCCATTCCTCGCCTACATACACTGGGAAACGAATTCATCTCGAATGCTGACATCTTTCACTTAAATTTGCCAAAATTTAAAAGACACAAATTATATATTTATCTGTCACTAATGTATGGAAACTATTTTATATTTTCGTAGAGCAATCACTTTGTGGTTTTACATATTTAAAGAAATGAACAAAATAAGTTAATGTAAAATACCACAAATTATCTTAACTAACTAACTAACCATCACGCTGTTTCCCCGCAGGGGTAGAAAGAGAGTACGGACCGCCATACAACTCTGTCTTGGCACACTCTCCTTGCTTCGTTCATATTCATACATCCTCTCATACATACTTTTCTGTTATTCTGACTCTTCGCGTGGCCCGACTCGAGTATTTGATTCACTTGATCGTGCCATGTCTTCCTCGGACGTTATCGACTTCTTCTTCCATTTACTTTCGCGTCAAATATTCTTCTCACACTTCTTTCTTCGTTCATCCGTTCATCGTTCCCGAGTATTTGATTCACTTAATCGTGACATGTCTTCCTCGGGCGTCCTTGACTTCTTCCTTCATTCACTTTCGCATCATAAATATTCTTTACACACTCTTTTCTAAAAAAAATTATCTGTCTCGTTCTCTCTGTTCCTTTGTTATAATTTAAATATTGTTATTTTGTTTTCTCATTGTTTTGTTATTTTATTTTATATTTTATTCTCCCTCTGTATGTATACCATATACGAGTATAAGCGCACACTTAGACTTTTTTGTTCAGTTTAATTTTGTACCCTGATGATGCTTACGCTAAGCGAAACGAGTCGGTCATAAAAATCAAAATAATATTCGTGGTCATCATATACCATGTTTACTGTATTTATTTAATATTATATATGTAAATATATTTTAAATTGTATTATTCTCTGTACTCGTGCATTTACTTTATGTTAATTTAATATGTAAAAGCCCATTAGGGCGTTAATAGGTAAATAAATATTAATACTACGTCATTTCCACCACGATTTATGGACCTTTTGTAATATCCGTTTAATCCTCAGAGTAAGAATATATGGAGAGGTACCTTTGCGAAACAGTGTAGTCAGGTCGGTTAACTTTATACTGACGCGATAGAAAGAGACAATGTAAAAGAGATATGTTAAAGGATATTGGATAACCTATTAGTTACCGCCCACATGGAATTTGGACAAATTTATTAACACATATGAACACATTAAACAAAACAATATCAATACACCATTAAAATGATTTATAAAGTCAAAATATCACACAAACACTAATAACAGAAGGTTTGCCTAAATAATGATAAAAGCTTTTTGTTGATTTTATGTCTTTATATCATTAGAAATGTGAAAATTCTAAAGATCGGTCAAAAATATTTAAAACTGTTGAAATACCTCTAAAAACTGATGTTTTATAATCTTTGTTTGGTCTTATTTAAACATTTACGCATAGCACATATCACTATCATGTTTGATTTGTTTGTATAACCACTGCAAGTTATCTAATCAACACAAAAATATAGGAAATAACCTCAAAATCCGTTGACGTAAGTAATGCGACTCGATGATGTGAAGTTAGTGCGGACGGAGAACATTCTTACCTACCTAAACGTGCTACAATATTATGTGAAAACTTTTCTTGTCTCTTTCTCTCTCATGGTATACCACGTAAAAACTCGGAGAAAGTGATTTATCCCAAATGTGTATTGGTTGGGTAAAAATATTTAGGTCTCTCCATATATATTTATACTCCAAGGTTTAACCATTTTAAAAAATATGTTTTTGACCATTCAGATTTAAAAAATACATTTTTTTTGTATTACAACGTTTTGATAATTTAAACTTCAATAGCTTATCTTGATTCTGGCGAATTCACATACCTTCAAGTTCTTGCTACATTCGTGAGTTATTTTTAAATATACATAAAAAAAATATTATGAAAACAAATTTTATTATCAATATTAAAAACAAACAAACTTTTTTTACCATATGTTTGCATGAGGGTGAACATTATTATTTGTAAACAGTTTATCAATCACTGAAGAATATAACGATACGATGATTGTTAGCTGACCATTAGCTTTGAAAAAAACCAAATCAGTTTCATATTTTACCTTTTTCGTGTATTTTCTCTTTTTTTTTATTTATTAGAAGATCTTTTTGGAAAACGAGCTTTAATACATACTCTTATTTTTTACGTAATTACACTGAAAACCTTGAAGTAACAATGTATGGAGAGAGAGCTAATTATTTTTACCCAACCTATACAAACTTGCGATAAATCACTTTCTCCGGGTTTTCACGTCGTACACCATGAGAGAGAAAGAGACAACAAATATAATACACCGCTTACATGTAATGTCACAATGATCTTGGGCTCCTGGGTCACCGCGGGACTCCGCCCACATTTTTTATTATGCCGTTAAACTTGACACAACTAAACGGTTTTTTAGATTACAAGCTATATTTTTGTTGATAACAATATTGTGAAAAAGTGGTTATACGAATAAACAAAAACATTATGTCGATATGTGCCATGAATGGATGTATAAATACCCTAGCCTTAGTCTTAGCCACGCCCAGGTCTGTCGAGTTCGGTAAAATCATCATCAAAAACTGACTACACTGCCTTGGATATGTACCACTCTATTTACTATAAGCTTAAAACTAACTAACTAAACATCATGCCGTTTCTCCGCAGGGTTAGGCAGAGAAGATGGTCCGCCATACAAATCTGTCTTGGCATCCACTTTTTGCTTCATTCATCGTCTTATACATACTCTTCTGTTATTCTGACTCTTGACATGGCTCGACTCGAGTATTTGATTCACTTGATCGTGGCATCTCTTCCTTGGGCGTTACCGACATCTTCTACCATTCGTTTGGACTATGGTATAGAAAACTCAACCAGAGTTGAAACAAACAATGCATGCATAGCGTTGGGTGTATTGTGTATCGGTATACGCTCCGGTGGCGATGTATTATGTACGATGCGTCATAAATAAAGAGCCTTTTGTCCTGTTTACGCCTACTTATTGTCATTAGTGGAAAAAGGACAGCAAGTGTTTACGATGATTCTTCTAGTATATTGAAAGTGCACTTACAGCTTGTCTTGATCATGCAGTTTGACCGGGTGCTATTGAAAATAATATTATAATGTGTTTTGAAGAAACAGTAATTAGCGTCCATACTCATGCTCGAGAATGTCCTAAATCGGGGAATACTACGAATCACTGGATATTAAGAACATTCAGTATTTTAATAACAATGAAATAAAACAACATATATGTTAAACACATCTGATAGTATTAATACGCTAAGCCGTCTTCTGTACACGATTTGTTAGGCAAAAATAATACTGGTAATTTTCGCTCACACGTAAAAAGTTTGAGATTTTATTCCGACTACGCTACTTCACGATTTACTCACCATGTGCCTTTTGAGGTGTGTATCAAGACTAAACTAGTTTTATATAATTGACTTCAACACGCTTTGGTTTCGATCTCTGAAGTGTGAAATAATCAGTAATTGTTAAAAAAAACATTGCAGCTTTAAACGGAACAGGCCGTGCGTAAGCTATGTATATATGTGAGTACTGTCCCGGCCTCAACTCTGATTGAGAGGCCTATACTTAGTTTGACCATGCCGTATAAAACCAGAGCATTTCTGCAAAATCCCCCATTCTTATTCCTGTTTCAAATGCCATCGCACTCCTCTGCAGTAACCCATGTCCGGTTAGCAGATTATTTAATATTATAAAACGCCTATTTGGGCGTTTTATAATATGTACTTACATGGCCAGCAACGGGACGCACCTAACAGCCTAGTAGAGGAAGGTGTACCGTGATCTACCTAACCTTAAAGACTATCATTCGACAATTAACTAGTACATTCATTTATTATAGTTCCTTAGTTCTACAATTATATAAATTGTTCCCATAAAAAGTATTCAAGGGAAAGTGATTATATTTTATTCAAAATCCCCGAACAAAAGCGCCCCCTGTCCAAGGAGCATTCTGTCGGTCGCATCAGCGATCATTCCACACTGTTAAAAATTTCTACAATACGATATATGTTGAAAACATTAGGATTTTTTGTTCAGGAGTCTGACCTAATAAATGCCTGCATTTTTATGTTTTCTTGCGTACATTGTATTGTATTGTTTAAGGTTTTACGCATCGTCTTGTAGCTTTGTCTTATTTTTAATTAGATTTAATTTATTAACTTGTTGTCTCGTCTATGTTCACGCGCTTGTCAGAATTGTATATTTATATCTTGAAAGGGGATTATTCTGATAACAAGTAATTCATTTTAGAATAAGTTGTATTTAATTAAGTGACTTTGTAGGTTTTAGAAATACATTTTCATATTAAACTAATGAAAAAATGGAACAATCGATATTACTATCGTTGTTGGAAAGGCAAAAGAGCTTAAGCGACACTTTGGTCAAAAATGAGTTAAATCTGCAGTTTTAATCAGTTTTTTTTCTCGTCTGATTCTGAAGACTTGTGGCCCTTTAGCCGTCCAAAATATATTTACCGTTTTGGAGAAGGCTCGACTCAAGCGACACAAGTTTAAGACTTTTTTTTAAAGCTTTTTGTCGCTTCAGGTAACTCAGTGAGAGCATTGAGTTAACTTTTTTTTTCAAAATTCAACCAGGTACTGAAACTTTAATTTGACTTTAACACGTTCATTGCTAACTAAAATTCGTCCATATGAATGACGGATCAATTCAAACTGACGAACAGTGACGGGTGTCCCTGTGCACTGTGGAACGACTCAAAACCACATGGCTGCGTCTGTTTTAGATCGGTTCAAAGCGAAGAGGCCACAAAACGTTTTTTTTCAAAAATCCAAACAGGTACTAAAGATTTACGAATTTTATTGTAAAACAAAAAACTTTAAGCGTCAGCCCTTAGAGTATATAGAGTGGTATCAATCCAAGGCAGTGTAGTCAGTTTTTGATGATTTTTGCCTGACTCGGCGGACCTGGGCGTGGCTAAGACTAAGGCTAGGGTATTTATACATCCATTCATAGCACATAACCACTTTTTCACAGTATTGTATTGTATTTATCAACAAAAATATAGCATCTAACCTAAAAAACCGTTTGGTTGTGTCAAGTTTAGTGGCATAATAAAAAATGTGAGCGGAGTCCCGCGGTGACCCAGGAGCTTAAGATCATTGTGACAGTGCGTAGAAGCGGAGTATTATATTTATTGTCTCTTTCTCTCTCATGGTGTACGACGTAAAAACCCGGAGAAAGTGATTTATCGCAAGTTTGTGTAGGTTGGGTAAAAATAATTAGCTCTCTCTCCATACATTGTTACTCCAAGCTTCATCCCTTTTACCTTTCCGGTGACCTACATGTTCGATTTTATATTTCCGCTCGCTTCGGGTCAATGTTATTATTATGATTAACGAATATTTTAAATTTAATTTATTAATTATTTATTTCGTTTCAATTTTTTGTCAACAGATGGCGCGATATAAGAAGACTGAGTTTGTTGACGAAGATGTGAGCAGTGTCAGTTCCATACAACTCAACGAGGGCGTTTCTTCTACCACGACGCACATCAGATACCACACGGTGAGTGACTAACTCTATTGGAGCTCCAGCCCAAAGGTGGAAGCTATTTTGTGCTTGTACTGGACCGATCTGTGGTGGTGGTCAGATCCAGCCCGGTGGTCGCATTTGGGTTTGTTATGTACCGAGTTACCAGCGGTTGTTGGTTCGCTTAGGTCGGATGCACACGGCGATACTCAAAAGAAACTGAACTGGTTTATGATTGAAATTACTAACCGGTTACCAACTATTTAGTGACACAGCTCGAAATCGGTAGTTTTCTGTGTGGTGTGCGAGGTGGTGAAGTTATATAAAACAGGATTTTTTTCTACTTCTCCCACTAATTTTCTATTCACTTGTTGATCGTTCATTTTCGTGAATAAAAATAAAATTATTATAAAATGAAATTTGAAAGTTTGAAAGAGAGAGTACGAGAACAGCGTGCAATATAGTTGTGAATGATGAATACTCGGAGCAAGTGGATGAGTTTGTATATTGAGGAAGTACGTTTACGAGAGACGGAAAGACCGATAAGGATATTGAAAGAAGGGAGAATGCAGGAAAATCCATTAATGGAGGACTGAACGCTGTTGGCGCAAATAAAAAAAAATGTCCAAAGAAGCGAAGCTAGCAGTCCACAGTGGAGTACTTATACCAACCCTGATATATGCCAGTAAGGCATGGAACTGGCAAAGGAAGGATGAAGGATGAAAGTAGACTGAATGCTATGGAAATGAGATCCCTAAGGTTTATGTGCGTAAAACCATGTGTGACCGTGTTCAAAATATGGATATCCGAAAAGAATGCAAGGCTGATGTAAGCGTAATAAATAGGATCAAGAAAGGGACGCTTAGATGGTTTGGGCATATAGAGCGAATGGACGAAGAAAGGAGTGCGAAAAGAATATATGATGCGAAAGTGAATGGAAGAAGGAGTCGGGGACGCCCGAGGAAGACATGGCACGATCAAGTGAATCAAATACTTGAATCAGGCCACGTGAAGAGTCGGGATAACAGAAGAGTATGTATGAGACGATGTATGAAAGTGAATTAATGAAGCAAGGAGTGTGTGCCAAGACAGAGTTGGATGGCGGTCTGTCCTCTCTACCTACCCCTGCGGGAAAACGGCGTGATGGTTAGTTAGTTTAGTTAGTTAGTTTGCATTTTTAGAATCGTCACCTTATGATATTTGATATTTATGTTTTTACTTACCAACACTCGTTTACGCGTCTCAACGTATTCAATATTTTCCCTTGTTTTTGCTTTAGCAAATTTCTTCATATTTATACATACTTTACATCTGGACTTTTTACACCCTTATTTTTTTTTAATATATATTTTTTTTGAATACCGTACAAGAGTCCCAACTGCTCCCAACCGTCTAGAGCCAGTGAGACTATGGCATCCCCAATCAGGGTATGTTGTGAGGCTGAAGGCAGTGGGGAGAGAAGGATATGTGGAATAAGAAGGTTAGGAAGTATCTGGCTATTCAAATCTGGTCACTTTTTATATGAATTAAATGTGTTATGACACATATTAATTAAATAAAAGTTATTGGCGCACGCCGGATTTGAACCCGGCGACCTTTGGATTCGTAGTCGAGGGTCTTACCACTCGACCATGGAGGCCGTCAAGTGTCGACATGTGCTATGAATGGATGTATAAATACCCTAGCCCTAGTCCTAGCCACACCCAGGTCTAGCCGAGTCCGGCAAACCTTATAATAACTGACTACAGCAGCGCTCTCTCTTGTATATTATTGCTCTTAGGGTAATTAAGTGTAGAGCGCGCTTGAGGTGAACTATCACAAAACTGCGCTATATATATTCCCTGTTATTTAAATTAAATATATCAAAAATATCTTTGAAATTATGATGAAAAGTGGATCTATCAAACGGATCCCCGCTTTTTTTCATGTATCTAAGAGTTCCAGACCAAAGGTGGCTACCAGACTTAAACGACGGCCTCTATAGTCGAGCGGTAAGACGCTCGACTACGAATCCAAAGGTCGCGGGTTCAAACCCGGCGTGCGCCAATAACTTTTATTTAATTAATATTTGTCATAACACATTTAATTCATATAAAAATAATAAAAAGTATATTTGCGGCACGTTCCAGAGTGGTAGATAATCTTAGTATCGCCCTGGTGAAATTGAGAATTGAAACGTTGCTTGAAATTGCTTTAGCCGTGTTTGGTTACCAGATCTGAATAGTCAGGTACTTTCCAACCTTTCTCTTCCCTATCTCCTTCCCCTCCCCAGTACCTTCAGCCTCACAAAATACCTTATTTGGGGATGCCATAGTCTCGTTGAGAGCAGTTGAGACTCTAGTGCGGTATTCATATTAAAAAAAGACTTAAACAGTAGGATGTGATTATGTACTGCGTCATTTAAAATAATCCATTGTAAAATTAAATTTGTGTTTAATTTCTTCAACTTTCGTGCTTCCACCGTAGTCTATTCCACGGTTGGCCATCTCTGCGCTGCCTCGGTACGTCACTCGAGTGGTGTTTGCACAAACTCATAGACCAAGGTTTTCTACCTATAGGTATAATGTAATGCTATGATTCTGTTTGGCGAAAATATCAAATTATACGATTGCCAAACCGTAAAGGATGAAGCGCGACGATGAATTTTTGCGCGTCATTTTGCAGAATTAAATTATGCAATAAACGCAACGTTGATGGAAGGCCTGCATGGTCGACTGGTAAGACGCTCGACTACGAATCCAGAGGTCGCGGGTTCGAACCCGGCGTGCGCAAATATTTTTTTTATTTAATTAATATGTGTCATAACACATTTGATTGATATAAATAAAATATAGTATATTTGCGGCACGTTCCAGAGTGGTAGATACTCTAAGTATCGCCATGGTGTAAGACCACCATTCAGAATTGAAACGTTGTTTGAAATGGCTTTAGCCGTGTTTGGTGACCAGATCTGAAAAGCCAGGTACTTCCCAACCTTCCACTTCCCCATCTCTTTCCTCTCCCCACTATCTTCAGCCTCACAACATACCCTGATTGGGGATGCCATTGTCTCACTGGCTCTAGACGGTTGGGAGCAGTTGAGACTCTTGTGCGGTATTCACGTAAAAAACAAAAAAGGCGTAGTAGAAGAAGACTGTTACAAGTGCAGTTCCGTTGAGTCGAAAATTGTCACGATGATGGTCAACCTCCGTTAGGAGACAGATGACCGTTGTACCCTCTCACTCTTTCTCATTAATGACTGATAAGAAGGATAATTCTTACAACGGAGCTATCAGCGGCTGGACCAAAAGATATAAAATAAAAAATAATTATTGATAGGTCAGTTGGTCGAGCGGTCCAAAGCAATGGGTTACCACCCAGACAACGCCATTTCAATCCTCTGCTAGCTAAGTCCTTCACCATTGCACGTGCAACACTTTTTACTTATAATGATGATAGGGGGAGGAATTAAAATATTTGACTTTCTTTACAAACAAAAAAAAGATAATAAAACAACTAACTAATCATCGCGCCGTTTCCCCGTAGGGAAAAGCTTCTTGCTTCATTCACATTCATACATCGTCTTATACACATACTCTTCTATTATATTATTCTGACGCTTGACGTAATCCGTACTTTATTTACTTAACGTGCCGTGTCTTTTACAGGCGTCCCCGACTTCTTCTACCGTTGCTTTCGCGTCATATATATTCTCCTTACACTCCTTTCTTCGCTCACTCGCTCTACGTGTCCGAACCATCTAAGCGTCTCTCTCTTTGTCTTATTCGTTACGCTTACATCAGCGTCGCATTCTTTCCGGATCGCCTCACTGGCAACACAGTCGTAGTACAAGGTTTTATCACACATGCGCCTCGGGGGTCTCATTTCTACAGCATTCAGTCAGTTTTCATCCTTTCTCTTCCAGTTCCATGCCTCACTGCCACATATCAGAGTCTGAAAATAATATTTGACGCGAAAGCGAACGGTGGAAGAAGCCGGGGACGCCCGAGGAATACATGGCACGACCAAGCTAATCAAATTGAGTCAGGTCATGTCTTGACATGGCCTGACTCAACCCTTGGGTTAGAGTGGTAGATACTCTAAGTATCGCCCTGGTGAAAGACCACCATTCAGAATCGAAACGTTGCTTGAAATGGCTTTAGCCGTGTTTGGTGACCAGATCTGAATAGCCAGGTACTTCCCAACCTTCCTCTTACCAACCTCCTTCCCCTCTCCACTACCTTCAGCCTCACAAAATACCCTGTTTGGGGATGCCATAGTCTCACTGGCTCTAGACGGTTGGGAGCAGTTGAGACTCTTGTGCGGTATTCATATAAAAAAAAAGAATAACAGAAGAGTATGCATGAAACGACGCATGAATGTGAATGAAGCAAGGAGTGTGTCTCAAGACAGAAATGTATGGCGATCCATCCTCACTGCCTACACCTGCGGGGAAACTGAGTGGTAGATACGCCAAGTATCGCCCTGATGAAAGACCACCATTCACAATCGAAACGTTGCTTGAAATGGCTTTAGCCGTGTTTGGTGACCAGATCTGTATAGCCAGGTACTTTTCAACCTTCCTCTTTCCCATCTCCTTCCCCTCCTTACTACCTTCAGCCTCGCAACATACCCCCATTGGGGATGCCATAGTCTCACTAGCTCTAGAAGATTGGGAGCAGTTGGGACTCTAGTGCGGCATTCAATATAAAAAATAAAATCACAATTTAACGCTTAGCGTCATTTTTTTAGACATTCAAAGGATTCCCGTTGAACGCCGGTCGTGTCGGTCCGTCCAGCTTTTGAACAAATTATGATCGGCTGAAAAGCAAAGCGGTCATGTTGTTATGAAAAAAAAAAAACTAAATGGACACAAAACCAAACTGAGTTTTTTAAAAATATATTAAAAATAAATAAAAAAAATCTAAAAATATTAATAACTCCTTCGAGCCGGATTTGAACCAGCGGCCTATGGATGTCCGCTCAACTTCACTTTACAGTCCACCGCTCTACCAACTGAGCTATCGAAGGGGATAGATAGTTAGTCAAAAATATACACCAGTTTGGTGATTTGGTTCAATAATAGATAACTATAATAATTAATTATTACTGTGAGTAGGTGTTTTTATTTAGTATTGAAATCGTTAAAAAACTAAAATCCATTGACTTGCGCATTTAATTTAAATTGTTAAACTTTCCATAAACATATCCATAGATGATTTATTCGGTAGAATTATACCTCTCGACATGCTTTACTGTGCCAAAACATCTGTCTGACCTTGAAGTAAGAATATATGGAGAAGTACCTTTGCGAAACAGTGTAGTCAGGTCGGTTCTCTTTATACTGACTCGATAGAAAGATACAAAGATACGTTAAAGGATGTTGGATAGCCTATTAGTTACCGCTCACATGGAATTCGGACATTTTTAATAAACATATTTGAACGCATTCAACAAAACAATATCAATACACCATTAAAATGATTTATAAAGTCAAAATATCAAACAAACACTAATAACAGAAGGTTTGCCTAAATAATGATGGAAGCTTTTGTTGATTTTATGTATTTATATCATTAAAAATGTGAAAATTCTAAAGTGCGGTCAAAAATATTTGAAACTGTTGAAATACCTCTGAAAAGTGATGTTTTATTATCTTTGTTTGGTCTTATTTGAACATTCACGCATAGCACATGTCACCATCATGTTTGATTTATTTGTAAAACGACTGCAAATTTTTTAATCAACACAAATATAGGAAATAACCTCAAAATCCGTTGACGTAAGTTATTCGACCCGAATTCCAAGTGGGCGGTAACTAATAGGCTATTCAACATTTAACCGCTGGTGTGGAGGGCAAGGAAAAATACCACAGATGACGTACGTAGGCCTCTGGGGGAAATGGTTTTCCCCCAGGGTCTCCTATGCGGAGTCGATAGAATTATTATTTTTTACTTCTCAATATCTATTACAGCACTTTTCCGTCCACACAATTCTTTGCACGATTGTTTCTCAATTCAATTAGACCAATAATGGGTTTTTCGCGCTTGCCCGGAGGGGAAGCCGCGATTTTATTCTCAATTCTGCTTAAAATTCCATTCTCAGAAAGAGACTTGAAAATTTACTTTGCGAACAAAAAAGCCCGAAATCTGTCTGCGGAAGAAATAAACACATTTTAAACAAATTCATTCAAATTTGAGACGTAGTCATAATTGTTTTATTGAATAATGTAGGTACTATTTGGGTTTTTAAATATTTTTTTATAGTTTTAGATTTATTTATTTTATAATAATAATAATCACAGTGAACTTTTACCTCAAGTGCTCTTCATACTAAATTAATTATGCTAATAATATTAACTAACAATGAGAAAATAAAACCTAATATGTATACAAATTAAAACTATCTAAAATCATGATCGTTATCATAAATCATGAGAGAAAAAGGTTCAGATATGGGTATAACAGTGCATGTGTACATCAACAGATTAAAAAAACAATTTACCAGAAGCTAAGGGTATAAAAATTCAGATGATTTCATTTTAGGAAATTAGATTGAGGACAGTTAATATGTTGGTACTTAAAACATTAATATTCAAGTATTTTAAGTAAACGATTCTTAAAATGCAAACAATGTAAATATAACAAGTAACAAAAGAATAATAAATATTTTATGAAAATGAGTATATGGTTTTCAGTAGATAGTGAGGACATTGAGTTGTAATGATAGAAGTTAGGAGAAAACAAAAACAAAGCAAATTAGGGACGTTTTTAAAGAAATATATTATTATATTAGTTACTCATACATTAAAGTTTTCAAAGTATCTAATTATAATTAATATCCTTTATGACTTAAAATTAATGGTTTTTACAGGCTATTTTAGATTTATTATTTGGCATAATTTTAATGGTTTCCGCTAAAACGTCATAACATTTTATCCCTTTATAAAGTAAGCTATTTTGTATATTGGTTTTATTATTTTTTTTTTGATTTTTAAACATTCTGTTCGTTTGCTAGTTCTTCTTATGCCTGCGGAGATAAGCATGTCAAGCTGTACTCACGACGCATTCTCCGCTGGGAGAGCTCTCAGAGCAATAATATACAGAAGGGAGCGCTTCTGTAGTCAGTATTGATGATTTTCGCCTGACTCTGCTAGACCTAGGCGTGGCTAGGCCTAGGGCTATGGTATTTATACATCCATTCATAGCACATGTCGACATAATGTTTTTGTTTATTTGTATAACCACTTTTTCACAGTATTGTTATAAACAAAAATATAAGATAAAACCTAAAAAACCGTTGAATTATGTCCTGTTATGTCGCATAGCAAAATTTTGTGGGCGGAGTCGCCGGAGACGCGGGAGACGGAAAACATGCTTACATACCGAAAAGTGGCGCCATATTATGTGACAACTTGTCTTATCTCTTTCTCTCTCACGGTTTACGACGTAAAAATCTAGATAAAGTGATTTATCGTAAATTTGTATAGGTTGGGTAAAAAAAAATGCTCTCTCTCCCTATATGTTCTTGCTCGAATTGAAAACTCTACTCGAATCGAACTCACCGCTTCAAACGCTGTCGATTCAAATGACTCGTTCCTGAATCGAGTTTTAACAAGTTGTTTTTAAATGAATTTTCCCGATACTGGTAAAAAGCGAGCTCGTTTATATTACGTCAACGTTACGAATCGTTCATACTTGTGTTTGACTAGCTCGATAAGTAAACATCGACACATGAACGTTCAAACGAATCAATCGATTCACATGTGTAATGTTACCTTTACAAAATATATTATAGGCAGAGGCGTGCACTCCATAAAAGCACATCAGCACTGCCTACCCTACCGCACTCGCATAAAAAATATGAATAATATTGGATTGAATCATATGAAATTATTGCAAAATAAATTTACCCTTAAATTTAACTAGTCGCACCGCCGTGAGCGCCCCACTAACCTTCCTACTAACGCGTCAAAAGCAGTAACTACATATGCTCACACGCTTAGAGTATATAGAGTGGTATCTATCCAAGGCAGTGTAGTCAGTTTTTGATGATTTTTACCTGACTCGGCGGACCTGGGCGTGGCTAAGACCAAGGCCAGAGTATTTATACATCCATTCATATGACATATCGACATAATGTTTTTGTTTATTCGTATAACCACTTTTTCACAGTATTGTTATTAACAAAAATATAGCACATAATCTAAATAACCGTTTAGTTGTGTCCCGCGTTGACCCAGGAGCCCAAAATCATCGCGAAAGTACATAGAAGCGGTGTATTATATTTATTGTCTCTTTCTCTCTCATGGTGTACGACGTAAAAACTCGGAGAAAGTGATTTATCGCAAGTTTGTACAGGTTTTTATAGTGAATACCGCACTAGAGTCCCAACTGCTCCCAACCGTCTAGAGCCAGTGAGACTATGGCATCTCCAATTGGGGAATGTTGTAAGGCTTAAGGTAGTGGGGAAGGGAAGGAGATGGGGAAGAGGAAGGTTGGGAATTACATGACTATTCAAATCTAGTCACCAAACACGGCTGAAGCCATTTCAAGCAACGTTTCGATTCTTAATGGTGGTTTTCACCAGGGCTATACTTTATTTATTTAAAAATTAACGGACTAAAGTCCAATTACAAAAAAGACATATAAAACACGAAATGGAAAAAAGAGCAACAGAGAAGGAAAAGCATATACATAATAATAAATGAAGCGATGACAAAAATAGGACAAAATAAACATAAGATAGAACATTCAAGCCATAATCTAGTCAAAGTTTTGGTAGAGTCGTAAAGAATAACAAATATCATTTAGACTGCTACCAAAAATTTCAAGACCATGGCTTGAGTTAACAAGTCTTGACATTCTGGACATTAGAGAATTATACCCATAATTAGTATTGTGATGATTGAGGACCAACAATTCATTGTTTCTGAGTCTACGGCAAGGAATGTTGAACTGAATAAGTTGCAACAGAGAAGGTGAGTCAATAAAACAATTAATAATTTCGTAAATGAAAATTAAACCAAAGTCTTTCCTGCGATATATGGAGAGAGAGAGCTATATATTTTACCCAACCTATACAAATTTACGATAAATCACTTTATTCACATTACGTCGTAAACCGTGAGAGAGAAAGATATAAGACAAGTTGTCACATAACATGGCACCACTTTTCGGTATGTAAGCACGCTTTCCGTCTCCCGCGTCTCCGGCGACTCCGCCCGCTTCGTTTTGTTTTGCGACCTAACAAGACATAACTCAACGGTTTTTTAGTGGTTTTACAAATAAACGAAACATGATGTCGACATGTGCTATGAACGGATGTATAAAATACCTTAGCCCTAGCCACGCCCAAGTCCGGAAAAAAACAACAATCCTGACTACACAAGCTATCCCTCCTGGTATATTATTGCTCTGAGATCTCATACCACTACTCGAGTGGAATGTACTAATTGCAAAGCATCTGCTAGTAATTAGCTGTTGAGTGCGCTCGGTTATGAGATCTGCAGTTATGTGACCACCGATAGGAGATCATTCCTATATTTATTTGACGCAAGTGACCTCGTATTGTCAATCTAGCACTGACAGTGAAGTTGTCAGTTGCAAATGTCATCGTGGTTTTAAGATATAAACAGATTTCCACAATGCCAATATATTCATAACACTAAGGGCCAATTGTTCGATCGACCGTCACATAGCAGTGCGTGCATGCACGCCTTGTCACAAAGATATCGGTTAGTTTGGCGTGCCTGCACGTCATAACCTTTAAATGAATTAGAGCCAATTGTTTAATCGACCGTCACATAGCAGTTGCGTGCCTGCACGCCTTGTCACAAAAACATCGCTTAGTTTGGCGTGCCTGCACGTCGTAACCGTTAAATGAATTATAGCCAATTGTTTGATCGATCGTCACATTTGACTTCGTCACAAATCTACGACTGGCGCCACTTTTTATTGTGATTTGTCGGGTTTAAGCGTTTGCTTGATGTTTAATGACCGTCGTGCTAGGTGGATAAATCGACGCCTGTTCAAACAGGTCAACGCAAAATTTGACGAACCACTGTCGGACCGAGATTCGACGGTTAACGGGGACCGTTCAAATGTCTAAATATTAAAAATGACGCTGATCGTCGATTTGTGACGATGTCAAATGTGACGGTCGATCGAACAATCGGCTCTAACACATTAAACAGTAATGGCGTGCAGGCACGCCAAACTACCCTGTCTTCGTAAACAAGTCGTGTAGGCACGCTACTTCTACTAAATGTCAGGACTTATTAATGTTTATTTTTTTATAAAATCTTTGTGTTTTTTTCACGCAGTGGCAACCTTGGCAATAAGAAGATGCATTATAATAGCTTACCTATAATATTATAATCATCAACTCTGCTGTGGGATGAATAAATCTCTGTATAAAACAATTAATGTTGAATAATAACGAGTTTATTACCATTACAACTATGTATAATTAATAATATAATGTTATTAGAGATTTATATTATTGAGTTACGCTATTATCGTCACGTAGTTAGTTTTCTGCTTTGTTCGAAGAGACACACATATCAGACCCTTCATATTATTAATAGCTTTATTTCTTTACTAGTAGTAGATAATAAATATAAGTTATCACTGTTATTAGTGTTATTACGGTTATTCAAGGATGGAAACATTTTCGGGAATGGAGCAAAAAACACCTCGCAGTTGGGTAGATATACTTATTTTTCATACAATCTCTTGAAAGTGTAATTGTATTATTCTCAACTTCTTTATGATTAATATCACACCAACCACCATAGAAATAAAATACAAGACACGTCAAATTCATGGAAATCGAACGATTAATGTGGCACGATCTTGATTTAAGTTTCAAGGCTCATAACGCTTATGAAAAGGATGGCAATACTAAACTGAATGTTTATGTACGGTAAGATAGCTATATGAACGTCCCGCGTTACTGTTATAATATCTCTTCCCCGACGAACTTACTGAGCGACTAGCCAAGTAGAGTACGACGTACGGAAACGGTTGTCTTCCACACACCTATGTATATCTGCATTCGCTATCTCACATTATTTCGGTTGAATAGCTCCCGTTTTCCCGTGAGAGCTTGTCTGTCGAACGAATGTTTGTGTGATACTAAACCCAGTAAATCTCAGGTATGTCTCTCGGACTCGGTTTAGTGCATCCACGCGCGTTGTCTCAGTAACGTATCTACGTTATTCAATTAATCTAAGCCAAACACCAATCAAACTGAGTGATCTCTACGTTGAAATGTAGCTCAAATGCACAATCTCGGTGTCGCCAACGCGACAGAGCGAAATTTTCGCTCAAAGGAATGCGCTCAGATTTATAGAATGTAATGCCAAATGTAACCTAACCTCTCTATCTCAGAAGTGGGACGTCAACCCAATCATATTTGTGAAGGATTCTTGGTTGTAAATAATAATAAAAAAATACCCATAGTATTCGCACAATATGTTTCCTAGTATTTAGGGATGAGTTTTTATATGAGACGTAGAGAACACTAATCCACAAGTGGTAGATACTACAAGTATCGCCCTAGTGAAAGACCACCATTCAGAATCGAAACTTTGCTGGAAATGGCTTAAGCCGTGTTTGGTGACGAGATCTGAATAGCCAGGCACTTGTCGATGTTCCTCTTCCCCATCTCTTTTCCCTCTTCACTATCTTCAGCCTCACAACATATCCTAATTGAGGATTAAATTCAATTATTTACTATTTAAAAAATATAACTTCTTTTTTTTCAGGTGTTTTAAATAAAGTGTATTAAAAAGTACACAGTAGCCATAAACAAAAAGCAATCAAACATCGATTTCTAAGAAATATAAATTACAATGCATGTAAAGTATAGACAGTAAAAAATAAAACATAATATTTGATCAAAATGATGCATAAAAATCAAGGAATAATTACACAAATAGCAGGAATGCTTGTCGTTTGAACGAAGCTTTATTTATGCAAAATATATCGACATCCGAAGCGATTCGATTCAACAACAAGATGGCCATCCCACCGGCATGGAAATTTAGTCCTGCAGGCCGGGAGATAAAACAGTCTGTGTTGTCGATGACGAAGATAACACAGAATTATCCTAGTGAGACAGACATGAACCAAACCCATGTTTTTTTAAAAATATTTTAACAAGAATAAAAATAAAAATAAAACCATCAGGAACATAGAAATGAATGCTCTCCATGATAGCTGAGTTTTCGGATGCCATAGCCTCACTGGCTCCAGACGGTTGGGAGCAGTTGGGACTCTTGTGAGGTATTGGCTATAAAAACAATGTTTGTTTTGGTGAAAGCGTATTTTATATTGCCAGGCGGAACACCTCCCTGGCGACGGTCATGCCGTAGAACAGCTTGTAGGGCTCCTCGTCGTTGCGGATGGTGTGCTGCATCATATGCCGGAGAATGATCCTGGTCGTCTTATTGTCCCTGGCGATATTGCTGGGCAGTTTCTCCTTGGCGTAGTTGCGATTCGTCAGCTGTCTCTTTCTTCAGACTTCCTGCGGGAAATTTCGGGGTCCCGATCCTCTGGATCCAACCCGTTAACATCTCCTCCCTCACCTCAGCGAGTCTGTCTCCCCTGTATGAAAAAATCCCTCCGGCCTGCCGTCGTCAGTTGTTTTAGACACGCTGCGCACTGACTATCGCGCCGCTTCTCACTAGTGACGTCCATGGGTAATAGTTTTGTGCATATACGAGGCCTGTTAATAATTCAAAAGTAAAAAATCGAAGATCACACAAAAACGTGACTAACCTTTCCAGTTGTCAAAAACAAACCACTAATCCAAAATGGCTGATAATGCTAACATATGATAAACATATGTGTACCAACATTTAAAAAAAAATAGATAATTGAATGTACACATCCCGCGAAAATTCAAAATTCACCCTTTCTTTTGAACAGGCTATGTATATATATAATTATTTTTTTTGGGAAAACATACAGTTGAAGGTATATATTTATAATACATTTACTAGTATAGTTGTGGTAAGTACTTTACATAACAAAATTTATTATGTTACAATAAGTACAATGTTAATAATTAATTTATAGCCAAAAATATTTCCCCCAAGAAACAGACAAATATGGCGGAACGCACTCCTTAATTTTTTTTTTTTAAATTTGAATACGGCACAAGAATCCTTACTGTCCGGAGCCAGTGGGACTATGGCATCCCCGATCGGCGTATTTTGTGAGACTAACGGGGTGGGAACAAAATGGAGATGGGGAAGAGGAAGGTCGGGAAGTACCTGGCTATTCAGATCCGGTCACCAAACACGGCTAAAGCCATTTCAAGCAACGTTTCGATTCTGAATGGTGAATACCACTGGCCCCCACTGTACTCTATAAAAATAAAATAAAACACTCTCCGCCATTTTAATCGATCTCATACTTCTTGAAAACCATTCATATTATTTATTCGATTGTCACTTTTCCGACATTGGCATCCGTATTTATGATCGTAAACAAAGTTCTATCCTAACACAATTGCAAACATGGTTGACAATGAAGACCTTACGTCAAGAACCTGTTAACTAACTGTCGAGTCATTCGGCGATATTTAGTATCTTGTGTTTTTTTTTTTAAACTGTTAAACATCACAAATCCACTAACTATTTTTCATGAATGTTAATAGCTAACATACTAAATTTATATAAAATGTAGCATTTTAATGCGTTTCTGCAATACAATTTCAAAAATACAACACTTATTATATTATACAATACAATAAAAACTTATTATGTACAATTCAATAAACACATTATATACACCAGTTAAGGCACCGGGGCTCCATCGAAGCCAGAGTAAAGTTAGCCTCTCAGAAGTTGGGCGTGTTGTACAGGGCCCGCAGATACTTCAATAGTACACAACTGCTGACCTTGTACAAATCGCAAGTACGCCCCACTGTTGAATTTGGCAGCCACCTCTGGTCTGGAGCCCCTAAATACCCGAAAAACCCTTGACTCTGTGCAGAAACGGGCGGTTCGTTTGATAGATTCTCCAGAACAAACGGACTGCAAACTTTGGAGCACAGACGTCAGGTGGGAATGCTGTCCTTGTTCTACAGGTATTTCAATGGAAGATGCTCCGAGGAACTTGCGTCATTGATCCCTTCGGCACCGGTGCGTAGTCGGGAAACTCGCCAAACGCGCGCCCAACATTTGTACACGGTTGACATTCAATACATGAGAACGGGTCGCTTTTACGACTCGTTCTTGTGTTCGACAGCTCGGCTGTGGAACGATTTACCGGCCTCTGTGTTTCCTCCCTCCTACAACATGGGCCTCTTCAAGAGCCAGGTTCAGTCCTTCCTTTCCTCAAAAAGACCCTCCACACAGCATCCCCAAAGATGACATAGGCCTTGAGGGAAATAATTTCCCTCAAGGCCTCCTGTGTGGAGTTATTGTAAAAAAAAAACAAAATAACTTGCAGTTAATATTTCCAACTCCTTGATTTCACACGTTCGTGCCATTTTCATGATCTGAATGTGTGTCCATTGGATAGAGCGTACCAGAATTAGTTTAGTGAGAATATTTACTCATTTTTGTCAAAAATGTTAGTTGACAGGTTCTTGCCGTGAGGTCTTGAATTAATGATACTTAGTGAATCTAAAATCATATGTGATTTATTATATTTGCTTCTAAAACCGCAGGTTAAGCACGCCTCATCGATCATATATAAATATGTAGATGCACTCGTAGCAGTGGTATACATCAGGCCCGGCCCTGAGCCAAAAGGCGCCTGGCGCAGGATCAATTTAGGGCGCCCTTTGTCAAAACCTTAATTGAAAGACCAACATTTTCTAAAAACTTTCTTTCTACGTTTAATAAAATAGCTTATTTTTAATTGCAATAATTATTGCTCTGCGTGGTCAAAGTGTAAATGTTTTGTTCTGTTTAATTTGCAGAGTAATATTATGAATATAAGTAAGTTCAAAGTAATGGTGTTTGAAAGAGAGAGTACGCGAACAGCGTGCAATAAAGTTGTGAATGATGAATACTTGGAGCAAGTGGATGAGTTTTTTTGTATTTAGGAAGTATGTTCTTGAGAGACGGAAAGGCTGATAAGGATATTGAAAGAAGGGTGAATGCAGGAAACTCAAGGCTCAAATAAGAAATTGTGCAAAGAAGCTTGCAGTCCACAATGGAGTGCTTATACCTAACCTGATGTATGGCAGTGAGGCATGGAACTGGCAGAGGAAGGATCAAAGTAGACTGAATGCTGTGAAAATGAGATCCTTGAGACGTATGTGCGGTAAAACCATGTATGACTATTTTAAAAATGTGGATATTCGAAAATAATGCAATGCTGATGTCGCGTAGTTAATGGGATTTAAAAAGGCACGCTTAGATGGTTTGGGCATGCAGAGTGGATGAACAAAGAAAGTAGTGCGGGAAGAATATATGACACGAAGGAGAATGGAAGAAGAAGTCGGGGGCGCCCTAGAAAGACATGGAACGATCAAGTGAATGAAATACTTGAGTCGGGCCATGTCAAGAATCAGAATAACAGAAAAGTATGTATGAGACGATGTATGAATGGGAATAAAGCAAGGAGTGTGTTCCAAGACAGAGTTGTATGGCGGTCCGTCCTCTCTGCCTACCTCTACGGGGAAACGGCGTGGTGGTTAGTTAGTTCATAACTTACGGCAAATTACTTTATAACACATTTGAGAAAAACCTGCCTTTAGTAAAGTAACAATAGTTTTTAATCATTAAATGGGTAAAACTTATTTTAAAGGTAGTTTACCTCATAATATGGAATTTCAAAATAATTCGATTTTTGTCGAAATTAGTAATGAAACAGTGAAATAGAATCGTTTATCATCGCCAGAAAGGCAAAAAGGCTGAAGCGACATTTTGGGAAGTTTACACCAGAGCACTTTTATGTTTTTAAATTCATAAGTCTTCAATACCTGGTTGGATTTAAAAAAAAAGTTAATTTAGCGCTTTCACTGAGTTACCTGAAGCGACAGAAACCTAAAAAAGTCCCAAACTCGTTTCGTTTGGGTCTAGCCTTTTTCCTAATGGTAAACATATTTTAGATGGCTGAAGGGCCACAAAAGTCTTCAGAATCAAACGAGAGTCAGAGCATTCGATGCATAAAAATAACTAACTAACAGCAGGGGTTGGCAGATAGGACGGACCGCCATGCAAATCTGTCTTGGCACACACTCTTTGAATCGTTCACATTCATACATCGTCGCTCTTATATACTCTTCTGTTATTTTGACTCTTCACATGACCCGATTCAAGTATTTGATTCACTTGATCGCGCCATGTCTTCCTCGGGCTTCTTCAACTGATCGAAACTGCATATTTAACTGATTTTTGTCCTAAGTGTCGCTTAAGCCCTTTTGCCTTTCCAGCTACGATATGATCTTACATGTTTCTTTATTAACTCTGTTTCTTATTCTACCAATAAAATATATTTTTTTGCAATTTTTTAAATTGTATAACTAAGTAATCTGTGTTATTGAAATACTTCAGCTTTGTGTCTGTAATAACACCTAGGTATTTAATTCATTCAACTCTTTTTATAGTTTCCTCACTGTGATATATATATACATTTGGTTCCTATTTTGTAATTGTTTTTGCCTATATTCATATTTTTTTTTTAATAACTGATCAAAACTGCGCATTGAACTAATTTCTGACCAAAGTATCGCTTAAGGCCTTTTGCCTTTCCAGTGACGATATTACAATTCGTGTATTGTTAAATTAAAAATATTTTTAAAAAAAAAAACAGCTCCTTGGCAATTCGCCGCCTGGAGCGGGCTGCTCCAATCGCGTCTGGGCCGGCCCTGACTGAACTTGTTCTGCACAGTATAATAATTACTTTTGCTCGCAGCGAACTACGTGATCAGATAATCTCAATATTTACTTTTCTAATCCAACATTAGATGAGAGAAAAACACTACGCCGAGTATCGCTTCTCCTGACTGCGCTTTGGCTGTCAGTCTTTCTTCAGATTGCTCGTCGGATTGCTCGATACACAGTTTGGTTTAAATATCGTTAATTCATATCAAAAACATGTTTTAAAGTGTGCTTGTTACGACGTTCTTCCCCGCATTAGATAACCAATTTCTTGTCAACGTTTTGCGAAATCTGAAATTCAATCGGAGATCCAAGCTATGAACCGGAAAACGGTCGAAAATACAGCTCTGCCAACCTAATCTAAACACGATTTTCTATCAATGCCCGCGTTTTCATTTCTAATTTATATTCCCTAGATACCTCATAATTATTTATTTATTAACTTTTTGTTTCTTTCATTATTTTTTTACGTTAACTACCTTACTAGGTCATAAGAACCTGTTCTGAGATAAGTGACAGTGAGTACAAGTAGAATAATATAAAAAAAATTATGGTATTTGTTACACAATGTTAGATGATGCAACATACATTGACAGTGGGTAATGTTGTAAGGCACTAAATCCTATAATTAAAGACAGTGAATCAATGACGTTACATATATATATATAGACACGTTGTAGCGCTCTCAAAGTGGCAAGCAATAACCACGCTAGTTGGTGTGATCGGTGTTTAAGCCGATTTGGTACTAAACGGTCACGCGTCGCTTGAGGTCGTTTCAAGCAAGTATGGAACGCGGTCCGAACTTCGGATCTGTTTCGTTCATACACATATATTCTATGAATGTCTATCTTTGTCATACATGACCGATGTTTGAATGATGAATTTACTAGTAACGTGTGTGTTTTGCTTGCCACATTTTGTGTTAATATTCTAAGGCTATAACGTGTCTATATATGTAACGTCATTGCAGTGGATACGATACAAATATACATACATTTTACATCGTAACAATCCTACAATTGTTTATAGTGAACACAGTACATTTTATACCTAAAGAAAAAAACAAACAAAAAAATGCTAATTTTAAAGTAGTATAAAATATAATAATAGTGGACTTAAAAGAATTGTTATAGAATGATGATGCAATATTTATACAATATCGTGTTATTATGTAAGAGGAATGTAATTTTTTAGAGTCGAGCATTTTACAAAGCTGCTCTAGTTTGTCATGGAGTGGGTGAAGAATTTCAAGTGCTATTTTAGGAGGTCTTCAATTTCCGTCAACACCTTTACATCTCCCGGTTACTTGGAGTAAGAATATACGGAGAGGTGCCAGGTCGGTTGACTTTATACTGACTCGATAGAAAGAGACAAAGATACGTTAAAGGATGTTAGATATCCTATTAGTTACCGCTCATACGAAATTCGGACATTTTTAATAAACATATTTAATAAACAAAATAATATCAATACATCAAGTCAAAATATCACACAAACACTAATAACAGAAGGTTTGCCTAAATAATGATGGAAACTTTTTAATGATTTTATGGCTTTATATCATTAAAAATGTGAAAATTGAAAAGTTCGGTCAAAATATTTAAAACTATTGAAATACCTCTGAAAAGTGATGTTTATAATCTTTCTTTAGTCTTATTTGAACATTCGCGCATAGCACATACGACCATCATGTATAGGACACAAATATAGGAAATAACCTCAAAATCCGTTGACGTAAGTTATGCGACTCGATGATGTGAAGTTAGCGCGGACAGAGAATATTCTTATATACTTAGAAGTGCTGCAATATTATGTGAAGACTTTTCTTGTCTCTTTCTCTCTCACGGCATTCGACGTAAACACCCGAAGAAAGTGGTTTACCGCAAATTTGTATTGGTTGGGTAAAAATATTTAGATCTCTCTCCATATATATTCTTACTCCAAGCCCGGCTATCTCGGAGAGGCGACTGGGCATTAACCCTTAGAGAGCGACCAACTACAATAGCAGTCCAATTAGCGTTGTGACCGCTCTGAAAGAACTACTTCAAAGAACTACTTGTTTTGGCAACAGTTCTTACTTCATTCATGGTTCATTGAACAAATACTTCAATTGAAGTTGGTAGTTCATTTTGGCGTTCTGACTCCTCCGTGTGAACTATTTCATTTTGTGGCAGTTCAAACATCATTCATTTAATTTCATTGAATACTTCAATGGAAGTTAGATTACAAAGAACTACTTTAATTTGCAGCAATTCAGTTGAGAAGTTGAACTTCAAAGCCTATAAAGAAGTACTTCATTTTTTCAATTTCAAATCTCTACCGACTAATGCTTTTGTTTTGGCGAGGAACTTTTGTCGATTTGCTAGTACTTTTCTAAAAAAATATCACGGAACCGGTTACAAAAAGGACTGAACAATTAACCGTATAAATTCATATGGTTCAAAGGGTTCATTTTAAAAAACTAGCAATTCGTGAAGCATTCACAAAACATTGAAGTTTTTCCCAACGCTAGTAAATACACCAAGTATCGCTCTGGAGAAAGACCACCATTCAGAATCGAAACGTTGTTTGAAACGGCGTTAGCCGCGTTTGGCGACCAGATCTGAATAGCCAGTTACTTCCCGACCTTCCTCTTCCCCATCTAATCCCCCTCCCCACAACCTTAAACCTCTCAACATACCCCGATCGGGGATGCCCTAGTATTAATTGTTAAAAAATATAAAAAGGGTGTTTTTACATAGAAAGGTACATTTAGCGTGATACACGTGTTAATTATTTGCTCATACAATGTAAGAATGAAGAAGCGGTAATCATAGTTATTGTATTATTTCGTAACAATTTTACAAGATTTTGGTAACTAGTGTGGAGGGCCGTATTCGTACCAAAAATATTTTTTAAATGTACCAAATCAAACCGTGCTTTGTTTAGTTTGTGACAGCAGTTTGAATTTGTGAAGTAGTAATTACTGTCGGAGGTAAAAGTAAGTGGATGGTTGAAGATGTCGCATCCTCGTCATGTGTTGGAGTCAACGTCTTCCAGGGCGAATCTTTTTGATAATGTCATCACCCCCAAGAATGCAGAGGCCATGGTTCCCAAGAAGGTGAATTCTTCTCTCTTACAATACACTTATTTTTATTTATTTATACTTTTGATTATAATAATAATAAACCGCTAAACAAAGTATTAAGTAGTAATTAATTCACCAAATAATTTATTTATAAATTAACGGACTAAAGTCCAATTACAAAAAAGACATAAAACACGAAATGGAAAAGAGAGCAACAGAAAAGGAATAGCACATACATAATAATAAATGAAGCGATGACAAAAATAGGACAAAATAAACATAAGAGAGAACATTCGAGCCATGGTCTAGTCAAAGTTTTGGTAGAGACGTAAAGAATGACAAAAATCATTTAGACTGCTACCAAAAATGTCATGACCATGGCTTGAGTTAACAAGTCTTGACATTCTGGACATTGGGTACACATTGTAATGATTATTGTAACCATAATTAGTATTGTGATGATTGAGGAACAGCAATTCATTGTTTCTGAATCTACGGCAATAAAATATAATCAAGAAAGGTACTAAAAAAATACCTTTATTTCATTCGCACAATTAATTTTCATGAACGAGAGAATAACTAATGGCAAATCACATTATAAAAACACTAAGCCTTTAGTAAAGTAATAATAGTTTTTTTATTAATCATTGTTGGGGGAAAACCTTGGAGTAAGAATATACATGGAGAGATACCTTTGCGAAACAGCGTAATCAGTATTGTTTACTTTATACTGACTCGATAGAAAGAGACAAAGATATATTAAAGGATGTTGGATAGCCTATTGGTTACCGCCCACATGGAATTCGTACATTTCTAATAAACATATTTGAACACATTAAACATAACAATATCAATACACCATTAATATGATTTATAAATTCAAAATATCACACAAACACTAATAAATAACAACAGAAAGTTTGCCTAAATAATGATAGAAGCTTTTTGTTCATTTTATGTCTTTATATCATTAAAAAAGTGAAAATTCTAAAGAAAAACATTTAAAACTGTTGAAACACCTCTGAAAAGCGATGTTTTATAATCTTTGTTTGGTCTTATACATTCACGCATAGCACATATCACCATCATGTTTGATTTATTTGTATAACCACTGCAAGTATCGTCTCATACATCTCTTCTGTTATTCTGACTCTTCACGTGGCCCGATTCAAGTATTTGATTCACTTGATTGTGCCATGTCTTCCTCGGGCGTCCCCGTTTTCTTCTTCCATTTAATTTCGCATCATACAATATTTTCACGCTCCTTTCTTCGTTCATTCGCTCTACATGCCCGAACCATCTAACCGTCCATTTCTTGATTCTATTCATTACGCTTACATCAGCCTTGCATCATTTCCGGATATCCACATTTTTAACACGGTCACACATGGTTTTACCGCACATACGTCCCAGGGATCTCATTTTCACAGCATTCAGTCTACTTTCATCCTTCCTCTACCAGTTCCATGCATTACTGCCATACTTCAGGGTTGGTATAAGCCCTTAATTGTGACAATAATAATATGTATTTTTATTTTACATGAACATACATTTTTTTTTTATTTGATGGTAAATTGCAAATTTACATAAAACATTCAAATAAATATATTTGGACGTTTCTATAAATAAGTATTTATTAACTTACTCGCTGGTTGGGAACGGCTCGGACGCTGGACAAGACTATTTAGCGCCGAAAACTGACGTACGGCTACACCCATTTGTAGTCTCCCGCCACGAAGTATATAAAATATTTTTTTTACCTTCAAATTTATCGACTTAACCTACATAAACTGTAAAATGAGGGCCTCGGCACACTTAGAGTATTATTAACCTCTGGAATACCGGATTCTTGCAAGGTACAACTTTCGTCGCACCTTGCTGACTGCTATTTCGTAATAACTCACTTGTGTTTTACAAAATGATGTTTTTCGTCAAGTATGTGTTTATCTATTATATTTTTGGGATAAGTTTTTTTTTTTCTGGAATAGCCACTTTTTTTAATAAAAGACAAAAAATTCCCGGGTTACGAATAACCTGACAATATTTGAAAAACTCCTACTGCCATCAATAAGGAGCGAAAGATGTTGCCTGTGCAATGACGGAGGACTTAGCCAGCGGAGGAATTGAACGCACGACGCCCGGGTGGGAATCCGACGCGTTTGTCCACTCAGCTACTGACCGGTCATATATTATATTATATTCAGAGAATTATTTTTTTCTCCCTCGTGTCACTAAAAAATGTTTGATTAAGAAATGTGAACATTTTTTGTTGTTTTATTGTATTTTCGTGTGGCTGTATAAATCTCCTTTCAAATAAAAATAAAATTGTATGATACTTTCTTGTAATTAAAAATAGAAATGTCACTTTGAAAATCGTTTTTTTTTTCATGCCGCACTGACGAAAGTTAACTTCAAATATTTATTACTCTACTTGTACCGAACTTAACGCAATGAAAAATGTCTCTATGGATTGATTATTTTGTTGAAAAGCGATTAAGGTTCATTTTAATATGCTACATCAAGTTTTAAAAAGTAATGATGAATGCCCGGTGCCTATAGGACTCTCCGGCACATTAGAGGTTAATGGTTCCCGTTTAGTGTTGATTCTAGGCCCCTTTCAGCTTTTGAAGTATTCGAATGCGCAACTCATCAAAAACTGACTACACTGCCTTGGATTGATACCACTCTATATACTCTAAGGTTTCCACATTTCAGCTGCTTATATTCGGTTCATCGCGTTTACTTGAGGTTTAATGTTTGTGTACTGGACTTCCTGGACTCGTGTAAGGAATGGTGCAGCCATTTGCATGACCACGCGTCACATATTTTGTTGGCAAGGCCATAATGTTCGTGTTTCAATATTCAACATATTTTATAATATCACCAAATATACTACAAATATACTTTGCATTTACGTAAACAATTATAAAACACTAACCAGAAAGCCTTAACCTCTAGTGTGCCGCAGGGTCCTATAGGCACCGGGCATTCATCGTCGTCTTTTTGAGAGTTTTTATCCTTTAAACCTGTTGTTCGCATATTTATATGAACCGTCAACAAAATAATCAATACATAGAGATATTTTGCATTGCGTTAAGTTTGGTACAGCAATTTAGGCACTCGCTACATTGTCGATTAATTAAACAGTATGAAAATTATTTTTGAGTAATTATTCTTGAAACCTGATTTTTATATGAAAATATTTTTTCTTTTACAGGGTGTTTCAGTATGGAGCTTCCGCAGCTATCTGGAGAAGTGTCTCCTCGCGCTGGTGGCCTCTTTGCTCCTCATAGTGGTGGTCCTTGCAGTCCGCCTGTTTGCTTCCCCCGGCCTGCCCCCCGACAGCCCCGTAACCACCTGCAGTGAGTATTTCTAGTCATTCTTTCCACCCAGAACAATGCGCAATCTGATATTGCTGACACGGAAGGATCACTACTTGACATTAAATATAACTGATCGCTTCACCTGGGTCGTCCCACTCGACCAGAGCGTTCAGCATCATCGGTGTTTGTACGGCCGCGCTTAAAATCAGCAAACCACTTCTCTACCATTTGTCTGATAGAACAGAGTCCGAATAACACTTGTCAAGCCATTGCTTTGCTTGAACGGGTTTTTCCCATTAAAAGCAATGTTGAAAATTACAAAATTAGCGTCACTAAAACCACTGTAACCTGTGAACTAAACCTCAGGTTGTTATGAAATATGTCATCCTTCAAACTTATTTTATAATTTATGATTTAAATAAGCTGATAACGTTCCGTGTACCTAATCGTGACACAAGACTTTCTGAGTTGTTTCATGTTAATTCATCAAGAACCAACTATGCAATGAACTCCTCAGTCCAAAGGTTACATAGGCTTGAAAACCAATTTAGTTATGTTGATATTTTTCTGTATTCAATCATGAGATTCAGATCGGAGTTGTATAGCTACTCTTCACAAATACTTCACTGAAATATACGAGTCTACCAGACAATTGTGAATATGTATTTTTCTTTTCTACGTTTTTATTGTATTATTGTAATTTTCATATTGCATTTTGTATTTACGACTGGTTATATATTTATTTTTGATTTTTCAAGAAGCATGTACTTTTTGTTTTATTTGTTAATGTATCATGTACTATCATATAATACTTTACCTGTCAACATCAATACACTGTACAAATTTGTTGTAAAGTCCACTAGGGCGTTAATAATAAATAAATAAATAATTTCAGATGACACCTTCCAATCAATGTGTCTGACAGACACTTGCGTGTACACAGCGAGCGAGATGTCCCGTTCCCTGGACAGAAAGGTGGACCCCTGCGACGACTTCTACGCCTTCGCCTGCGGTGGCTGGATCAAGAACAACCCCATTCCCGAGGGCAAGTCCATCTGGGGCATCTTCGAGAAGCTGCAGATTCAGAATCAGCTGATTGTCCGAAATGCTTTGGGTCAGTTGAAAATTTTATGTTTTTTTTTTTCAACTACCATATGTATTGAGGCACAAAAATTATCTCAACATTTAAAAAAATGCAAACGTTTTAATTTTTGACGATGCTAATGCTGGTGATGGTGAAGATGTTAAGATGATGTCGATGCTGATGTTGATTTTGATGTCGATGTTGATTTTGGTGTTAATGTTGATGTTGATGTCGATGTCGATCTCGACGTCGACCTTGACGTTGACATTGATGTTTGTTGATTTTGATGTTGATGTTGATGTCGATGTCGATGTCGATGTTGACGTTGACGTTGATGTCGATGTCGATGTCGACGTCGACGTCGACGTTGACGTTGACGTTGATGTTGATGTTGATGTTGATGTTGATGTTGATGTTGATGTTGATGTTGATGTTGATGTTGATGTTGATGTTGATGCTGATGTTGTTAACGATTAGATGAAGAATGAGGATGAGGTGGATAAGGGTGAGAATTATTATCATAACAGGAAAGCGATTACAGCAAAATGGTATCGTGACAATTCCTCATTGAATTGAATTTTTTTTTTTTAAAGTAAGACAAACATTCCCGGGTTACGAATAACCTGGCAATATTTGAAAAACTCCTATTGCTATCATAAAAAGCGGAAGATGTTGCTTGTGCAATGATGGAGGACTTAGCTAGCAGAGGAATTGAACGCACAACGCCCGGGTGGGAATCCGACGCGTTCTCCACTCAGCTACCGACCGGTCATATGTATAAGGATGGTCATATGTCAATTATGTATAACCTTTTGGTTGCAGAAAAAATTGACCTTGACAAGGTGAAATCCAAAGCCGAGCAGAAAGCACGCATCTACTTCGACGCGTGTCTCGATGCTAACGAAACCATCGAGACCCTCGGGGGCACCCCCTTGCAGGAGCTGATCAAAAGGGTCGGGGGCTGGAACATATCGGCCAGTGGATTCCAACCGCGCAAGTTCAACCTGCAGAGGACCTTTCAGATTCTGCAGAACAGGTACGAACGCCATTGATGGTCTTACAAACTTAATTTGGCACCAATGTAGTAGGTAATGCAAAGAGAATGGTGGCAAGAAGGTTCACATCCCTGGGGAGTTTAATATTAAGTGGTGGAACCAGAAGACATCGGAATGCTTGTGCAAGATTGCCTTTGGTTTATTCCTCGGTTGTCATCGCGGACTTAAGACTTTGCCGCACAGAATAATTTGTTGGTGATATAATAGGTATTTTGGCATCTATAGTATTAATACGCTAAGCCGTCTTTTGTACACGATTCGTTATTTCGCCGTCTGGGGCGCTAACATCTGCAAAAACAAGTAGCCTGATACAATACACGCGAAAAATTATAAATGGTAATTTTCGCTCGTATGTAAAAAAGTCTGAAATTTGTTTCCGATTACGCTACTTCACAACAATTTACTCACCATGTCCTTTTTGACTTGTGTGTCAAGACTAAGCTGTTACCTAGTATTTATTAATACAGAAGTGTCGCCGATATTAATCTCTGATCTAAATTTGATTGTGATTGTTGAATATTGATTTTAATGCGTAATTGCTGGTCATTTTAAAGAAAAGAGAATGAGAAATAAATTTTAGGCTCACAGGTGATTTTATAAACATGGACAGATTGTGCATAGTGAATTAAAATGAATCTATTGGATAAATAAAGACTGGCAGAAGTGAAATGGCAGTGCCTCTAGTCTTCTTTCTCTAAAAAAGGATGCTTATGCACAGTAATTAACCAAGTGCTTTCTTCTTTCTAGATACAGTATCAATGGATTCTTCAACTGGGCTGTTGGAGAAGACGATAGAAATTCATCTAAACACGTCATTATTGTGAGTAAAATGGAGTTTTATAACTAACTTTTCTTAAAACAAGGTTGTTCGATCCAGGAACCGCGAATCGATTCCGGATGGAATTGGAATGAATTTAGTGGACTGTAAAGCGAAATGGTACTTGGTAAATGAGGGCTTGAATTGAACATCACATTGGAATCCGATGTCAATTCTAGGACCCAACATTCCCCCCCCGAGAAGAGATGAAAATCTCTTATCTATCAAACGTCGATGATTCACACATTCTCGATTATTGGCAACAAACAAATTAAATCATAACAACCGAAAATGATAATCTCATAATTATTAATTAATTGTGTAAGCAACCGATATTTAACGGCTATGGAAATTCAATTTGAAAACTCGAATAAACTACAATATAGTCTATATAATCGGTGAGAAACCGTTTATCGAATGTAGCCTTGATTGAAATTTATTGTCAAAACTAGTGGAAAAACATCATCGTTATTCATTAGAAACGGAAAACACACATCGCTGTCCTGTCGAGTATGTTAAGCGGGACTTCATAGAGTCGTTGCGTTTGAAAACATTTATTTTATTTGTATGCTATTTGCAACATGTACGTATCGAAGACTCAACAGGAGTCATACTAGTATAATAATATAGATAATAGATTATTAGCACAACTCTATCCAATAAGTTCGATCACCTATTTTTGAAAATGTGCGTTGCCACCTCCGATTATTAATGAAAATTGGTTTTACTAATACGTAAAACTATTAAACTAATTACTTTATCTATTTACTATAACATTATTCAAAAGATAAATAAAATAAAGTAGAGAAACTATTGACAGTAACGGATTCATGGGACGAAACCAGGCCACATATATCCTCGTCATGGTCGATGAACACTTAGACCGGTAACGGATAAACTTTGACAACTGGCCGACGAAATGTTCCGTGTGCATTTTTAACTATCACTACGCGCATGACTTGATCATGATCAAAATGACATTCCTCGATACGCCCCAACTATATGTCTCCAAAATGAGATACGGAAGGGAGGTGAGAACACCACTTGATTTGACGCGTAATAATAACGGCAGATGATATATGTTCGTGAGCCGTTCGATGTTTGTTAGCATCGACGAAATTTGTGCCATTGTCACTAGTGAGACTAGAACATAATCCCCGTTCAGCTAGGAACGCGATCTAACACGCTTAACATGCTGCGGACGTTAAGTCAAATACTATTTCTAAATGTACTGCTTTTTTTGGTACTTAAAACAAATAAATAAACACAAATAAGTGGTTAACACTTTTGTTCCTCTACGCTTTCTTTCTTTTATTGAAGAAAGGGAACACCTAAAATAACATCAATATTGAAAAAAAGGACAATTTTCACGAAATTGAGATTGTGACGAATCGCCTATGACAAGTTGTAAATTAAAAGGACGAGCCTTAAACCAAATTATGCAGTTGTTAAGGCGTAAACAAATGACGTTGCAAGCGGGAACAATCCAAATTGTTACATGTAAACTTAATAATAACGTCCCAGGTCCCGCGTGCAAATAAACCGAACGATACGAATCAATAATTAAATTAGTCGAATTACTTTTATCACATAGAAATATGGAATGTTGACTATTAGAAGTGATAGGGACATGATGCAATCTCCCACCAACTTTAAGTAAATCAACCGAATCTACAAAAGAAAGTATTAATTTGCGAACGTGATAAGCATTATGATGAATTTCGTGAGAAGAATTATGATGAATTTAGTTTAAATTATTATGAAAATGCACTTGTTGCACTTTCTCTATCCATATATTTAGCGATGAATATAATTCTTCGACAATAACAACTCCGAAATTGCGATCTTCTACCTTTATGTTGAATGTTAACAATAAATCTCACAATCCAAGTTGTAACTTGTTGTATTTTGTTAATGACGAAAATCTATTTTAAGACGGCTTCATCCCATGACGTCATGGTTGGCGTATGAATCCATGACAAAACGATGGTAGAATCCGTAAAGCGAACACTTTATCAATATTTACAATGTCATTAACAGATTTCAAAGCGTAATCTAAAAGTCGAGCGAGCAATAAAACGCCGTATAATTCTAACCGCGGAATAGAAAGGGTTTTTACGCGAACCGCCTTTACCTTGGCAATCAAAAGGCGAATATTAACTCTATGCTCCGAGTGCTTGGACCGAAGGTACAATACAGCATAGACATTGCCCTTTTCACACGCATCGGCAAAACCTACTAAATGGTAACTGAATCAAAACTCGCTACGATGTGGCGCGGAATGTCGATGCCAACCAATGTTACGGCACGGATTGGAATGTCCCAGTTCAATCCAGGCTTCCACAACCATTGTAATAAACACTTTGCCGAAAACGTAACGGGAGAAATCCATTCAAGCGAATCGAAAATCGTAACAAATATTGATAATATTAACTTTTCCGAATAAGTTATTTGGGAAGTCTTCACCCGGTACGAGAACGAGTCAGCTTTGGGCTCCCAAACAATACCTACAATCTTAATGCTATCATGATTCAAATCGAAATCTATAGGTACTTCGCGATGTGAGTCTGGAATATCAGACAGTAATTCTGAACAGTTACTAGACCATTTACTCAATTCAAAAACGTCAAGATGAAGCAACTCCACCAAATCTTGTTGTAATTTACGCGCCGCTTCGAGCGTAGAAGCTCCAGTTAAAATATGTAACGTACTTATAGCGAGAAAAGGTGCAGAAGCAGTTTCGTAAGTTACAGTTTGTAATTCAAATTCTTTGATCTCGATCAGATGATTCACGCCACAAAATGTGTTGATACGGTCTATCCTCCGGACGAACTAAAGATTTGTCTATACATTTTGCAGATATCTGCTGTAAAAACTATTTTATGTGATCTGAACCTCGAAATTAACTTCACAATATCTTGTTGAAGTTTAGGTCCTGTCAAAAAGTATGTCATTCAATGACTGGTCAGATGTAGTTTTCGAACTTGCGTCAAAATCACTCGAAGGTTCTTAGTAGAACCAGTGTCTTTAATCACACAATGATGAATAAAATATCTTCCAAACGAAGTTAATGAGCTTGTCACATGTATCGTGTGACCTAAAAATTCATAATCTGTCATGAATTTAATATCTGCCGATTTAAAATGTGGATTCCTCGAACATCAAAGGTGATCGAGACGCCGAATGATATGAGTCCTCAATTTCCGATGACTCTTCCCTTGAAAGGGAGCGAAACAACGTGCCGTCCCGAAATATTTCTATAATCCTGAGTTTCAAAAATTTGTCAGCTAAATTCAAGTTTTTGATATGACTCCAGTTCCCGACGAAAACTAGGGGACATCTGGAACAACGTGACAACAAACGAATCCCCATTAACATGCTTTCTAACGGATCTTCTTTCTCTGCGGTGGCCGACCCCTTTAAAATTTAGGTCAATAGAATATTTCGATTAGAACAGTCGAGGCCCAAACGAATTGAGCAGTCATGGTATGAAGTTAGCTTGACTTGAAGAATTCAATGAGACGCGGACATTTGATAACGTCCATCTTTATCTTTTTGCCTGTACGACGGCCGTAGATAAAACGGACGAATTACTCGAGCTAGTTAACACCTCGGTGTTTTTAATTAGTTCCACATGCGGCGTGATACTACTAGTTGATAGAATTGTGTTAATAACCTGAGGCGGCGACACGCCTCTCAACAGTCGGTAGGTCGAAATTATTGTCGTCTGAACTTATCCGATTACCGAAAACCGAATTATAATTAACTTGGATATCATAGTACATTTTCATAAACATGTATGACGATTCTGTAATTCCTCCATGCCACAATCTTTATTCTGAGCCGCTTCGAGGATCACGTACGACTCAAGAAATCGTGCTTAACATACTCTGATGTACCTGAACTTAACCTGTAGATAATTCTTATCTACTATATCAGCCGAATTTAATGCCTTTAATGAACAATTATAAATTTCAATCAAGGCTGTATTAGCCTGTCGATTTCTTAATGCTGCTGCGATCGCCGCCATTGTAAACGTGATTTTTATCGACGTGACAATAAAACCAATTCACGGAATAATAATCAACAATTATTTAGCAACAACAATACGACAATCGAGCGTGTGTGACTTACGTTTTTACGTGACAATAAAAACCAATTCACGGAATAATAATCAAAAATTATTTAGCAACAACAATACGACAATCGAGCGCGTGTGGCTTACGTTTTATGTGACAATAAAAACTAATTCACGGAATAATAATCAACACTTTGTAGGTTCAACATGAAATCGATGGAAAATAGGTTAGGAAAACAGATAATCAAATCGATTCACCAAGTAGATAACAACAAACGATAATACGATAGTAATCCGGTAGTAATCCGGTAGTAATCCGGTAGTAATCCGGTTCGAGTAGGACCAAATGTTCGATCCAGGAACCGCGAATCGATTCCGGATGGAATTGGAATGAATTTAGTGGACTGTAAAGCGAAATGGTACTTGGTAAATGACTTGATTTATCTGGGAAACAGTAGTGAGGAATTACGTCATCTTGCTCACCTGATTTGTGTGTCTGCTTGATGGCGGCCAACCTCTCTGTTCCGATGATAGTTGTGAAATGACTTCCAGGTCCGGGCGATGGTTTTGAAGGAGCAACCTCCTTCTCCGGGCGCTAGTTACATTGTAATTTTTTTTTAAATAAATTTCCTCGAGGGAATCAAAATCAGCATGCATTTATCAAAACTATTTAATTCTAGAAATTCCCACTTACATAAACTTTGTTCAACAAATTACTGGCAATGTTTTCTTTACAATTTTCTTTAACCTTTATTGAATTACACGATTAACATCTCCGGAGCGTAGATGGTTAAAAAAAATTAATTGCAATTATGGGGAGGTTAATAAGGCATAGAAACGAACCGCTCGCATCGGCAATATTCAATTGTGTGTTCACAAAACACTTCTGCTGCCTGGGACAATGGCCAAAAACAATATACGAGGCCTGTTAAAAAAAAAAGGTGAATTTTGAATTTTCGCTGGCTGTGTACATTTGATTTTGTACACATATGTTTATCATATGTTAGGATTATCAGCCATTTTGGATTAGTGGTTTGTTTTTGACAACTGGAAAGGTTAGTCACGTTTTTGTGTGTTCTTCCATTTTTTACTTTTGAAAAAAATGGATCAAAGAATAAAATCCATGATTTGTTTTTACACAACTCCAGGACGCTCATCGTCATTAACATCTTCTCAGCCTTCTGTAAAGCGCTTGTACCACTTATAAACACTCTTTTGAGACAATGTAGACTCGCCGAATGCCACAGTCAACATTTTAAGTGCGTTGGAGCACTTTATTCCATTTTTAATGCAAAATTTATTACATATTCTTCGATCCATTTTTTTCAAAAGTAAAAAATCGAAGAACACACAAAAACATGACTAACCTTTCCAGTTGTCAAAAACAAACCACTAATCCAAAATGGCTGATAATGCTAACATATGATAAACATATGCGTACCAACATAATAAAAAAAAAAATCGACAATCAAATGTACACAGCCCGCGAAAATTCAAAATTCACCTTTTCTCTTGAACAGGCCATGTATGTATCTATGCATTGTTTAAACACAATATTTGATATTTTCCATATAATTTATAAAATTTTATCTCAGCATTACGCCACCCATTCATCTTACACATCCCTCCTGTAGGTTAAAGTTAGCCTCCCTACAGAATGAATAATACTTTGTTCATTGAAATCATTTCAGGTGGACCAAGGCAGTCTAAACCTCCCGACTCGCGACAATTACTTAAACAAAACAGCCCACAAAAAAATCTTAGACGCATATCTCGAGTTCATGACAAAGATCTCCGTACTTCTGGGAGCCAACGAAGCAGACGCCAGGACACAAATGCTCGATGTCATAGAGTTTGAGACGGACTTGGCGAACATCACGACCCCCAGCGAAAACAGACGCGACGAAGAGGAACTGTACCACGCCATGTCCGTGCAAGAACTACAAGACTTGAGTCCTTTCATCAAGTGGCAGGATTACTTCAACGATGTGTTCAGAATGGTGTCCAGAAAGATCACCACTAAGGAGAGAGTAGTGGTATACGCTAAAGAGTTCTTGGTTAAGTTAAACACCCTCGTGAATGGATATGCGGCAACAGAAAAGGGGAACAAGTAAGTCATTTAAATAGAGTATTAAAAGTTTCTGTGATACGACACATAAAGATTTTTGAAAGCTGAGACGGTTCTGCTAGGTGGGACATACCAATAATCGAAGATGAAAGATTGGAGAGTGACCACATTCTTAGGTATTAGGACCTAGAGAGAGACAGTAGGAGGGGTTCCTAGGCGCAGCCAGGACTCTCCAAGGGTTGTAGCCCCACATATGTTTATATGTTTGTGATACTACCTATACCAGGGGTGTTAGTTGAAGTTTGCCGGTTTTACTCATAGATGTCGCTAGAGATATGTATACATTTCTATGATTTGGCATCTATGTCATATTTTTCTATGGACATTAACCTTAAAAAATACACAAGTTACATTCTGCCAAAATAATAGTGTCATAGTTGTTTACCTCAGTGAATATGTCGAGTTTCGTGCCAAGTAAATCGCATTTGCGGCATTCGTTGCTTTTCTTATTTCATCAAAAGAAAAAAGCAGTTGAAGCTCATCGGCTGCTGGAAGAAACTTATGGTGAACATTCTCCAGTGATTAAAACATGTGATACATGGTTTCGTCAATTTAAAAGTGGAGATTTCGATTTAACAGACAATGAACATCCTGGTGCAACGAAAAAGTTCGAAGACGAGTAATTGCAGGCGTTATTGGATGAAGACCCAACCCAATCGCAACAACAATTGGCCCAAACAATTAATGTGACCCGAGGAGCAATTTGCCAAATAAACGAGAGACAAATCGAAAATACAACATGACAACGCACCGTCTCATACAGCTAAAGTAGTGAAGAACACTCTCAAAGCATTGAATTGGGAAATATTATCGCACCCGCCGTACTCTCCAGACTTTGCCCCGTCCGACTATCACCTTTTCGCATCGATGGGACACTCACTCACAGAGCAGCGCTTCGCCAATTTTGAAAAAGTTGAAAAATGGCTCGTCAAATGGTTTGCCTCGAAAGAGAATTTTTTTTTTTGGAATGGTTTCCATGATTTGCCTCAAAGATGGGCAAAATGTATAGAATCCGATGGTCAATACTTTGAATAAAAAAATTTTTTAGGTTCCCTTGAGAATTAAGCGTTTTCTTTATTGAAAAAACCGGCAAACTTCAACTAACACCCCTGGTAAGTCTTCCGATTACTAGAGTCAAGAAAACTATGGCATCCCCATGATGGGGAATGTTTTGAGGATGAAAGTAGTGAAGAATGTTACCTCTCGATTTGGAGCCTAGTGCTTTCCCATGGAGATCTGTTATTTTGTTTTGGAAGATCATCAGGTTTATAAAAACTGTTTTCTTGTATGTTTTTAGTACTCTGAACAACTACCTGATATGGCAGGCGGCCAGATCAGTATCTCCCTATCTTAGCAAGGCCTTCAGAGATGCAGCCAAGGTGTTGCGCAAGGCCGTGTTCGGCTCCGAGGGCGGCGAGGAACTGTGGCGCTACTGCGTTACCGACACCAACAACGCCATCGGTGGGTATAGATCATGTATTACTTCTAACAGAAACATAATGTTTTACCTCATTTCTTTGACAGTAACTCGGTCCTTTTAATAACGTTCAGCAAAACCATGTCTCCTGGTTCCGCAACGTGGTATTCAACTCCCAGTTATATCTTAGTCTTCTCCCCGTCAGGGCGGGACATTGATTAATGGGTGTTTCTTTTATCCCCTTAACATTTCCTACAGCTATTGCAGCTCTCCTCTCCCAACAGCTGCATGTGTCCCCTGAGGTGGCAGTACCCCGTTAATAGTTCGACTAACTATCTCAGTAAGTTTCTTTACTGAAAATATCTTTGAAAAGGGAGCGGTCAGCCAAGAAAAAGAAATGAGCTTGGAAATCTATGACTGATCAATAATATATGTTTCAGGTTTTGCGGTGGGTGCTATGTTTGTACGTGAATCGTTCCACGGAGAGGCAAAGACGCAGGGCGAGGTGATGATTGAGGGTCTTCGCGAGGCCTTTAAGAAGAACCTTCGAACCCTCAGCTGGATGGACAAGGAGACCAGAGACCAGGCGTTACTAAAAGCAGACGCCATCACCGATATGATTGGTAGTTATTATTTTCTATTGCTGTATAATACATCATGTTTTGCCATGCACAATTGCGTTTATTCGGCATAAACGTTTTGTTTTTTCAGTACAGGTTATGCATATTTCGAAATTACAGCTTGTAAAAGTGTTTGCCCAAAAACATTTTCACACAGGCTTGCAGGGTGTGAATCCAGCATTCTAAACAAAAATAATTAATAAAACCAAAATGGATAGTTAATGTACTCCTCATATATATACTGTATTTATTATACTATTGGATATTTCATATAACAGAGTGTTCTATATCGTGTTCATCATTGGGATATTGCATATTTTTCTAGGTTTCCCCAACTACATACTGAACGCGCAGGAGTTGGACAAGCAGTACTTTGACTTGGACGTGAAGCCAAACGAATACTTCCAGAACAACATAGAAGTCATGGTGTTCACTCTGAGGAAAAACCTTGAAAAACTGGACGAGCCTGTCAACAAGACAAGATGGGGTACGTCAACTGGATTTTTTTAAATTTTGGTGTTTTACTGTTCCTTTCTTATTTAGCCTTGCTGTACTAGAGATGATCGATATCAGAATTGGATGCACCTGCGGTTCCTTTTGACCGGGACAGGAATATCGACCATCTCTATGCTGTACCCATTTCCGGCCCCGAATCCACCATACGTTCAAACTGTACAAAAAACTTAGGCGCCATCTCTGAAGGGTCGCCGTGAAAATAAAGATCTTATTTAAATTAACTTAAAATATACCCTAAATCATATAAAAAAATCCCTAAATCATTTGAAGAATATCCACATCAAGGGATAATTATGTTTTTTATTGCGCTGGCAACATCACTGTGCATTCAACGGCTATCGAAAATGTATGGAAAAAAGTTAAGGGAAATAACTTTTCATTTCTTCAGGCATGACTCCCACAACCGTGAACGCTTACTACACCCCCACCAAGAACCAAATAGTGTTCCCCGCCGGCATCCTGCAGCTGCCCTTCTACGACGGCAAGAACCCTAAGAGCATCAACTACGGAGCCATGGGCGTGGTCATGGGCCATGAGCTGACGCACGCCTTTGACGACCAGGGCAGGGAGTACGATCGGTGAGCACATTCTTCTTCACTTATCTATCATATATAAAATCATCTTTTTACAATTTCTCGGCCATGTCCCTCTATCCATCCCTCTCGCTAACACCTATAAATTATTAGCGAGCGAAACACTCTTTATTCGCTTTCGGGCATCATTAGTAACAACCAGCAATCCTGCACTTCATTATTTCCGCGGAGGTGTAATGGTGTCTGCCCACAATTGGACTATGAGTAGAATGTGCGCAGTTGGCCTTCTTCTTCTTTTCTCGCATGGTGGGGGTCAAAGAGGAACATCCAGGTCTCGGAGCCAGTCGAATGGTATATCGAGCATAGTCTGCAGCACCCTATGCCAGTTCATTGTGCTTCGTGTGGGCGCAGCAGCTGTGGGAGCACTAGTTTACGAGGCGGTGAAAATCCAGGCTGTCTCTCATGCCGTCAGACACGAGATGGATATTTCTCACATCAGCTGCACACCATTTAAGCTTCCACCTGTCTTCTGGAGAGCCTCCCTCCGTTCAGAAAGTCCACTGTTGGAAATGAATATGCAAGTTCAAATATGGCGCCACCTTACTTGTCGGAACTGTGCTTTCCAAGCGATACTAATACGAGACAAGCAACTCTTCGATCAGCATCTTCAACAGCCATAGGTAGACTCAATCCCAACACCAATTTCGCAGACCGAACTTTTGCCGTAGCAGGCCCCACAGCTTGGAATATCCTCCCTTCACATTTGCGAAAGATCGACAGCTCAACTGAGTTCAGAGCAAAACTAAAGACTCACCTTTTTAAATGATCATGCCCACAATAACGTCAATTTGCTTCACTAGAGTTTTGATCACTCAGACCGAGTGCTATACTTGGTTTACTATTGTTTACTCCATTTTTTTCTACCCTAGGTTCGACAGCACGGGCAACTACCATTACATATATTTGTTAATGTAAATATGTCAGTTGTAAGTCACTAGTTGTAAGTGTTAGGCATAAGTTAATACTAAGTCTTAGTTTTAATATTATGTTAATTTTGCTGTAAATCACCCTTGAGGTGATATTTCTGTCACAAAAACGGCGCCATATAAATCAGCCAATTATTATTATTATTATAAGGTTCATGTAGCGAGTGCCTACTTTAAATATAATCCTTCACGCAATATTCATATCAATATCCTTAAGCATTTTAACAGTGTATATTGTCATACTGATTGCTTTGTAGATTTTTATATAAAAAGGTATTCTTCCCATTTAAAAAAATACAACCCACACACCCGTCACCATTAATTTCAGTTTTTTTCCGCCTAGTGGTCAATAAATTCTCACCGGTTAGGTTAGGTTTAGTGGGTTAGGTTTGGTTCTAGTGGTCAATAAATTCTCACCGGTCAGTTACCTTTCCTGAGATGACGGAGAATAGGAGGCATTAGTTCCCCCATAACTCCATAAATTTAGAATTAACAAACATAATTTTTTTTACAACTGATTTATGAATCAAGTTGGCACTTAACGGGTTTACGGTTTCCCTTACAGATTCGGCAACCTAAACCGCTGGTGGAACAATGAGACCATTGACCAGTTCAACCTGAGGACCGCCTGCTTCAAAGACCAGTACTCCAACTTTTCTGAGGAAGGAGTTAAAATCAACGGGAAACAGAGCTTGGGTAAGTTCGCTACTGCAGCAGAGATGGGCGTTTAAGTTTCTCAAAAGAAGGAAGGCATTTCGTTGCATCGGTTGCGACGAAAGCGTTGCGCGGTGAGGTGCTTCGTCGCAACGGTTTTAAACGGTCGCACCGCATTTCGCAAAACTATTACTATATTTTGCCAACTTCTACGAAATGTAGTAGCAATTTTTGCTTGAAACAGTCGATACGTTGTAAACAGTAGCGGGTACTACTTGCAAAGTCAATGACCTCCATTACTGTAAGTCGTACCTTGTTCTCGTTGTATTTTTAGGATTGTGCGTGAAGTTAAGACACAGGTCAAAGGCCTCCATGGTCGAGTGGTAAGACGCTCGACTACGAATCCAAAGGTCTCGGGTTCAAACCCGGCGTGCGCAAACAACTTTTATTTAAATAATATGTGTCATAACACATTTAATTCATATAAAATTATAAATAGCATATTTGCGGCACGTTCCAGAGTGGTAGATACTCGTATCGCCTTGGTGAAAAACCACCATTCAGAATCTAAATGTTCCTTAAAATGGCTTTAGCCGTGTTTGGTGACCAGATCTGAATAGCCAAGTATTTCTCAACCTTCCTCTTACTCATCTCCTTCTTCTCCCCACTACCTTCAGCCTCACAACATTCCCCAATCAGGGATGCCACAGTCCCACTGGCTCCTTAAAAAAATTATTCACTGTTTTAAAATACTAAGGAATGTCCTAGAACTGAAAGAGTTGCGTAGTGTATACTTTGCCTTATGTCAAAGCCACATAGTATATAGAATAGCTGGTTGGGGGGAAGTTGCTATTACCTTGCTAGGTCCTCTTATAAAAATACAAAAAGTAATTTTACGAATTATAAGAAAGCCCTTCAGGCACCCAACAACACCACTCTTTCAACTTTTAGGAATCCTCAATATCAGACAGTTTTATCTTAAAATAGTGTTAAAAATAACTCATTCTTCAAAATTTTTAATGTATATCACACAAAATAAAAATACAAGGGCCAAACAACAAGAAAAACTCTTAGTACCTAAATACAATTCAGCTTTTGCACAAAGACACCATATGTACATCGCGTCTCACACTTACAACAAACTCCCACCACAGACTGTAGCCGTCACCAATATGTATTCCTTTAATCAAAACATTACTAAATGGCTAATGAGTAAGGACCGTAAGGAAATTGAAGACCTCCTAAAATAACACTTGAAATTCTTCACCATGACAAACTAGAACATTGTGTAACAAATATCATCATTTTTAAAAAAAATTATTCTACTTGTACCCCCTGTCACTTACCTCAGAACAGGTTCTTATGACCTAGTGAGGTAGGTAATGTAAAAAAAATATTTTAAGAAACAAAAAATTAATAAATAAAAAAAATAAAAAATAAATAAATAGATAAACTATAAAAAATTAAAAGTAAGTGGATTTTCAGAATGGTCACGAATTCTTAAATCGTTAATTGTTTGTCTAGGAGAGAACATAGCGGACAATGGCGGACTGAAGTCTGCTTTCCACGCCTACTTGGAGTACGCCACCACTGCGGGGAAGAACGAAACCTTGCCCGGCCTCAACTACTCGCACCGACAGCTTTTCTTCATTTCGTTTGCGCAGGTAACATAACCTAACTTTACCCAACCCGCTTCTTCTTCTGGTGGCCTCTTGTATCAGAGATCGCCTATCGTCAGTGTGATATTCAGCCATCTGCAGGCTGTGGCCCGGAACAACTCTGCGGAACTGCTCTCGCACCAGTCACGTAGATTGCGAAGCCATGAAGTGCGGAGTCATTCTCAGCTTTGTCATTCATCAATCTTCCCCTGGATTACCGTTTTGATGTCCTTCAGTATATATGGGTTTCCAGAGTGGTAGATACTCTAAGTATCGCCCTGGTGGAAGACCACCATTCAGAATCTAAACGTTGCTTGAAATGGCTTTAGTCATGTGTGGTGACCAAATCTATCAGGCATAGTAAAAACTTAATTCCAAGATGTATCTACAGTTTCATGCTTTTTTTTTAGGTTTGGTGTTCTGCAATGACAAAGGAGGCCACAGTCCTCATGATGGAGAAAGACGATCACTCCATCGCCAAATACAGAGTCATAGGTTCATTATCGAACCTTCCCGAGTTCTCCAAAGAGTTCAGCTGTCCGCCAGGTTCAAAAATGAACCCAGTCAAAAAGTGCGTCGTTTGGTGAACATCTCCGATGTAATGCCAAATTGAATTATCTAGAATTCGAAACAAGAATGAATGTTCCAACTTCGACAATTTGAAACAGAAATGAAAGTTCGAACAGTTAATTAATATCAAAATTCAATGTTTTGGAACTAGAGTGGATGTTCTAATATCAGTGTGAAACAGAATAAATCTCGCACTTTCCCAATATGAAACGGGAATGAATATTCTTTAAACGAGATTGCATTCTCTGTTCTAATTTTGAAACGAGAATGAAAGTTATAATGTCATTTTGAATTGAATGAGTGTTCCAAACATAATGATATCTGCGATGTTAAAATAAAATTGAAATGTTTTTCCATATTTTTCTCAAAATTTGAAACGAGATTGAAAGTTACACGAAATTTCATCTGGGATGTTGAAACTAAAATGAAAGTTTTTTTATTTATGTGATTAAAATTTTGCGAGAATTTCGACACATTCTCTTTGCTTTGGATCTAAGCGGGGTTCGTGCACTGAATCAAGTATGGAAACTGATATGTAATGTTTCATGAAATAGTGTTCAGATTAGTTTATTTTTTGTGTACTTATGCAGCTATGATATAGCTATAGCATACTTAACCGTTCTACGAGTCATTTTATCTACGAACAATAATTGTTGAAATTGCTTAGTTTTTAATCAATTATTTTTTAGTGCTTTATTTGTATAGTTTTAAACAATTTTATGAACAAATTATTAATTTATTGTGACGATGTATGTTAGTCGTAAGTAATCGCTGTATTGAATTAATTGACAAGTTGAATAGAATCTACGCAAGGTGTTCCGTTAACAAGTGTACACTTTAGTGCCCATTGAAGTTTACGCATAAAGTGTCCACTGAAAGTGTCTTCAAACTTCCACTTCAAATGTCTATTTGAAGTGTCCGCCAAAAGTTTTCACAAAACTGGTTCCTTCAAAGTTTACACTGAGAATGCGCCAAGTTAATGTCATAGTTGACACTTCAAATGGAGATTTGAAGTGTCAACTGAAAGTTTGCATGAATATTGTTCAATCAAAGTTTTTATCAAGTGAAGTGTCGTCAAATTTACACTTCATATTCTACATTTGAATTGTTTATTAAAAGTTTGCAGATTGAGTTTCCATTGGAGGTTTACACTTAGAGTGCCTGGTTAATGTGTTTTTGAATTTGCTTTTTATAATGCCAACTAAAAGTGCTGTTTGAAGTATCCATTTACAGTCTGCACCAAGAGTGTCCATTTTAGGTTAACACTCCGAATGTCAACTGATGGTGCTCGTTTGAAGTTTCCACTGAAGTGTTTACTCATATGTAGTTTGAATAAAGGGTGTCCAAGGAAAATTTACGCTCAGAGTGCCAACTAAAGGTGTTAACGTTTTAAAGTGCAGTAAAAGTTTTAAGTATTCACTAAGGGAGTATTTCACCACTTTTGAGTAAACTGTTGAGTAACTACTCGAGTAACTTTAATCGTGGGATTACTTTTTGGGTGAAAAAAAAAACTTTACTTGAAGCGTTAGCGTTACTTGTAGTGGTGAAACAGATAATATATGAATATGAATTTATGATTAAAAACTTTTGTCGCTTGAACTGAAGATTCCTATTGTAAGGTGAAACCGGTCCAGACAAAAAAATGGAAATAAGTTATGAAGGTTTTTTGATCATAAATTCATATTACAAAGGAATTTCCCCACAAATTATCAGTTACAAAATCAGAAATAAGAAAATGTAAACTACTCGAGGAGTAGCGCTAATCACCAGTTTACTAATGAGTGATGAAATACCCCCAAGTGTTTTCACAAAGAGTATCTATTGCAAGTTTACTCTCATAATTGCAACTACAAGTGCTAGTAAAGTGTCAATAACTTTTAATATTCACTTTAAATGTCCATTTGAGATATTTGCCATCATCTTAAATTAATACAATCATAGTTACACAATACAAATATACACCAACCTGGGAAGGTATAGTAAATAGATACAAGAAATATTAATAATCTATGAAACAGATAAAAGTCAGAAACTAAAAAGAACAATGGTCACGACCGAGATTCGAACTCTAAACCTCTACTCTATCCGGGAGTAACACTCTGCCAATTAAGCCATCAAGACCTCATTAGAGAGCGGCATTTTTAAACGATATCATACTTTTATTGAAAATTATTAATATTTTAATTTCTTCCGATTTTAGGCCGCCATAGAGTAGAGGTTCCGAGTGCGAGTCTTGGTCATGACCATTGTTCTTTTTAGTTTCTGGCTTTTTTTCTGTTTCATATTTGTGTTTTAGATTATTAATATTATTTAATAATAAATAAGCATTAATGGTTTAAAGTTAATTCCAATTTTAATGTTATTTTCACCCATTTTTTCAAAAAAATGATTAATTTGAAGCCAATAATTAATTTATGCCACATTCCTAAAGGCAGCACCTAATTTTACAATTAGTATTAGGGTATGTTTCACCACCTCTGAGTAAACTGTCGATTCGCACTACTCGTCGAGTAATGTATATTTTCTGTTACACCACAGCTGAGTAACACCACTCGTCAAGTAAATGTCTATTTTTACGGCCACGTCAATCATATGATTAAAGTTACTTGATGATTAACAGCTTACTCAGAGGTGGTGAAATATCCCCCTAATAGCTTAACACTTTTAAGGCCAGTTTAAAAAGTATTTATATGTTTAACACTAACAGCTTTAAAAAATTAAATTTAAAAAAATGTAATAAAAACTTGCAAACTTAACAATAAAGTGCAAATCTGTTTTCTATAGAACCAAAATTTGATAGCGCTGAAAGAAAACTTTGAGCTCTGGCATGCAATTTTACACAGCTTTTTCAGTGTTGCAATGAAATCCACATTAAAAAAATCACCTTTATTTGAAAGTAGACTATACATTTTATTTATAAATGACCTTTACGACACCTGTGAAGCCGTTTTTGCAAGATGCGTCAAATTTAAGAATCAACATCACAACACCCGACATGCGACAACTGTATTATTTGAATTTTAAAAAATATATTTTTGCATTGCGGCAGGAATTGAACCTGCTACATCCGGACTCAAAGTCAAGTGCTTAGATTATATTGCCACAGAGACCATCTTATTGATTTACTTCTTCATCTTAAGTTAGATCATCATTAAACATATATTCAGACACGGCTGTTGCAACATATTTTTCTAATAAAATTTTATATAATTAAAAATATTTAAAGAAATGAAAAAATAACTTTGTATAAAACCACGGATATTATGGCAATTTTTATGACCGACCGGTTTCGCTTAGCCTAAGCATCATCAGGGTACAAAATGAAACTAAATAAAAAATACAAAGTGTGCGGTTATATATACATACAGAGGAAGAACACAATATAAAATAAAATAACAGAATAATGAGAAAACGACAGAATAAAATTTAAATTATAAGGAACAAAGAGAAAGAGACAGATAATATGAATTGAAACAGACAAAACGTCAACTGATAAGGTGATTGAATATTGATAAATTTTACCAGTTGACAGGAAATATACCTAATATTGGACTAATTAATTCATTTTGTCTCTTTCAATTCATATTATCTGTCTCTTTCTCTCTGTTCCTTCGTAATTTAAATGTTTTTTATTGTTTTCTCATTGTTCTGTTGTTTTGTTTTGTATTTTCTTCTCCCTCTGTATGTATATATAACTGCACTTTGTATTTTTTGTTTAGTTTTATTTTGTACCCTGACGATGCTTAGGCTAAGCAAAACCGGTCGGGCATAAAAATTTCCATAATATCCGTGGTCTACACAAAGTTATTTTTTCATTTCTTTAAATATGTCAAACCACAAAGTGATTGCTTTCTACGAAAATATTTTAAAAAATTGATTAAAAAATTAAACATACTGACATTAATGGTTACACCAATCAATTTTTATTATTTCTTTTTAAAATCTAAGAATATTGTCTATTGCAGTAACTTTATTGAATAGTTTGATGGCCCGGTACACGAGAGGTTTCTGTGTACTTAATGTTTTCCTTATTGGCAATCTAATTAGTTTTAATCTCGTCCCATGACCGTGTTTCTCGTAACTGTAATTTATTTTGCCTTGAATTCCTTAGAAAACATCGCTATTGTAATTTGATGTATACAAGTACAAACATTATATATAGTTTGCTTCAAATATTTTTTTTTGGTAAGTATTATTCTCATAGCTTTATTTTGCAGTATTTGCATTTTTTCTTCATTGCAATGCTTCAACAATAATTGAAATTCGGTAATATTATTGTATTACATTTCGTCACCGGAAAGGTAAAAGGGCTGAAGCGCCATTTTGGGAAGTTTACACTAGAACACTTTAAAGTTTTTTTCTTTTTACATTAAAATTCATAAGTCTTCAGTACCTGGTTGGATTTTGAAAAAAAAAAGAAAACTCAGGCAACTAAATGCTCTCACTGAGTTACCTGAAGCGACGAAAAGTTTAAAAAGTCCCGAACTTGTGTCGCTTGAGTCAAGCCTTCTCCCAAATGGTAAATACGAATATATTTTAAATGGCTATTGGCCACAAAAGTCTTCAGAATCAAACGAGAGTCAGAGCATTCGATGCAAAAAAATAACTAACTAACCATCTCGCCGTTTCCCCGCAGGGGTAGGCAGAGAGGACGGACCGCCATACAACTCTGTCTTGACACACACTCCTTGCATCGTTCACATTCACACATCGTCACATACATACTCTTCTGTTATTCTGACTCTTCACGTGGCCCGATTCAAGTATTTGATTCACTTGATCGTGCCATGTCTTCCTCGGGCGTCCCCGACTTCTTTAACTGATCAAAACTGCATATTTAACTGATTTTAGACCTAAGTGTCGCTTAAGCCCTTTTGTCTTTCCAGTGACGATATGATCTCACATGTTTCTTTGTTAACTCTGTTTCTTATTCTGCCAATAAAATGTATTTTTTGCAATTTTTTTAAATTGTATAAATATGTAATCTGTATTATTTGAAAACTTCAGCTTTGTGTCCGTAATAACACCTAGGTATTTAATTCCTTCAACTTTTTTTATAGTTTCCTCACTATGATATATATACATTTGGTTCCTATTTTGTAATTGTTTTTGCCAATATTCATATATTTTGTCTTATTAACATTTAGATTTAATTCATTAACTGTGAGCCACTTTGACACAGTAACCAAATCACCATTTATCTTGCGAATTGCTTTCTCATATTCATCTTATGCAATATAAATCAGTGCATCGTCTGCAAACAATTGTAATTTGCAATGTTTTTGTATTTTTACAATGTCATTTATGTTGAGTATAAACAATATTGGACCCAATTCTGACCCTTGTGGTACCCCTAGGGTATTTTCAACCGTATTTTAAATATATATTGTTATTTATCTTTGCCGTTTGCTTTCTGTTCATTGAATAACTTTGAAACTATTTTGATGCTTTCCCCTTTATTTAATTTTTGCCTAACTCTTTTTCTATCTGTCTTTTCAAATGCTCCCTGAAAATCTAAAAATACTGCAACAATGACTAAATTTATCGCTGTTTCGCATGAATTGTTGTTCCTAAATCCAGATTGTTTGACACATGGGATGCCATTATTTTTCAAGTATATATTCAAGTTGAGATTCAATTATGCACTCCGTCACTTGGTCCTACGTTGGTAACAAATTCACAGGTCGAAATACTTCACATTTTTTGGTGTTTGGAATTTTTGAAATGGAAACCTGGTATCCCCATAGATGTTTTCCACGATTGAGGAAGTTTCTCTGTTTCCAATGATTTGTTTATTAAACTAAGAAAATGTTATCCTATTACAGGTAATGCATCTTCTAAATTTCCATCTTGGTTGAGTTTTAGGCTCTGATTGTCTATTTTCTTAAATTCAAAAAGTTTTTTTCTCCAAAATTAAAAATGGCTTCTTCTAAGATGATAGGGATGTTTTTGTTAATTTCTTCGATACTTGCAACAAAATGTCAACTTGATAAAAGCCTTACCACTTTTAGGGTTATTATATATTTATGTATTTCAATAGTGTATCTGTATTTTTTATAATTGTTACCAATATCAATTTGTGATAAGAAAAGTATAGTCATTAATTTATCAACCATCAAGCTGTTTCCCCGCAAGAGTAAGCAGAGATTACTAAACATTAAAAATATCTGTATTAGGTTTTAAGTCATTAACAAAAAGTAAACAATTGGTAAAGTATGTATAGGGTGATAATGTTTTTTTTTTTGGTCATCTTTAGAATTGAATCCATGTTGTTATTATTTTCCTTTCCCAACATTGTGTCAATATGACCTTATTTATATTTTGATGTAAGGTCTATTTGACTTGATTTGTCTTTTTCACATTTCCCAAGTTGCTCCAATTTATCTGATCAAGGACTTTTTTTTCTTTACACCAGGTAGGGCCTCTATTTTTTTAAACCCCATGTTTCGAAAATCTGACCCTTTTTATCTTTAAATCTAGGGGTACCTATTAAATTCTATTTTTCTTTATAAAGGTCACAATTATTTTTAAAATGAGATCAATCATTTCAATTACAATCCTTCCGCCATCTCACAAAAAAAATAATTTTTATCTAATAATAAAATGTATATTTTTGCTAATGTTTGCTTGAAAAGCCATTTTAAAAATATGTGATTTACTTTAGTTATTTTTTAGTTAATGTTTTTTTTTAGAGGTCTATTATAAACTAGTTTTTAAGAACAATAAAATAGTTGTAAGTGTATTGTAATAATTTGTTCGAATTTTATTTTATTGCTGTTTAATCTGAGTCTCGTTGTTTTATGGTTGTTGTAAAAAGACATTTTTATAGTCGATTGTTTGAATTTAAAATATATTCATAAAAAAATTAATTTACTGATGACAATCAAAATACAGAGCAGATACTATATTCACAGCAGCTTATTTCGTTTTTTAATGTAAATGCAAAAAATATTACATTTGATTTTTATTTTATTTTTTCATAGTGAATTCCTCACAAGAGTCCCAACCGTATGGAGCCAGTGAGACAATGCCATTCCCAATTGGGGTTTGTTGTGAGGTTGAAGGTAGTGGGGAGGGGAAGGAGATTTGCATATTTACGCACGTCGGGTTTGAACCTGAGACCTCTGGATTCGGTGTCGAGCGTCTTACCACTCGACCACGGAGGCCATTTTTGATTATTTCTTCTTGCGTACAGCTTTGAACGTAGGCCTCCTTCAAATATCTCTACTTTTGCCTATTTTTAACTACTCGCACTCATTCGAAACCAGCAGGTCTCTTTAGGTCGTCAGTCCATCTCATCTGTGTGTGACCTCTGTTTCTCTTTCCCAATCGAAAACTCCGTCGAAGGAGATACCTAGCATTACCCTTTCTATGGCTGCTCTTCTTGATGAGAGTGTATATATAACTATACACACACACACAGTTGCTAAGTATTTTCATTTATCAATAAACTTATTTTTTTATACAAGAATTTCAAAGTATTATTTCGACACTAATGTTTCCATTCGGGAACAGACAAATAAACAAATGTAATAAGATTAATATTTGATAACAAAACACTTGGCCAATTTATGTAGCGCCATTTTTGTGAAATATCACCTCGAGGGCTGAATCATTCTCACTGCGAGGGTTAAAAACTACCAAAGAGATATGATGATGTAAGGCTGTTGTGGGTGTGTCCGTGTGCCCAAAGGAGGTTCCATTTTTCCTTACTTCTAGTGTCATTTACAAAAATTGAAATTCTTTCCTGAACAAAATAATCGCTTTAAATGAAAAACCGGCGTAGGTCACGCTTCTAGAGATTAGCCGTTCAGTGGTTTTTACGCTGCAATGCCAACTCCAGAAGCAAGCTACGAGTATTTAAATCTTCACTTTTTTATCTAGATTATTTACTATTACATTTTTATATATTTTTTGTTTTATATTATGTTTATTTCTTAACATTTTTACTGTATGCTGTAATCCCAATATTAATAAACTTTGCTTTGCACATCCCCCCCTTGTAACCTTTTTAGTTCCACTTTTGCGAAAAATCACCTTGAGGGCAATGACGTCACATATATATAGACACGTTGTAGCGCTCTCAAAGTGGCAAGCAATAATCACGCTAGTTGGTGTGATCGGTGTTTAAGCCGATTTAGTATTAAACGGTCACGCGTCGCTTGAGGTCGTTTCAAGCAAGTATGGAACGCGGTCCGAACTTCGGATCTGTTTCGTTCATACACATATATTCTATGAATGTCTATCTTTGTCGTACATGACCGATATTTGAATGATGAATTTACTGGTAACGTGTGTGTTTTGCTTGCCACATTTTGTGTTAATATTCTAAGGCTATAACGCGTCTATTTATGTAACGTCTTTGCTCGAGGGCGCTTGCATAACATTCGTAACATTTTTGGTTTTTAGGGCAAAAGTGCTTTAAAATTTTTGAGAGAGGAAGGTGGGGAAACACCTGGCTATTCAGATCTGGTCACCGAACATGGCTTAACCCATTTCAAGCAACGTTTCGATTCTGAATGATTGTCTTTCACCAGGGCGATACTTAGAGTATCTAACGCTCTGGTCATAATATGTTACAGCACGTTATTGTTTTTATGTTACTTTATATTATACTATATGTTAATGTTGTTTTATATATTATTCTAGTATTTTTCTATGTATTCTATGGACCTCAAGGTATTGCATCACCCTCCCTGAGATCTGAAATAATAATAAACGGTTATTTAATTAGATTGCCCTGATAATAGTCGACTTCCGATAAGAGAGGGCTCCAGAAGAATAGTTATAATCTTATTTTTTTTATAATTTATACATTTGAAATTGGAAATAACTTTAAAGTATTAATGCTTATGTATTTTAAATATTTAAATAATATCAGTAATCAAAAACACAAATATGAAACTGGAAATTTCTAATAAGGTCCCAATGGCCGAATTGGTTAAGACGTTACTCCCGGATAAATTAGAGTATCCGAGTTCGAGTCTCGGTTGTGACCATTGTTTTTATTTTCAGGCTTTTTCTGTTTCATATTTGTGTTTTAGATTATTGATATTATTTAAATATTTTGAATTTAAACATTATTTGTATCATCATTTTAAAGTAAAGGGCTATGACACAGGGTGGTGTTTAAGTATTTTTATTCATAGATAAAATCATTAAATTATTGATTTAAAAACCTTCCTGACATATCACAATTTTTTTCTGAATTTTTAGCGTCACTTATTTTTCTTTACTTTTAACTGATTAATTACCAGCTTTTGTTAATATTTTTGAAAGAAAGGAATTGCATGTTTATAAGTGTGTGTAGGTAGCATATGAATACAAATATATGTGTGTACTTAATTTTAATAACCTGTAATTGAATGTTTCAAAAATACATAGACAAACACTTTTGGAATAACTAAATTGATAATATTATACTTTTATGGAATAAAAATGAATGATTTTATAAAATTATCTTCGTTTAATTTTAGTTTCTACTCTCCCCTGAATATTTGTTTAGTGTGATATGTACTGCTCAAGAGCTCGGAGCCAGTGGAACTATGGCATCCCCTTTTTGATAATGTTGTCTGGAATGCCGGATTCCCGCAAGGTACAACTTAATTTGATAATGTGTTTATGTATTTTTTAAAATTGTGTGTGAATGGTCCAAGTGTTTTTCTGGAATAGCTACTTATTTATATTCGGAGAATCGGTGTATTCTCCCTCGTGTCATTAAAAAAAGTTTGATAAAAAAATATCAAGATTTTTTTGTCGTTTTATTATAATTTCGTGTAGCTGAATACATTTCCTTCCTATTGAAAAGAAAATTGCGTTAGGTTTTCCCGTAAATACAAACAGTAATGTCACTTTGAAAATCTGTTTTCTCTGCCGCACTGACATAAGCAAACTTCAAATATTTATTACTCGACTTTTTTTACTGTGAATACCGCACAAGAGTCTCAACTGCTCTCAACCGTCTAGAGCCAGTGGGACTAAGGCGTCCCCAATCGGGGTATCTTGTGAGGCTGAAGGTAGTTGAGAGGGGAAGGAGATGAGGAAGGGAAGATTAGGAAGTACCTGCCTATTTAGATCCGGTCACCAAACACGGCTAAAGCCATTTCAAGCAACGTTTCAATTCTGAATGGTGGTCTTTCACCAGGACAATACTTAAGAGTATCTACCGCTCTGGAACGTGCTGCAAATATACCGTATATTATTTTATGTCAATTAAATGTGTCATGACACATATTAATAATAAAAAATATTTGCGCACGCCGCACACTGGGGCAAGAACTCACATTTTCATACAAAAAATGACAAATACAAAATCAATCCTACAGTATCGTTTTGTTTACTGAGAAGTACTCATTTGGTTGGAGTACGCTGGTGTTAGCAGGTAGACGCAATAGACGCAACCCACTACTTACTACTCACTAGTAGCGTTGTGACAGTTTTGAAAGAACTGTTTCAAAGAAGTACTTCTTTTGACAGCAGTCCCAACTTCATTCATTTTTCATTGAACAAATACTTCAATTGAAGTTGGTTAAGTTGGTACTTCCGATTGAACAATCTATGGCATCTACTTCGAACTTCAATTTTTCATTCATTCGAAAGACTGAAATATTGCATCATCCACAGTTCAATTGTTCATTCCCTTCTTCCTTCGATTTTAGTTCGAAGAATGAATGAAGCAATGAAGTATCTTTTTAGTTATCCGTTCCCTCGCATGTACCCGTGACAGTTTCTTATGATTTCTGTGCTTGTTTTGTCTATAGGACTATATAATCTCTACCTAAAATTATGGATGGCCGTTCAACGAGAAAGTGAAATATGGGCTTATTTTAAGGAAGTTGGGGTTTACCAGGCCAAATGCAACTTTTGTTCTAAAGTTATATCCATAAAGGGAGGCAATGCCTGTAATATGAATCGTCATTTGCGCAATATTCACCCTATTGCTAAGCAAACTGTCAAACTGTGTACAGTAAGAAATATTCAAATTGTACTTCAAGCCCTGAAAAACGTTCACATCGCTCTTACAGAAACTGAAAATTTCGCAATTACTACATTTGCTTTTTGCAAATTCTCTGTAAGGCTATGCATACTTATTGTACATCATTCCTTTTAAGGCATGATACCGCCAACGGCCAACAACTCAAACATATGGGCAGCTGTCATCGAGAAACAATAGACAAGAAACTAGTAATAGACAATTCATTAATACACACATAGAAGAAAGAAAGAAGTAGTTTTTCTACACGGTATAATTTTTGTTATACAATAATGGAGGAGTGGGTTATGTGGTTGGGAGAGCTGTCCCGAATAAAACTATTAAGAAAAAAACGTGACTATTATTTGGTACATTTATCGCTAGCAACCCCCCCCGACGAGAAATGCTGTGATTAATATGTTACTTCAATTGAAGGGTTCATCGTGAAAGGTTCATTTTGAAGAAGTATCAATTCGTGAAGCATTCACAAATCTGTGAAGCTTTTCCCATCGCTACTCACTAGCGTTGTGACCGCTTTGAAAGAACTGCTTCAAAGAACTACTTCTTTTGGCAACAGTTCGTACTTCATTCATTGTTCATTGAACAAATACTTCAAGTCGGTAGTTCATTTTAGCCTTCATTCATTTCATTAACTTCATTTCACTGAACCAACACGTCAATTGAAGTTGGTATTTCATTTTAGCCTTCATTCATTTGATTAACTTCATTCCATTGAAAGAAGTACTTCAATTTGAAGCAGTACCGTTGCGAAGGCATTGACATTCCAAAATGAAGGAACTAGTTCCAGTTCCTTTCGTTTTGAAATGTCTACCGACTAGTACGTGATTTTTGTGGCGAGGAACCGGTTCCAAAAGAACTGTTCAAATAAGCGGATAAATTCAAATCTCTTTTTTGCGAGTTCGACTTCAATTGAAGTGTTCATTACGAAGGGTTCTTTTTAAAGAACTAACAATTCGTGAAGCATTCACAAAACTTTGAAGTTTTTCCCAACGCTACTACTCACCTCAGGCGAAGCCGGATACGTGATATAAATCCCAACTGTGATTATAGAACAGGCAAGTTCAAGTATTTTTCTTGTTCTTCCGGATTTTATTTTTGAAATTAACAATTGTTTTAATGAGTAAAATTGTACATCAATTATATACTAAAATGTGGCCATGACTTTTTAAAATTTCAGAATCATTTAGATATTTAGTAATGTTTCAAGACTGATCAAGCACATGTATGAACATTTTTAGAACCACCAGCTATTTTGCTCGATTTTAAATAATAAATAATTTAAACGTGATCGGTAGTTATACTTAAAATGAACATATTTTTTAATTTGATTACATTTCGTTTTTTTCACACAGGTGCGAATATCGGTTCCTTATTTATGTCAAAACGACATTTTTACATGATAATGAAGAGCTCTAAAGATAAAAAAAAAAAATCAAAATCAATAATTATTATTATTTTGAATAAAAATAAATAAAAAAACAATTTTTAGTTAAAAGCTCTGCGATGTAATTATTTTTACGCAGCTCCTTAATGACCTTTTTGTCAAATCTAAACAATAGAATACCCTTAGGTAGGGAAACTCCCCATGTTAATAGACATCAACAATAATTACAATATATCAGAAAAACTTAATGGGGACATTGGTAGTTAAAAATAATAATAACATCAAACATGATATAAATAGTCCGTCTGTATGTGGCTTCTCCACAGTTTGATAATGCCCTCAGAACGCGAAACAGCTGTCACGCGTACAAATAATTACATCGCAGAGTTTTTAACTAAAAATTGTTTTTTTAAATTTAAAATAATAATAATTATTGTTTAAATAAAATTTAAAAACCTAAAAATCAGACAGATTCACTGCAAAAAGAAATGGAAACAAGAGCAGAATGTGTCTATGACTTTAGGAAAGATATTTCGAAAATTGTTTTAAATTTAAACATAAGTAACGATGTAAAACGGCACACTGAATTAAAGAAATACTTCCAAAAAATAATTAAAAAATCGCTAGATTCGTCAATTTCCTTTCTCAATCTTACGCTAGAACGTAGCTGTCCCGATCTCCCGAAAATATCGCTTGAGCAGAGTACAAAACGGATGAAGCGACTAAAGACTCAGAAAGATTTCAGAAAGTCTACGGCTCTACCCAAATTATTTTACGCCACACAAGTAGAGTTGAGAGCTGCGGGACAGGCAGAGACGTCTAAATTAATCAAATGTATTTTATTTGATTCATCAAGTCCCAGTAAACATTCACAGTCTATAGATATTCACTTGAAACAGTTACCATGTCAGGAAAGCATGTTGTAGCACTTATAGTGGAAGCAGGTTTATCTCGACACCAATACAATATACCATAGTAAGATCAAAAGATCCAAAAATATACACGTCTTATAAAATTGTAAAGGCCGCGAACAAGCAATGATACTTCGGTTCTTGATTTGCAGACTATTCTTAATCTTACCATTGAGAGTTTGATCTTCGCTCAAGGTGATGTATTACGTAAACTCAATTTCGAATAGTTAGAAAAACAATGTGTTAGCTTTAGAAATGGGATTTTGTTGGCAGTTAATTTCGAAAGTATACACTAATAGACTGAGCTAAAATATTTTCTGCAAAAGCACTCATGGAACGCATTGCCACCTACGCTACGTAAGTTATTTATTCACGGGCCAGAGATAATATAAAGTGCATATTTGGCGATAGGTCGATTGATAGAAGAGGCCCAAGAAGCACGGAACAAGGATTAAAAAAAAAACAGTGATAATTATTCTAGAAAATATAGCCGTGAAAATTTCAATTCTGATGTTTTCAATTTGTTATTGCTGTCATCAGATTTTCTCATAACGAGCAAAACGAAACTGCCGAAAAAGCTGATGACACTCCCCAACGAAGCGGTCGAACTCATAGCTCCATCATTACAACTGACAAGTGGACATTATTCAAGTACTCGGGAGAGGTAATGATGTTGATGTTGATGATGTTAGTAATGATGAAGATGATTATGATGATGATGATAATGATGATGTTAGTGATGATGACTCAAAAATGTCAGATGAAGAGAATTAAAAAAAAATAATTGTTAGTTATTTGACTAAGTTGTATATTTATAATGCATAAAAAACTTTATAAATGTGACTACAATTTTTATTATTTTAAAACCTACCTTGCCACATCAAAATGTTCACACGAAAACGTCCCTGTGAATAAACGACACATTTTCGTATTCTTGCCCCACTGTGCGCCGGGTTCAAAACCGCGACCTCCGGATTCGTAGTCGAGCGTCTTACCACTCGACCATGCAGGCCCAAACATGTACCAAATTAAACGCGATGCAAAATATCCTTATGAATTGATTGTTTTGTTCACAAGAAATGTGCAAACAACTGGTTTTAAAGGATGAAAACTCCTGAAAGATATGAAAAAAAGTTATGCTCACTCATTCGATCCTGACTGTATAAATACAAAGCGATCATCCGGCTTCGCTGTAATAAAAACCGGTAAAGCCAGTTTGTAAGGCCACTGCAGTATATTAAAAATAAATAAATAATATGACATCCTTCAGTCCACAAAAGAGCTGCACCATTCGTGAAACGGGAGAATTCAACGTCAGTCGCAAAACGTATCAAAACGTTTTACATTCATAGGTTATCAGAAAGGTCAAAGGGCTAAGTGCAAGCTAGTCAATTCAGTGTTTATAATTACTTGTTTGTACAGTTTGCAGTAGTCATTATATTGCGCAGGACTGCGTTCCAACAAAAATGGATTTGATTTATAGTTTTGTGATGCTTTTAGTGGCCTTTTCCAGCGCTTTGGGACATTTGAAGGAAGGTATGGTATAGATTATATTAAAATCATTTAAATCACCCGAATATCTCCATTTTAGTACACACATAGATTTCTAGTGGGAAAGAAAAACGGTTTTGTTAATTCCTTTTCGCATCTCCCTCGAATGACGCGACAATGGTTCTAGTTGGTGTCTTTTACTGGTTTACTTTCCAGCGGTATCTGCTCGTCATTCGGGTGTCATTTCGTTTTGTGTCAAGAGACAACGAACAAGGAACGACAGTGAGATACGGTCTTAGATGAATTAAATAATGTAGATACGTTAATGAGACACCGCGCGTGACTGTACGAAACTAAGCCAACGTGGCATACCTGAGAGTTACTGCGTTTAGTCTCGCACAAACATTCGTTTGACGAACAAGCTGTCACCAGCTGCCACAAACGAATCGCTGTAAGCTCTTTTCTGAGATAAAATGCCTTCCTGTGCTTTTGACAAGTGTAAAAATCATTCGGGAACAAAAAACAAATCTCATGGAGTTTCTTTTCATGCGAAGTACACACAAATCACTTATTATTTCAATTAATACAATTATTCAATTAAGTGAGATAGCGAATGCAGAAATACATAAGAGTGTGGAAGACAACCTAGCGACAGTACACGAGTACGTCGCATGCTACTTCGCTCGTAAGTTCGTTAGGGAAGAGGGGGCTTGTAACGCGGAGAATGTAACGCGGAGAATGTAACGCGGGACGTTCATATAGCTATCTCATTCATACACACATATTCTGCTTGGTATGGCTATCCTTTTCATGCTTTCAGAGCATGCCATATTTATCGTTCAATTTGTATGAATATGACGTGTCTTGTATTTTATGTCTATGGATACGGTGGTGTTTCTGTGCAGATTGAAAGGCAGAACAAGCTCGGCGGAATTATTGCTCGTGGACGAAATTGGTTCGTTAGTTGATCTTCTGGGCGCCTGCACAGATAAGTATGTCACTCTGCACTCTCTGCAGTTATCACCCGACTTCGTTTTTTCAAAGATTTATTTTTCTTTGTTTTAATTGTGGGGTTATAATGCAAAACTGCCTATTTCCAAAAATCAAATTTGTCAGTAGAGCCAAAAAACTGTACCGACTCTTACAAGCATAATACTCTTAATAATACCTACTACAAACATTTTTTATTGTGCCACTAAACTTGACACAACTAAACGGTTGTTTTAGGTTATATGCTACATTTTTGTTGATAACAATACTGTGAAAAAGTGGTTATACGAATAAACAAAAACATTATGTCGATATGTGATATGAATGGATGTATAAATACCCTAGCCTTAGTCTTAGCCACGCCCAGGTCCGCCGAGTCCGGTAAAAATCATCAAAAACTGACTACACTGCCTTGGATGGATACCACTCTATATACTCTAAGTACATATCTAGCAACGAAAAATGAGATCTTATTATTATTTGAAAAATTAATGCTGAATCTAATGTTTTTTTCTAGGTGACAATTGCACACTGACTCTGACTGGAGAGCCGGGGGTTTGCGTTTCTTATCCCAACTGTAAAAGCGCCATTCAAACTGCAGAGTATGGAATTCTTCCTCAGGTAATAACAAACATGAATTGTTCTTACTAGCGTTGTGACCGCTTTGAAAGAACTACTTCAAAGAAGTACTTCTTTTTCCATTTCAAGCAACGTTTCAATTCTGAATGGTGGTCTTTCACAAGGGCGATACTTAGAGTATCTACCAGTCTGGAACATGCCGCAAATATACTTTTTATTATGTTTTATATGAATTAAATGTGTTATGACACATATTAATTAAATAAAAGTTATTGGCGCACGCCGGGTTCGAACCCGCGACCTTTGGATTCGTAGTCGAGCGTCTTACCACTCGACCATGGAGGCCGTACTTTTGGCAGCAGTTCCAACTTCCTTCATTGTTCATTGAACAAATACTTCAATTGAAGTTGGTAGTTCATTTTAGCGTTCATTCATTTCATTAACTTCATTCAATTCATTTAATTAAACAAATACTTCAACGGAAGTTAGATTACAAAGAACTACTTCAATTTGCAGCAGTTCAGTTGTGAAGTTGAACTTCAAAGCCTATAAAGAAGTACTTCAGTTGAAGTTCAATTTGAAGTACTTCGATCTAAAGGAACGTGATTTTTTGGGAGTTCTTTTCGTTTTAAAATTTCTACCGACCAGTACTTTTTATTTTGGCGAGGAACCGGTTCTAGTTCTTTTCAATTCGAAATATCTACCGACTAGCACTTTTGTTTTGGCGAGGAACCAGTTCCAGTTTTTTTCGTTTTCAAATCTCTACCGACTAGTTTTACGTGTTTTTTTCGACGAGGAACCAGTTCCAGTTCTTTTCACTCTTTCAAATCCCTACAGACTAGGACGTGTTTTTTTCGGCAAGGAACCGGTTCCAAAAAAAACCGAACAAAAAATCGGATAAATTCAAATCTCTTTTTTGCGAGTTTGACTTCAATTGAAGTGTTCACTGTAAAGGGTTAATTTCAAAGAACTAGCAATTCGTGAAGCATTCACAAAACATTGAAGTTTTTCTCAACGCTAGTTCTTACGATATTTGACACTCCCCGCGCTATATTTTTAGGCTTAGCGGATCGTACAGACAGTTTTACAGACTCCGCGGTAAACATTAATACATGCATTTTACATTTCAATTTACTGACATTAACTTACCGAAGGAATGTGGCGGGTTCAGTCATGTTCTTAGAGTATATAGAGTGGTATCTATCCAAGGCAGTGTAGTCAGTTTTTGATGATTTTTACCGGACTCGGCGGACCTGGGCGTGGCTAAGACCAGGGTATTTATACATCCATTCATATCACATATCGATATAATGTTTTTGTTTATACGTATGACCACTTTTTTACAGTATTGATATCATCAAAAATTAGCGTCTAACCTAAAAAACCGTTTAGTTGTGTCAAGTTTAGTGGCATAATAAAAAAATGTGTGTGGAGTCCCGCGGTGACCCAGGAGCCCAAGATCATCGTGACAGTATATAGAAGCGGAGTATTATATTTGTTGTCTCTTTCTCTCTCATGGTGTATGACGTAAAAACCCGGAGAAAGTGATTTATCGCAAGTCTGTATAGGTTGGGTAAAAATAATTAGCTCTCTCTCCATACATTGTTTCTCCAAGATTCTAACAATACTTTAAAGCGGTGCGATAATTCGGGATTTTTTTTGTCTCTTTCTTTCTCGTGGTATACGACGTAAAAACCCGGAGAAATTGATTTTTCCCAAATCTGTATAGGTTGGGTAGAAAGAATTAGCTCTCCCTCCTTATATTGCTACTTCAAGATTAATCTGATGTTTGATCCAAATTGACAATGTTTTCAGTTGTGTTCGTTGTCTGGAAGAAAAGCCATCGTGTGTTGCAAACCCACCACCTGCTTACCCCTGCCGGCGGGTATCGTCAACATACCGCTCTCTGGATACAAGGCCTGGGACTGTAAGTAGTGCCCTTTTCTCCCTTTACCCGTTATACTCTTGAGTCTCTCTCCCCTTGGAGACTTGAAGCTTGGAGGACATGGAGAGGTGCCTTTGCGAAACAGTGTAGTCAAGACGGTTGACTTTATACTGACTCGATAGAAAGAGACAAAGATATATTAAAGGATGTCGGATTAAAAAAAAAAAATATATATATATATATAGTGAATACCGCACTAGAGTCCAAACTGCTCCCAACCGTCTAGAGCCAGTGGGACTATGGCATCTCCAATTATGTTCTGAGGCTGAATGTAGTGGGGAGGGGAAGGAGATGGGGGGAGAGGAAGATTAGGAAGTACCTGGCTATTCAGACCTGGTCACCAAACACGGCAAGTCATTTCAAGCAACGTTTCGATTCTGAATGGTGGTCTTTACTAGGGCGATACTTAGAGTATCTACCACTCTGGAACGTGCCGCAAATATACTTTTTTTGTTATTATTGTATGAATTAAATGTGTTATGACACATATTAATTAAATTAAAAATATTGGCGCACTCCAGGTTTGAACCCGCGACCTTTGGATTTGTAGTCGAGCGCTTCACCACTCGACTATGGAGGCCTAATTTTGTATCCTGATGATGCTTAGATTAAGCGAAACCTGTCAGTCATAAAAAATCAAATAAAATTGGTGGTCATTTACAAAGTAATCATTTAATTTTCATTAGTAAATAATTCTTCTATCAAAAGCTTTTTATATACTCAAATGAATGAAGTTTGTTTTTGTGGATGGTTGCAGACTGCATATCGCTGGCGGACAAGGCTTTCCCTTGCCCCGCCAGCGGCTGGAAGAGAGGAAACATCTGCTCCGCAGCTCCCGAAGCTGACCGAGAAGATGGACCCGTTCGAGAGGGAGAACTGCCCCACCTGGTATGTTGACACCCACTAGTTGTAACATGCCGTGGACTGCGACTGCATCGGGTGCAGTTTAGTGAGGCCAGATTATCTTACACTCTGTTTTATTACTGTACAACAGGCACAACTTCTGAGAGGCTAACTTTACTCTGGCTTCGATGGAGCCCCCGCGCCTCAGCGGTCACTTAAGGTTACACCGAGCATGTCAATGGAAGGTTTGTTAAAACTGCTTCCGTTAAATGGAGACTTCATTGTTACTTGTATCCCTTTTAATCGTCATCAGACAGGTTATTCTTACCCCAAGACTGGACCTTGGCAACCCTTCAGTGTGGCTCGTAAGGCGTGTCTTTATACTAAAGGTATATTTAAAAGCAGCCTTAACCTAAACCGTATTGTGTCCAGGTCATGCTGGGATATGGAGAGCCTTCAGATATAGGCTGGCACGCATCTGGTTCACTCATCAGCGAGGAATGGGTCTTGACGGGAGCCTGGCTCTTGGACTATACTGGGTGAGCCAACCTTCAACCTTAAACTATACAAATCTGTTGAACTATATAACTATACAATTCTAGACCTGTTATTCAATTTTTTATAATATTTTTTAAATTGTTATTTATTCAATATTATTTGTTCTTTTCATTTAAAATATTTGTGTACCTGTTTATTCAAGATTACTTTTTATTTTTATTTTCAATATTTTTTGCACTGCTTATGAATTGTTATAAAAAAATCTTCTTGAGGAATGAAAGTCAGATGAAAACAGATGCCTAAAATATTTAACCTTTGTGTGACTGAAAGGGTACGCGGATACCCTTTTCGGTTTTCAAAGTAATTTTTTTGTAAAATTTTCCAGTAAGTCTAACCGGCTGAAACTTCCTGACTTCTCCACAATAGTGAAAATGAACAATTGAACATAACCGTTGGCTATGTGGAGGGTGGTATGTTAGCGGAAAACGCATTAGTATAATTTACACATTCATGACTGAAAGAGTACCCGGGTACCCTCATGTGTTTTATATGGAATTTGAAGCTTGTCCGTATTTATTAATCATTTTATCTTATTTTAAATGATAAATATTATGTACTTTTGTGTTCAAAGTACATCACCTGTATCCTTAATACCATTTTTAATCACATATTTAATTAAAAACCCCAAGAAAAAATGGTACTGGGTGATATCCTATCCACTTCCCCAAGTATTGAACTGAGTCGAAATATATTACGTCATAAATGTGGTCCAGCAAACTTCAGCAAATGATATACTGTAAAAGAAACCTTCATATCAATTTCAAAAAGGTGTAGTTTTCTTCAGTCACATAAGGGTTGATCAGCTTTGCAAAACAAGCTCGTTTGAATTTGACATTTCAAAACAACAAACAGCTCACTGCATCTTAGATAAAATGTGACAGTGTTGTTATGGTGATTTTTTTTAGAAGTTGCTCAACTTGTTCCATTGCGCTGTTGGGTATTATGTCCACAGCTCAGATGTATATAGGGCAGTGCAGTACGTCTTAAGGAGCAGTTTCCTGACATCGTCACTACAGTGGTAGAACCGCCTTTGGAGCATTCCGGCCCATATATGTACAGCTCTTCTTTATCGTTCCATATCTTCAATATCGCTCAAATCTTCTGTAAGGATATGTCCCAGGTATTTAACTTGTGAGGCCACAAGCAGTTTGTTACCTTCTAGCCAGATTGGCGGAATATTTTGTGGCTCCTTATTGTGGTTGAATACGACGATTACGGACTTTTTAGGGTTATACAACAAGTTATGCGAGTTTGCGTATACTTCGCATATTTGCACAAGTCGTCTCATCGCATTAATGGAGGGTGCCAGCAGCACCATATCATCCATATTAAACAGCGTGGGCGTGCTAGCGATATTCACAAACAAGCATCGACAGCTTTAGACTATTAACATATCGATCTGCGCGAGGCCGCCAACAATGTCTCACAATGTTTCTCTGTTTTCAGATGGGTTACAATGGTGAAACTGGGCGGGTGGACAGCCTCCACAGGCATAGACATCGCCGTGAAAAAGCACATAAAGCACCCGGACCACAAGCTGCCCGTGTGGTATAATGACATTGGGCTGATTCAGCTGGAAAGACCGTAAGTAAAAGACAAAGAGCTTTTCTTGTAAATGATCGTTGTACTGACGCAAAATACAAAAAAAAAAATAAAACTGCTGCTTTTGCTTGGCTGAATCAAAATGCTCAAGATCCATCGATCGAGTCTTGGAGTAACAATGTATGGAGAGAGAGCTAATCATTTTTACCCAACCTATACAAACTTGCGATAAATCACTTCCTCCGGGTTTTTACGTCGTACACTGTTGGATCCTAAAATCAACAATTTGATAGGTTCTAACCTGATACCTTTTGTCCAGTTCTTACCTCACTCCTATCAGTTTGTTCTTTTGCTTTGCTTATCGTTTGTATAGCTATAAAACTTAAAAACCGACGATAATGGCCCCCACTACCCGGCAACAAACACAAAGATCGGGACCTCAAGAGCGCGGCGTCTCGACTCGATCTTATTCGTCTATAATCGTTCGCCGAAGTAAGTGCCTTCAGGGACGGCGCCTCGCTTCGCATCCGTCTCTGGAGGACTCGCCCCACTCAACTTTCATCGCCCGGAACAGACAGTTCGTTATCTCGCAAGACGTCTCAAGGTGAGCAAACTGGCATAAATTTACCCTTTATCTATCCAAAATACAATCGAATCATTCACCAAGTATAATCGTTTTACAGTCCACTCTAATTCAACACGTTCTTCCAAAACTGAAGCGCATTTGGCGTTGTCGCAGTTTCTGGATCGAACATAAACCATGGAGAGAAAGAGACAGCAAATATAATACACCGCTTCTATGTACTGTCACGATGATCTCGGGCTCCTGGGTCACCACGGGACTCCGCCCACATATTTTATTAGGTCACTAAACTTGACACAACTAAACGGTTTTTTAGGTTATATGCTTTATTTTTGTTGATAACAATACTGTGAAAAAGTGGTTATACGAACAAACAAAAACATTGTGTCGATATGTGATATGAATGGATGTATAAATACCCTAACCTTAGTCTTAGCCACGCCCAGGTCTGCCGAGTCAGGTAAAAATCATCAAAAACTGACTACACGGCCTTAGATAGATACCACTCTATATACTCTAAGGACCGAGTGTACTCGTATCTCGCGATCGAATAGTGCATGCCCCTCTTAACCTAGTGTAATCTAACATAACCTAACTCTCAACAGTTTGAGTCTGTGCAGAAACGGGATGTCCGTTTAATAGATTCTCCTTTCTTAACACACGGATTGCAATCTTTGGAGAGCAGACGTCAGGTGGGAATGCTGTCCTTGTTCTACCGGTATTTCAATGGAAGATGCTCCGAGGAACTTGCGTCATCGATTCCTGCGGCACCGGCGCTTAGTCGGGAAACTCGCCAAACGCGTGCACAACATTAGTTTTGACAGCCTCCGTGGTCGAGTGGTAATCCAGAGGCCACGGGTTCAAGCCTGGCGTGTGCAAATACATTTAATTTGATAATATGTGTCATAACACGTTTAATTAATATAAACTTATAAATAGTATATTTGCGGTACGTTCCAGAGTGGTAGATACTTAAAGTATCGTCCTGGTGAAAGACAACCAATAAAAATCAAAACGTTGCTTGAAATGGCTTTAGACGTATTTGGTGACCAAATTTGAAAAGCCAGGCACTTCTTGACCTTCCTCCTTCCCACCTCTTTCCTTTCCCCACTACCTCCAGCCTCACAATACAACCCGATTGGGGATGCCATAGCCTCACTGGCTCTAGACGGTTGGGAGCAGTTGGGACTCTTGTGCGGTATTAACTGTGTAAAGATTTGCCGGCCTCTGTGTTTCCTTCCCCCTTTAACACGGCCCTCTTCAAGACCCAGGTTCACTCCTTCCTTTCTTCAAAAAGATCCTCCGCACAGCATCGTCAAAGATGACATAGGCCCTGAGAAAAATTATTTTCCTCAAAGACTCTTGTGTGAAGTTAATGTAAGAAAAGCAATTGTTGCATCCGGAAACGGCAACAAAACACCGAAATGTGCTTTCCGTTTCGAATGAACATCGACGAAATTAAATGGACTGTAAAAATTAAACAACGATATTTACTTGATGGAAATCTTGATTATATTAATGGTAAAAAAAAGGATTCGAGCCAATTCACTCACCGATGTCATCCGGAGGCGGCTCGTTGCGGCGAGTGACGAAATACAAATGTGTAGAGCGCCGAGGCGCGAGATCCCACGATGTTCCGTTAGCGAGTTTTTCTGCCGGTTGAGAGCGGCACATGACTACAAACGCATATTCTTTCTATATTTCATGTATGGCTGTCCACCGTAAAATCGAGTGGCAAATTGGCGGAATGGGTAGGAATGGACAATAAGCGAAACAGGTAAAAAACCAACAAGCTGTCAATTCGAAATCCAACACTAATCCTCTTCTTTTTTAATTCTTATAATTTCATTAATATGTAGAGTTCTTCGTATTGCAGGGTGACATTCTCCAAGAACATCTTCCCCGCCTGCCTTCACACTGGCGCTCCCATTCCTGATGATGGCCTCTTCTACGCCGGGTGGCTTACGGCGCAAGACTACGCCAAGAAATATTTAACGGCTCCATCAAGGGTAAACTTTAATAATCCACAACTATTCTTAAAGTAACAATATATGGGGAGAGAGCTAGTTATTTTTACCAAACCTGTACAGATTTGGGATAAATCACTTTCTCCGGATTTTCACGTCATACACCATGAGAAAGAAAGAGACAATAAATTTTCCCGAATCATCAAACCGCTTAGAGTAACCTAGAGACCTAACTTTGCGAAATGTTGTAGCAAGTTTATGACCAAGCTTGACTACAGGAGGCATGGCCTATAAGCTGCCAGCCAATGGAAGGGAAGAAAACCGTTAAGATAAACATTATTCCGTCTTTATCTGTTTGCCAACAATTTAGTGTTGGTACCATGAGAAAGAAAGAGACCGGGATACATTCAGAAGCCGAACGAAAGGGGGTTTCCCATTCTTAAAAAAATTATATGAGAATATTGTTTATTCCACTAGACGAGTTATACGACTCGATGATGTGAAGTTAGCGAGGGCGGAGAACATCCTTACACACTTAGAAGTGCTGCGATATTATGTGACGACTTTTCTTGTCTCTTTCTCTCTCATGGTATACGACGTAAAAACCCGGAGAAAGTGATTCTTCGCAAATTTGTATATGTTGGGTGAAAATATTAGCTATACCCAATGACGTTACATATATAGACACGTTATAGCCTTAGAATATTAACACAAAATGTGGCAAGCAAAACACACACGTTACCAGTAAATTCATCATTCAAATATCGGTCATGTATGACAAAGATAGACATTCATAGAATATTTGTGTATGAACGAAACAGATCCGAAGTTCGTACCGCGTTCCATACTTGCTTGAAACGACCTCAAGTGACGCGTGACAGTTTAGTACTAAATCGGCTTAAACACCGATCACACCAACTAGCGTAATTATTGCTTGCCACTTTGAGAGCGCTACAACGTGTCTATATATATATATATATATGTAACGTCATTGGCTATACCTCCTTATATTGTTACTCCTAGCCAATAACCAATTACTTTGCTTGTTTTGTTTTGCAGAAGGCAATGAAAAAGATGTCCAATGCGGAGTGCAGACAGAAGTACAGTACCCGCTCTGAAATTCCACAAGGCGTGAAGGAGTCCGAGCACATCTGCAGCAGCCCCAAGGGGCCGACCTACAGATGCCTGGTTAGTCTACATTCACTACCGAATTCTTAATTAGCTTTGTGTTGGCATCACTAGACGCCATCTGTGTGAAGTCGCTTAAGGTTGCCAATGCAATGCAAAGATTGACTAAATATCGGTGTAGGCAACTAGTTGTTTTGTAGGTTAGCATGTTAAATATTTGAGGTCAAACTAAAAGATACGAATTCTTGGATAAATACATACTGTGGAAACTGATTTTTTGGTCCTTTGTTACTTCAGTTGAAACAACCAACAACTGCACATATAGCCATATCGTTTTTTTTAATATTGCACTAAATTCACTTAAGTAATTATATATATTTTAAGCTTTTTTCCTGTCAATTCGACTGACAGAAGTAAACTAGTGTGAAGTTAGTAATATATTGAAAAATTGCTACACGGCTTTTAGCACGCCCCAAATCATATGTTCTTAATAACAATTGTTTGTCTCTTTTTTTCATGTCTATAGAACCGAGCATAAAGAGAGAGCTATATTTTGCGAGTATGAACGATTAGACTCATAATTAGGACGGTCTCTCTATATTGTTACTCTAAGGTTGCGATCTTAGAGCAATCATATACCAGGAGAGATAGCTTGTGTAGTCAGGATTGTTGATTTTTTCCTAACTCGGGCGTTGCAAGCTAATTTCCGTTCAGTTCATGAACACTCATTTCTCACTTCAATCTTCTCTTTCGTTTTATCCCGACAGCTTCCGTGACCGAGCGGTTAGGTTCCTCGGCTACGAATCCCGAGTGGTAGATACCCTCAGTATCGCCCCGGTGGAAGAGTGTTTTCTATGAATACGTGCATTGATTTGGTTAGTTGGTCGAGCGGTCCGAAGCGATGGGTTCCCACTCGTGGGTCGCGGATCAACGTGTTTCGCTTATAATGATAATAATAATATAAAAGGAAAATAAATATTGAAATGATAATGCAGTACAAAAAAAAACATTTTTTGGAATATTATTTCCAGAGAGATAAAAAAACGCATTCCGTTTCTAATTTTTCTTTTAAAAACGGCATTTTAAATGCATAAATGGTAATTTACATACATGGCCTGTTCAAAAGAAAAGGTGAATTTAGAATTTTCGCGGGCTGTGTACATTCGATTATCGATTTTTTTTTTTGTTATGTTGGTACACAAATGTTTATCATATGTTAGCATTATCAGCCATTTTGGATTAGTGGTTTGTTTTTGACAACTTGGAAGGTTAGTCACGCTTTTGTGTGTTCTTCGATTTTTTACTTTTGAAAAAAAAATGGATCAAAGAATATGTATTAAATTTTGCGTTAAAAATGGAATAAAGTGCTCCAACGCAATTAAAATGTTGACTGTGGCATTCGGCGAGTCTACTTTGTCTCAAAAAAGTGTTTATAAGTGGTACAAGCGCTTTACAGAAGGCCGAGAAGATGTTAATGACGATGAGCGTCCTGGAGTTGTGGAAAAACAAATCATTATTTGGTTCATTTTTTTCAAAAGTAAAAATCGAAGAACACACAAAAATGTGACTAACCTTTTTAGTTGTCAAAAACAAACCACTAATCCAAAATGGCTGATAATGCTAACATATGATAAAAATATGTGTACCAACATAACAAAACAAAAAATCGATAATCGAATGTACACAGCCCGCGAAAATTAAAAATTCACCTTTTCTTTTGAACAGGCCTCGTACATTATTTATTTATGATTTTTTTTATGGTGAATACCGCGTAAGAGTCCCAACCGTCTGGAGCATGTTGTGAGGTTGAAGGTAGTGGGGAGGGGAAAGATATGAGAAAGAGAAAGGTCGAAAAGTACCTGACTATTCACCAAACACGGCTAAAGCCATTTCAAGCACAGTTTCGGTTCTGAATGGTGCTCTTTCACCAGGGCGATGCTTAGAGTATCTACCACTCTGGAACGTGCCGCAGATATACTACATATTATCTTATTATGAATTAAATGTGTTATGACACATGTCGATTAGATAAAAAATATTTGCGCACGACGGGTTCGAACCCCGCGATCTCTGGATTCGTAGCCGAGCGTCTTACCACTCGACCGCGGAGGGTCGTGAGAATGCAAATTAATCTGAACAGCGTCCCCGAGGTGAATCTTCACAAAAACGGCGCTATACAAATTACCCATATTGTTATTAATATTATTAATGTGTTTTTTTCTTTCTCCAGGGCGCCTTTGGCGGGGCGCTGACTAGTTTCAACGGGGAGCGCGTGGCGTGCACTCACCAAGTGATAGCCTTCCACGCCTTCGCCAACTGTGACGTCATGGTGACCACGCGCGTGGCGCCGTACGTCCCGTGGATAGAGCGAATCGTCTGGCCATAGGAAACCAAATAAAACTGCCAGATGCAAGTTCACTGAATAGATAATCACATATTTTATTTGCTAATTGGTTTTTTTATTTTATTTTCAAGAGTATGTTTTTTTGTAATTTCACTAATGTATAAATTCCAATAAATTCAAAATCGATTTAGTTTTTTTGTGTTTTGTTAATCGCTTATTTTCGGCCCGTCAGCGTTTAGTCAATGTTTGATCAACTGTGAAGCATACACGATGACGGGCCGAGAGTCCGTGGCTAAGCGGAAAAAGTAACAGCCAGCTGGGTCGTTTGATCAGGTGTCGAGAATTACGATTTCGAATTTTATTAACACTGACGGGCCGATCAAAAATCCTTATAATATATGACGTGAATTTTTTTAAATGCGGGATTTTTTTTTTTTTCAATACCCTATGACCTACATTGTGTCAGTATTTGTAAATCGTAAATACTGGGTCCAGGTCAGTACTCTATATTATATATCAATGTAAAAACTGGTGTGTTTCTTGATACCCCAGGTTCCTACTACCTACCCCTATTTTTCGTTAAGCCTGGGGTAGGCCTATTTGATCCTGTGTTTTTTATAACCCGAATTACAACAATCTATCCCTATTAATCTTTAGACATGAGGTAAGCCTATTGTTAGTGTTTCTTTATAGCCCTGTTGGATTTCAAATAGACAACTTGTTAGGTTCTCACCTTTTTGTTTATCATCCAGTCCCTACCTATCCCGCCAATTAGCCATTCGGTTTATTATTGAACAACCTCGCGAAAAAAGAATAAGAAGACGTTGTTAGTGATCGTAGTGTCGCAGGTTGTGGCAGGTTCTGTTGTTGATCGCAACATAGTGTTCAAGAAGAATTCAAGATTTCAAGCAGTCGAAAACATCTAATTCATCGGTGAGTGAATTGGCTTAAATCCTCATTTTATCCACAATATACAATCGAACCTTCCATCAAGTAGTATTCGTTATTTCGTTTTACAGCCCATTTTATTTCAAAGTTCATCCGAAGCTGAAACGCATTCGGTGTTTCTCGCAGTGTTTGGATGCAACAAGCCCCAAGTTGCAACAATCTGTCTCCATTTAACTTTAACCCTGGGGTGAGCCGAATAATCGATCGATCGATCAAGATTGTTTGACGACAAGTGTGATTTTCTGGTGGCTTAGCAGGCTTGGTTCCACGGTCGGATTGGGACACTGCTAACAGTGCTAACTAGCGTTGTGACCGCTTTGAAAGAACTGCTTCAAAGAACTACTTCTTTTGGCAACAGTTCGTACTTCATTCATTGTTCATTGAACAAATACTTCAATTGAAGTCGGTGGTTCATTTTAGCGTTCATTCATTTTAATAACTTCATTTCATTGAACAAATATTTCAATTGAAGGTGGCAGTTCAATTTAGCCTTCATTCATTTCATGAACTTCATTTCACTGAATCAACACTTCAATTGAAGGTGGTAGTTCATTTTAGCCTTCATTCATTTCATTGAAAGAAGTACTTCAAATTTGAAGCAGCACCGTTTTGAAGGCATTGACATTGATAAGGAACCAGTTCCAGTTCCTTTCGTTTTGAAATCTCTACCGACTATGTAATTTGGCAAGGAACCGGTTCCAGTTCTTTTTACTTTCTAAACTCTACCGACTAGTACGTGCTTTTTCGGCGAGGAACCGGTTCCTAAAAGAACTGAACAAACAAGCGAATAAATACAAATCTCTTTTTTCGCGAGTTTGACTTCAATTGAAGGGTTCACTTCGAAGGGTTCATTTTAAAGAACTAACAATTCGTGAAGCATTCACAAAACATTGAAGTTTTTCCCAACGCTAGTGCTAACACAGCAAATACACGAGGTCGCACGGAGGAACTGTGTGTTGGCAGAGTGAAGCTCACGCCTACCAGAGGAACCCTGCCCACAAAAAATCGCAAACTGCCTTTTACAAGGCAACCCCAAAAATCGAATTTTTCCAGATTCTCGCCACTTCAACTGCTCAAGACCCTCGATACAAAATTCATATTTGTATTTGTATGTACATGGTTTGTTCAAAAGAAAAGGTGAATTTTGAATTTTCGCCGGCTGTGTACATTCGATTATCGATTTTTTGGTTTGTTATGTTGGTACACATATGTTTATCATATGTTAGCATTATTAGCCATTTTGGATTAGTGGTTTGTTTTTGACAACTGGGAAGGTTAGTCACGTTTTTGTGTGTTCTTCGATTTTTTACTTTTGAAAAAAAATGGATCAAAGAATAAAATCCATGATTTGTTTTTCCACAACTCCAGGACGCTCATCGTCATTAACATCTTCTCGGCCTTCTGTAAAACGCTTGTACCACTTACAAACATTTTTTGAGACAAAGTAGACTCACCGAATGCAACAGTCAACATTGTGCGTTGGAGCACTTTATTCCATTTTTAACGTGAAATTTAATACATATTCTTTGATCCAAGTAAAAAATCGAAGAACACACAAAAACGTGATTAACCTTTCCATTTGTCAAAAACAAACCACTAATCCAAAATGGCTGATAATGCTAACATATGATAAACATATGAGTACCAACATAACAAAAAAAAATCGATAATCGAATGTACACAGCCCGCAAAAATTCAAAATTCACCTTTTCTTTTGAACAGGCCTCGTATGTAAGAAGACACCAAAATTGTCACAAATACAATAATCATTATTTAAAGCATTGTATGAGTCGAAGATTTGCAACGATGCGTTCTCCTTGTTATGGTCTGAAATGGCAAAAGATGATGTAATTGGTACCGCAATTTATAATTCCGGGAAATCCTCAGGGCAGAACAGGAACCAACATATTTCTGCATAACAACTTTATTTATTTTATGTTTTTTGTTAGAACAACTCACTTGACTGTCATAGAGCAATAGTTTCTGGAGTCTGGGCATTCCCAGATGGAAGTGGACAACGAAAAACAAAAATGGTTTGTTGCAACATATTCTGTTAGATTGGGTTAGTATAATGAAGTTTGCTAGGTCAAATAAAAAACAGCTCAACCTTATAATATCCACGAGTTAATTGCGATGGTAATATATCGTCGCCGGAAAGATAAAGGGCTGAAGCGCCATTTTGGCAAGTTTACAACACAGCACTTCGAAGCTTTTGTTGTTGTTTTACATTAAAATTCATAAGTCTTCAGTACCTGGTTAGATTTTGAAAAACAGAGTTAACTCAGGTAACTCAATGAGTTACCTGAAGCGACAAAAAGCTTTAGTCCCAAACTTGTGTCGCTTGAGTCGAGCCTTCTCCCAAATGGTGAATATACTTTAGATGGCTGAAGGGCCACAAAAGTCTTCAGAATCAAACGACAGTCAGAGCGTTACACACAGAAAAAAGAACAGATCAAAACTGCATGTTTAACTGAATTGAATGTTTGACTAATAAAAATAATATTAAAAAGCCATTAGATTACTCAACTGATGAATTATTTAAAGCAGTCTTTCCCAAAGTGGTCGATATCGACCCCCAGGGGTCGATTCCGACCTGCAAGGAGTCCACGTCAATGAAAAAAAAAATTGGGGGTGCATGAGACGTAAATGGGGGTCCACGGGAGTGGATTCCATTTAGGCAGGCAATCACCAAAATGTTGGCTTCCCGCAAATGTAATAATCCACCTCACAGATAGTACCTATGTAGGTACTTACGTAATACTATCTTATAATGGACTTTCATTCCCTAATTACATTAATAATAATAATTTTTGTGGAAGATATTTTGCCGATTTGCTAGTACTTTTCGATTTCAAATCTCTACCGACTAGTGCTTTTTTTTTCGGAGGGTAAATTTTGTTGATTTGCTAGCACTTTTCGATTTGGGATCTCTGCCGACTAGTACTATTTTTTGACGAGTTCGACTACAATTGAAGTGTTCACCGCGAAGGTTTCATTTTAAAAAACTAGCATTTCCTGAAGCGTTCACAAAACTTTGAAGTTTTTCCCAACGCTAAAAAAAATCAATACTGGGAAAGCAGGGGGTCTATACAAAACAGAAAAAATCGACAAGTGGTCAACGGGACAAAAAAGTTTGGGAACCTCTGATTTAAAGAATTCAAAGTTTTAGATTCGAAAAAAATATATACATCAAAAATACATTACTTCAAATCCGCAAAGAAAAAAGCAAATTGGAGTCAGTGACCAAGAATGTTAGGACAAATAGTTACCCCAAAACTACCAACTTCAATTGAAATATTTGTTCAATGAAATGAAGTTTTTGAAATGAATGAACGCTAAAATGAACTGCCGACTTCAATTGAAGTATTTGTTCAATGAACAATGAATGAAGTAGGAACTGTTGCCAAAAGAAGTAGTTCTTTCAAGTAGTTCTTTCAAAGTGGTCACAACGCTAGTGATAATAATAAAAATGCCATGTGACTTACAATAGCTCGCTATTGTAAGTCACATAGCGCACTGAATGCGACATCTCAAAATTTCACCTTTTTCATCAAAATGTTTTTCATCTATACGTGGTAAGTTATTATTTCAGAAGGGTAACGTTATTCTGTATAGATTCACATATATTTCAACAGTCATAAAATCCAACGTACGGTATAATATTCTATAAAAATGAAGAAACACTATATTTGATTCTCATCAAAACTACAAAAATGCAACACTATCAAATGTTTTGAAAAATATAATCATTTTTTTCAAATGCACCCATCTCAGTAACAGTGTCTCTGGCTGCTTGTTTAGGACCTGGGAAAACATTTTAATATTCTTAGCTATCAGCCGCGCCTGTGACGCTACTGGTTTGCTGCACTTTCTAACAAGATTTGAAATTACTGATGACGGTGAGACGAGTGCAGATAGTGTGCATAGAGCGGAAATATAACGAACAGGGATTACCCAAAGTCCCGAGACATTTCGTCCATTGCTTCCCCCGAAAACTGCACAAAGGCGAAAGGTGCGCCTGGCTGATCCAAGCCCGCCGTGGCTCTCCGCCAATGCGTAAGTTGGAACGATTTGCATTCGTTATTGACATTGACATTCGCTGGAGAGTGATTAAATGAGTGTTATTTGAAGGATAAGGTGTTTATACATCCATTCATAGCATATGTCGACATAATGTTTTTGTTTATTTGTATAACCACTTTTTTCACAGTATTATGTAGGATATAACCTAAAAAAACCGTTGAGTTCTGCTCTGTTATGTCGCATGACAAAACGTGGTGGGCGGAGACGCGGGAGACGGAGAACATGCTTACATACCTAAAAACGGTGCTATATTGTGCGAGAACTTGTCTTATTTATTTCTCTCTCACGGTTTACGACGTAAAAACCCGGAGAAAGTGATTTATCGTAAACTCGTATAGGTTGGGTAAAAATGTTTAGCTCTTTCTCCATATATATTCTAACTCTGAGCACTAAATGGTTATTCGCCATTTTTATTTGCCAAAAAAGGAATCGGTTCCTCGGAGAAATAACATTAATATCGACGGTTCCAGTGACCGGCTTGGAGCCGGTTCCTTTTAACCGGAACAGGGGGCAGGAATATCGACCATCTCTAATATATAGTTCCATAGATATTTTTCTACCTTTAGCGCGCTGACTAGTGTCATGAGTAACATTTTCAAATTCAAAATATTCAATTTGATTAGTTTCTCTGCGAAATCAGTAATAATTTTGAATAGATCAACGACTGGCAGAATCTCATTATATATCCGATGAAACAATATGTTATTGACGCCATTACGCCTCCTGTGTCGTTTTATGGTGCGATCATTTTCGTCGACGCGAAGAAGTTTTGTCAATTTACTTTCGTGTAGTAATTCAATCTGATTTGGTTTGACAACTATTTAAAGTCAACTTAAATTCGTGCTGGTATCTATAAATATACAGATATACTTAAATTTCTACTTGATATCTGAATATCTTCAACATTAGTAAGGTCCTGTTTAAACATTGCCCAATAAAAGCCATTATGGCTAATCGTATCCGAGAAAGAAATAATAATGACTACAGATGCCCCTCGCAACATGTCCAGGTCAGAAATATAAATATGTTTTGTCTTATTAATTTTAAATTACTTCATTTGACAATCTCTGTAGATCCAACAGTTTATTTATATTAAAAGTTATAAAATAAAAGCAAAACCTAAGCCCCCCATCTCACTAGGGTAGTCCTGTCGAGATGAGCAGCTTTACATTCAAAGTGAAAACATTATAATGTAAAGAGAAAAAAATACTGTAATCTAAATAGATTACTACAATAATAAATATAACACCTGCATTCTACAGTTGGGTATTGGAACATTAACAGTTGACAATAACAATATTGCACTGTATACCAAAAATTACAAAGTGCTTATCAGTTCAGTTCGGCTCTAATTAACCACAACAAGGGGTGTCCATATTCACTCTGAAAAGAGGGAGAGAATGAGTAATTATAACCAAAAATAATAATAATAACGATAATAATATTTGGATGATTTGTATAGCACCGTTTTTGTGAAAAATCACCTCAAGGGCGCTGTACAGATCTTATTTTCTATTATTACATATTAATTCCTAGTTTAAAGAGAAAATATATAGGAACATACTTACCTGGCAGGTCCTATCAGATAGGCACACTAGTTTTAAGCATAGTCCCTTTATCATAATAGAGTTTCCATACTAATATAGCAACTTATCCAGTTCAACATTCCTTGCTGTAGACTCAGAAACAATGAATTGCTGTTCCTCAATCATCACTATACTAACTATGGAATCCAATGTCCAGAATGTCAAGGCTTGTTAACTCAAGCCATAGTCTTGAAACTTTTGGTAGCAGTCTAAATGATTTTTGTCATTCTGTACGACTCTACCAAAACTTTGACTAGACCATGGCTTGAATGTTCTCTCTTATGTTTATTTTGTCCTATTTTTGTCATTGCTTCATTTAATATAACGTATGTGCTGTTCTTTCTCTGCTGCTCTTTTTTTTCGTTTCGTGTTTAATATGTCTTTTTTGTAATTGGACTTTAGTCCGTTAATTTATAAATAAATAAATACTGTTTATGATACAAGGGACTACATGGATAATAGAATTGTGTTAAGTAAAAATAATACATTTGTGGAACTTACGTCATTGATCCCTTCGGTGCATAGTTGGGAAACTCGCAAAACACGCGCCCAACATTTGTACACGGTTGGCATTCAATACATGACTCGTTCTTGTGTTCAACAGCTCGGCCGTAGAACGATTCGCCGGCCTCCGTGTTTCTTCCCTCCTACAACATGGGCCTCTTCAAGACCCAGGTTCTCTCCTTCCTTGCCTCAAAACACCACACACACCATCCACAAAGGTGACACAAGCCTCGAGTGAAATTATTTCCCTCAAGGCCTCCTGTGTGATGTGGAAGTCAATGTAAAAATAAAATAATATTAATAATTAATAATTATTAATAATCATTAAACTTTTTCTAGGAAATATCCTCAACCAATGATGATTTAATAGGAGAACACCCTAGAAGAGAAGAAATACGTGAGTTTTACATGCTTTTTGCTACCACACTGCAAACCTAGGGTGGTGGGTACTATCACTATCGCCCTGGTTAAAGCAGTGGCGGCTCGTGACTTTTTAGTGTACTAGAGTGCTAAGATTGAAAAAAAAACGTCATCATTGTTGTTGTTGTAGCCGAAAACATTTATATTTTTTTCGAAATTTCATTTTTTTGTAGGAAGATTTTTTAGAAATCCGTGCAGTGCACCACCAAAACTGAAAAATCCTGAAAATCTTTATTCAAAAATTAAAATCTTCGAAAAAAATAAAAATCATTTTCGGCTACGACAACACTAAAAATGTCGTATTTTTCAATCTTTAGCACTCTAGCACACTAAAAACTCACGAGCCGCCACTGGGTGAAAGACCACTATTCAGAATCAAAATTTTGCTTGAAAAGGCTTCAGTTGTGTTTGGTGACCAGATCTGAATAGCCAGGTAGTTTCCAGCCAAGAGATGACCTCACGCACACGGCGCTAGGGACAACGGTACTGCGGTATGAAATTCAAATGACTGGACCAGCACTTCGAATCATCTCGATTTCGATCTGCTTTATATAAACCAATCAGAAGTTTTCACTAGTCACCAGAAGATGACAGTAAGAGGAAAAAATGAACTATTTCTTGGTTCATTTATTGGCTAAATTCATGGCGTGTTTACGGTGTACATGACGGATTTACTACCGTATACTATTGTAGCAATTCTGCTTCAATCTCACAATTCAACACGCCTATGCGACGAATGTTGCATCTGGGAAACATACACTCCGATGTCGCTGATATATTTAACACGTCAATATCAAACTAACTACCTAACTGACCATCACGCCGTTTCTCCGCGGGGGTAGGCAGAGAAGACGGACCGCCATATAATTCTGTCTTGGCACACACTCCTTGCTTCATTTACATTCATACATCGTCTCATACATGCTCTTCTGTTATTCTGACTCTTCACATGACCCGATTCAAGTATTTGATTTACTTGATCGTGCTATGTCTTTCTCGGGCGTTCTTGACTTCTTCTTCCATTCACTTTCGCATCATATATTCTTTTCGCACTGCTTTCTTCGTTCGTTCGCTCTACATGCCCAAACCATCTAAGCGTCCCTTTCTTGATCCTATTCATTACGCTCACATCAGCCTTGCATTCTTTCCGGATATCCACATTTTTAATACGGTCATACATGGTTTTACCGAACATACGTCTCAAAGATCTCATTTCCACAGCATTCAGTCTACTTTCATCCTTCCTTAAATATCAAACTATAAGTTTAATTAAGGACAATTGTTGTCATCTGGCAGAGCTGAACTAATAGTTGGACCTGTTACTTAATATTATTTTTTTTTTTCTTTTTACAATATTTTTGAACCTTTTATCAATTAAATATTATTAGTTATTTTTGTATCTGCTATTCAATACTCTTTTTTATTTTATTTTACACAATTTTTGCACTAATGAGGTTATTGTTTTAAAAAAATATATATATATTAACATGTATGTAACAGCCTATAACAGGCGTAAATAAATAAATAAATTTAGCGGAACACATGACGACCTATGTGGTCGAATGGTAAGATGCTCGACTATGAATTCAGCGGTCGCGGGTTCCTCATAACACATTTAATTCATATAAAATAATATATAGTATATTTGCGGCACGTTCCAGAGTGGTAGATGCTCTAAGTATCTAATTAATTAAGTAATTATTTTATCAGTGAATTTTAACAATGTTATGTTTTTGTTTACATTCACAGCTCTCAGCCTACTATCGTCGCTGACGGATGACATGTTTGTTGTGGAAGCGCCTTCCTTCGTGGTGCCGTATCTCTACGAGAGACCTCCCAGCAAAAGCTGGATGCAAGGTACCGCGTCTTCTTTTTATTTCCTTTCGCATTGCGATTTTTTTTCTTGAGTCGTTACTGAGTTTATTTATTTATTTACTCGCTCCAACTGTTTGGTGATCGGTTCAACGCATCGGCGATCTTTCTTGTGCTTCTCCCGCCTTCCACTTTACCAGTGACCGAGTGAAACGGTAAAACAAATTAACATCACTTCTTCAAAGACAAACTCTTCATTTTATAGAATACACCTCGATAGTAGGCAAGATAGCTTCCAAGCTCAGAGAAAAATTGTAATTCAAAAATTTTGAAGAACAATGTGCCCTCTGACTAATTTTTTTAACAGTTTATTGGATATTTCATAGTGCCATAGCTCATAATGAAAATGTCAATGCAAGCCAAAATAGTTGCATTCACGTAGAAAATCCAGACAGAAATTTTCTGTTAGAATTTCATTACTATTACATCATTTGACGGCCTCCATGGTCGAGTGGTAAGACGCTCGAGTACGAATCCAAAGGTCGCAGGTTCAATCCCGGCGTGCGCCTATAACTTTTATTCAATTAATATGTGTCATAATACATTTAATTCATATAAAAATATATATTTGCGACACGTTCCAGAGTGGTAGATACTCTGAGTATCTCCCTGGTGAAAGACCGCCATTCAGAATCGAAACGTTGCTTGAAATGGCTTTAGCTGTGTTTGGTGACCAGATCTGAATAGCCAGGTACTTCCCAACCTTCCTCTTCCCTATCTCCTTCACCTCCCCACTACCTTCAGCCTCACAACATACCCTATTAGGGATGCCATAGTCTCACTGGCTCTAGACGGTTGGGAGCAGTTAAGACTCTTGTGCGGTATTCATATAAAAAGTTTATTTATTTATTATCTTTGTATTTTTTCTATGTATTATACGGAACTTGTGGGATTGCACCACTCTCCCTGAGAGCTTGAATAAATATATGAAAAATTGTGCCAGAGCTCTTCATCAGTTAAATGGATATTTCACAGCTCCATAACTCATAATGGGAATGACATTGCGAACTAGAAGCGGTTGTTAACATTGAAATTCTAGACAGAAAATGCTGAAAAAATTTGATAACTCCAGAACTCACTGTTTAAAAGTTGTTTTTATACACCGATTTTTCTTTTTTTATATTTAAGTGAATACTTCAAAGCGCCATAACATTGGTAACTGAAAATAGTTGCATTGATGTAGATATCCCAGACAGAAAATGCTGAGCTAATTTCATGACGCCAGAGCTCACTCTTCGTCAAGAGTTTTTGCCGAGACATATTATACAATAACTAATCTTCAGATTTATTTATTTAGGTGTGTGCCTTTTTTGTAATTTGTTTTTCAATTTCCAGTTTTTCCGCCGGAATCTGAAGTTATCGACCTGTCATCACCTCAAAAAGCATTGGATATCCATCCACACTATGCATCTCCGTTGGGCACTTTCTTCATAGAGTTAGGACAGAACCTAGTGGCAGAATCTCTAAAACGTGATAAAATGGGCACTCTTGTAACTGTCTGGACTTTACAAGGGATCATAGAGAGTTTAGAAGAGACAGTCAGAGTGCTGAAAGAGACGGTCGAGGCTACGAAAGGGACAGTGGACTCGGAAAGCCCCGTGGCAGCTTTGAGAGAGGGAGTCCATGCTTTGAAGGGGATTGCCCTACCTTTGACGAAGATAGTCAACTCTATGGAAGGAATAGGTCAAAATTTGAAAGATTTTAAACCACCTTTCGAACACAGAATAGAGTCTTTTGAACACATAGTTCTAAGCTTAAAAAGGGCTGTGGTGCTTTTAGAGTTGCTGGTTGAAGGTTTGAAAGGGACTTTTTCGACTCTGAGTGAATTTCGACCTGCAGGGTCTTTGGAAGATATAGTAACGACTTTGGAATGGTCTGTGTCGAGCTTTAAAGGTTCTGTTGTTACCTTGGAGGACACGCTCGCAGCTTTGAAAGAGAAAGAAGGACAACAAATGGAGGAAGAGGATTCGGTAGCAAAATTGTTGAAGTGCAAAGAGTGTGATTTTAAGACGGAATCGAACATTGTTTTGGAGCATCATTTGGAAAGTCCGCACAGTAGAGGAAAGCTGCTCATCTGTCCCAGATGCCCTTTCACTTCCAAAATGACACAAGTTTTGGTGAGTTATTTTATTTATCACCTTGGAGGACATTGAGAGGTCCCTTTGCGAAACAGTGTAGTCAGGACGGTTGACTTTATACTGACTCGATAGAAAGAAACGAAGATATATTAAAGGATGTCGAATAACCTATTAGTTACCGCCCACATGGAATTCGGAAATTTTTAATAAACATATTTGAACACATTAAACAAAACAATATCATTACACCATTAAAATAATTTATAAAGTCAAAATATCAAACAAACACTTATAACAGAATGTTTGCCTAAATAATGATTTATTTATTTATTTATTTATAAATTAACGGACTAAAGTCCAATTACAAAAATACATATAAAACACGAAATATAAAAAAGAGTAACAGAGAAGAAATAGCATATAAATTGAGATAAATGAAGCGATGACAAAAAATAAGGCAAAATAAACATAAGAGAACATTCAAGCCATGGTCTTAGTCAAAGTTTTGGTAGAGTCGTAAAGAATGACGAAAATCATTTAGACTGCTACCAAAAATTTCAAGACCATGGCTTGAGTTAACAAGTCTTGACATTCTGGACATTGGAGAATTATACCCGTAATTAGTATTGTGATGATTGAGGAACAGCAATTCATTGTTTCTGAGTCTACGGCAAGGAATGTTGAACTGGATAAGTTGCAACAGAGAAGGTGAGTCAATAAAACAATTAATAATTTTGTAAATGAAAATTAAATCGAAGTCTTTCCTGCGCTTTTCTAATGAAGACATTTTCAATAATTGTTCAATTTCATCATATGAATAATCGCCTCTTTCTCGCCCCAATCTCCATGCAATACCGCGTAAGAAGCGATGTTGTACGGATTCAATATGATGAATATGAACGGTATAGAAAGGGGACCAAATTACACTAGCATATTCTAAATGAGGGCGAACTAATGAGCAGTAAAGGGTTTTTAGAGTCTTTATATTCTTAAAGTCACATGCAATTCTATTGATGAAGCCAAGAAGTTTTAATGATTTATTAACTACATTATTAATGTGATCACGAAAAGAAAGATTATAGTCTATAGTGACACCAAGATCTTTTATAGATCTGACGGTAGATAAGGAGACACTATTTAATTTATAATTGAAGAGGATCGGTTTATGAGTTCTATGAAATGACATAATTTTACATTTATCAATGTTTAATTTTAGGCAGTTAGTTTCACACCATTCATTAAATGAATCAATATCACTTTGGAGAAGAATACAGTCATGAAAAGATTTTATTATTTTAAGGATCTTATTGTCATCTGCAAAAAGCCAAAAACGCGAGGAAGAAAATACTTTAGCAATGTCGTTAATAATGATGGAAGCTTTTTATTGATTTTATGTCATTAAAAATGTGAAAATTCTAAAGTTCGGTCAATCATATTTAAAACTGTTGAAATACCTCTGAAAGTAATATTTTATAATCTTTATTTAGTCTTATTTGAACATTCACGCATAGCACACATCAAGTTTGATTTATTTGTATAACCGCTGTTTTTTAATCAACACAAATATAGGAAATAACCTCAAAATCCGTTGACGTAAGTTATACGACTCTTAGAATCTCTATTAGAAGCAATGTGTAGTAGTTACACATCATAGTTAAGGAAACGTTAATATCATCAGCGCTTAAATTTTATTTGTCCATTTCGGGTTCCGAACCCGCAACCTCTGTTTCTGGAGCCGACCAGCATAACACCATGCCACGGAGAACGTAAAACTGATAAAATTGTCTAATAATTTTTTTCCCGTCTAGAATATGCACTATCACTGTCTCAACGAACACGGTCTCCAGGGGCGCATGGTGCGGGGGATGGCCCCCCTGCAGTGCTCCGTCTGCCCCTTTGACGCCACCGCCCCCTCCAAGATGGCCGCGCACGCTTCTCGCTGCGTCGCCGCGCTCCAAGACAATCTGGCGCCATCAGAGTGGGACCCCCCGGCTAAAGTGGAACGAGTAAGACATTTATTCCTGTCTGTTTTGTTATCCTGTCTAAACGCGCAAGGTCTTGGGGGGCGCATGGTGTGGAGGGGTGGCCCCCTTGCAGTGCCCTGCCTACCGAGTTAAAAATGGCAAAACATTATTTAGGTCATAATTTCACGCATCATAACAGTTGACACGAGCACTTCAATAAAGTAGGGGACATTTAAGAAAGCTTTATGATAACTTAAAATACTGATGACGGCCTCCGTGGTTGAGTGGTTAAGGCCCTCGACTATGAATCCAGAGACCGCGGGTTCAAATTTAGGCGTGCGCAAATAAATTTAACTTGAATTAATATGTGTTATTGCACATTTAGTATATTTGCGGCACGTTCCAGAGTGGTAGATAGGTAGATAGAAGTCCCATATTATCTCCCTGGTGAAAGACCATTATTCAGAATCGAAACTTTGCTTGAAATGGCTTTAGCCACTCATTGCTCTCCCCACTACCTTCAACCTCACAACATACCCCAATCGGAGATGCCATAGTCCCACTGGCTCCTCCTGACGATAATTCAAATGACCGAAGTCTGACAAGCATAACATCGACCTCCAGAAATAATAATAATAATATTTGGATGATTTGTATAGCGCCGTTTATGTGAAAAATCACCTCAAGGGCGCTGTACAGATCTTATTTTCTATTATTAGGTATTAATTCCTAGTTTAAATGAGAAAATATACAGGAACACACTTACCTGGCAGGTCCTATCAGATAGACACACTTATTAACAAAATTATAATTATTATTTTATTTTTTTCCGATTTAGGGCATGGGAGCGAACGAAAAAATGGACTTTCTGACTTTGTTGTACAGTATTGGTAGTATAAAGATTTGGTTAGGTTAGATCTAAAGGTGATTTGTCGAAAGACAGATTATGTTGAGATTCTTTTAATGAATTTAAGGATATGAGAGTCTGAAAAGGTAAGTTTTCAGTTTGGACTGAAATTTTGTTGGGCGCGTTATACATCTTAGATAATATCATAGTTCAATCTTATTCTTGTATTTTATAAAAATGTTAAATTTTATTTCTAGCAATTTTTTCAAAAGGCTATCCAGTACGGCGAAAAGAAGCCGACTCCCCGCTCTCTCAAGAAGAAATCAGCCCCCGTGCTCCCCCTTGATCTGTCTTGCCCCGTTGGTCCTTCAAACTCCTTCAAACCGCCTGGCAGCCCTTCTCCCCAACCCCCACGACTCGCATCCCGCACCTCCCCGCCCCCACACCCTGCTCACGTTGCCCCGCGCTCCTCCCCACGCATCCCACCTGCATTGCTTCCCATCGGGAATTTCGCACCCCAGGGCTGTTCAGCCCCGCGAGGTTTCCTGGAACCCCCTCGTCCATTCGTGCCCCAGAACGGCAAGAAAAAAATGACGTACCCAAAGGTAAGTAAGATCAAGCATTTCTTCTGTTCTTGATTCACTGAAGCAACTGTTTTTTTTTTGAGAAAGACAAACATTCCCGGCCTTCGACGGCCTCCATGGTCGAGTGGTGAGACGCTCGACTACGAATCCAAAGGTCACGGGTTCAAAGCCAGCGTGCGCCAATAACTTTTATTTAATTAATATGTGTTATAACACATTTAATTGATATAAAATAACATAAAGTATATTTGCGGCACGTTCCAGAGTGGTAGATACTCTAAGTATCGCCCTGGTGAAAGACCACCATTCAGAATCGAAACGTTGCGTGAAATGACTTTAGTCGTGTTTGGTGACCTAACCTAACCCAACCTTCCTCTTCCCTATCTCCTTCCCCTCCCCACTACTTTCAGCCTCACAACATATCCCCAATTGGGGTCGCCACAGTCTCACTGGCTCTAGACGGTTGGGAGCAGTTGGGACTCTTGTGCAGTATTCACTATAAATAAAATTATAAAAAAATCCCGGGTTTCGAATAACCTGACAATACTTTTAAAAAGTCCTACTGCCATTATAATAAGCGGAAGATTTTGCTTGTGCAATGATGGAGGACGTAGCTAGCAGAGGAATTGAACCCACGACGCCCGAGTGGGAATCCAACGCGTTTGTCCGCTCAGCTACTAACCAGTTAAATAAAAAAAAAAACGCTATTTTAAATAGATTTATTCAAGTTTTGCAGTCACCGCTGGTCTGGTGCCCCAAAATACCTGATAAAAACACTTACTATGCAGAAGTGGGTGGTCTTTGGAGCATAGACGTCAGGCGGGAATGCTGATTTTCGTCAATAGCATTGGACGTTGGCGGCATCTAGCTGTTATTTCCAACGGCTAGATATATTTAGATACAGTACTAGTGTGAAGGTATAAGTAATTTCTAATCCAAAGGGCAATTATAATATTTAACCTTATTTATTTTCATGCCCAGGTTGCATTCGTAATCTGCGAGCTGTGCGGTGGTTACATCCGAGACCTCGGCAAGCTGAAGTTGCACCTGCTGGTAGCGCATGCGGTGCCCACCTCATCCCGCAAGCTGCCTCCTTCCCCTCCCTTATTCTGCCGGCACTGCTCGCTGCGCTTCTACACGGACAAAGGCCTCCAGCGGCACACGACAACAGAGCACAAGGCAAGATGACAATACTACCACACACAATCATACCGGCATACTCACATACCATCATATCAATATGCCGTCACGCTAGCATACCATAATGCAACGTACCGTAAAGTACCATCATTCATAATATTGCAATACTTCTAAGGATGTGAGAATGTTCTCCATCCGCGTTAACTTCACATCGTCGAGTCTAGCGTTGTGACAGTTTTGAAAGAACTGTTTCAAAGAAGTACTTCTTTTGACAGCAGTCCCAACTTCATTCATTTTTCATTGAACAAATACTTCAATTGAAGTTGGTTAAGTTGGTACTTCCGATTGAACAATCTATGGCATCTACTTCGAACTTCAATTTTTCATTCGTTCGAAAGATTGAAATATTGCATCATCCACAGTTCAATTGTTCATTCCCTTCTTCCTTCGATTTTAGTTTGAAGAATGAATGAAGCAATGAAGTATCTTTTTAGTTATCCGTTCCCTCGCACGTACTCGTGACATTTGCTTATGATTTCTTTGCTTGTTTTGTCTATACGACACTAGTTTTTCCGAGTGTTTTTTGGTGATTTTGAATTGTGAACGAATTATTTTGTTGAACTTTTATAATATCTCAGCTTACAAACATACCTTTCAATCTCTACCTAAAATTATGACTGGCAGTTCAACGAGAAAGAAAAGTGAAATATGGGTTTATTTTAAGGAAGATGAGGTTTACCAGGCCAAATGCAACTTTTGTTCTGAAGTTATATCCATAAAGGGGGGAAATGCCTTTAATATGAATCGTCATTTGCGCAATATTCAGCCTATTGCTAACCAAACTGTCGAACTGAGTACTGTACAGTAAGAATATTCAAATCGTATCTCAAGCCCTGAAAGAAGTTTATATCGCTCTTACAGAAACTGGAAATTTTGCTAGTACTTCATTTGCTTTTTGCAAGTTCCTTGTGCATACTGATTGTACATCATCCCTTTTAAGTCATGATACACTAAGCAATTCAAACCTTGAATACTCTTAAGATTCAAACAATTTTGACAGCTGTCATCCCGTAAACCATAGAAGAGAAACCAGTAATAGACAATTCATCATCGTTTTTCTACAAGCTATAATTTTTGCCATAGAATAATGGACATACATACATCAATTTATGTGGTTGGGAGAGCTGCCCCGAAAATATTATTATTTAACCCCCCCCCTCCCCTCCCCCGACGAGGAATGCTGTGATTAATATGTTACTTCAATTGAAGGGTTCATCGTGAAGGGTTCATTTTGAAGAAGCATCAATTCGTGAAGCATTCACAAATCTGTGAAGCTTTTCCCATCGCTAGTCGAGTCGTATAACGTACGTCAACGAATTTTGTGGTTATTTCATTATTTGTGTTGATTAAAAAACTTGCAGTTATTATACACATAAATCAAACATGATGGTGATATGTGCTATGCGTTAATTTTTGACCGAACTTTAGAATTTTTAATGATGTGAAGACATAAAATCAACAAAAAAACTTCCATCATTATTTAGGCAAACCTTCTGTTATTAGTGTTTGTGTGATGTTTTGACTAGTCAGGTACTTCACAACCTTCATCTTCCCCGTCTCCTTACCCTCCCCTCTTCCTTCAGCCTCACAACATACCCCACTGGCTCTGGGCAGTTGAGACTCTTGGGCGGTATTCACATTTAAAAAAAATTGTATTAATCACGAGTTTTCTTGGTATTTAACCAGGTTCTTGCATCAAATCTGACGCAACTCGCTTCCCTTACACCGGTGGCTCATCCGAAGTCAGTCAACATCAGCTATTGCTGCATAGTATGCGAGGCACGCTTTCCGCAGTACTCTCTCTACATGCAGCACGTAGAAATCGCGCACCCAAACTTCTTCAGGAAGGAGCGTTGATATCGACGCCACAAATGAACTTGTTGGAATGTTGCATTCTAGAATACCCACAACCTTTGAAGAGTTTAACTGATTGAGCTGTGACGTAAAACGATTTGAAACAAAACCGATATTGCTAATTTACTTAAGACCTTTTGTCTGCTCGAAAAATATTTTTTATTTTATAAAATGTTTGAACGATTTCACTAGAAGTAAGGTAAAATTGAGCTTACTTTAAGCACAAAGACATGCCCACGGCGCTTTTCTATCGGTTAATCTCTTCGGAGGCCTAAAGGTTGAACTGCACTAGAGCGTCGCTGGGCTTCACTTCTCTTACTAACCGCACTACAGCTGCAGTAGTATATCGATCATTTGCATTCTTAGTGTTGAACAATATGGACGACTCTGACTCTGAAGAAGATATTATCATGACATGTTGTCTTTGCTATGTGAGGAGGCAGAAAGAAAAGATTGTGGGTATGTGATATTACACACTACTATCGCATCTTAAAAAAGATCCCGAGAGATTACAACCTCAGGATGTCTAAAGAAATAAATTATGAATTATTGCAGATGGTAGAGGATAACATCAAAAAACAGGACACTAAATTTAGGAGATCTAAGCGGACTGCGACTGACGCGCAGTGACTTGTAGCGCACTATACAACATCGGCATCAGCGGAACTCTGTCGCGCTGCGCCGTGGTGATATGACGCTCGCTCTAGTGCGGTTCGACCTTAAGAGCATACTTTCCAAGTAACTGAGTCCTCACGCCATCAAGGGGGAACGTTGGCACCATAGATCAATGGGAGTTTCTTCACTTTACGTTTCCTACAGCTATCGGTGCATATTTCCAAACCACCTGAGAACTCTTGTTCATAAATTTGTGGGTCTCGTTTGTAATTTGGTTCTACATGGTGTTACTACAATTATACTCGTCTCCGGAAAGGCAAAAGGGCTGAAGTGCCATTTTGGGAAGTTTACACCAGAGCACTTTAATTTTTTTTTGTTTGTTTTACAATAAAATTCACAAGTCTTCAGTACCTGGTTGGATTTTGAAAAAAAGGTTGACTGGTTGACTAAAGGTAACTCAATGCTTTCAAGTCTAAAACTTGTGTCGTTTGAGACAAGCCTTCTCCCAAATGGTAAATATATTTTAGATTGCTGAAGGGCCACAAAAGTCTTCAGAATCAAACGAGAGTCGAGAGCATTTGTTGCAGAAAAAAAACTGATTAAAATTGCATGTTTAACTCACTTTTGACCGCTTGTGTGTCGCTTAAGCCCTTTTGCCTTTCCAGCGATGATTTCTCAGTTTACCGTTATTAATATTGATATTTGTTTTACGCTTAGGTAAGGGTGTTTCAATAATGGTAATGTCGATGTGCTTGTCAGGTGACCAAAACTTAATCAAAATCTGAAACGGGCCGACAATCTGCGTTTATCAGGTACTGTTAAAAATATATTTAAATGTCCCTGATTGTCAGTTCAATATGGTCGTCAAATGTGATGGGGTATGAAACACCCCGACCTTAACACATTGGTTGCGGACAGTTTTTTTTCAAATTATCTTTAAAAAAATCATAGTGGTAGATACTCCCAGTATCGCCCTGGTGGAAGACCGCCATTCAGTGCTGCTTGAAATGGCATTAGTCGTGTTAGGTGACCAGATCTGAATAGACAGATACCTCCCAACCCTCCTCTTCCATCTTCTTCACCCTTTCACTTCCTTCACTTTCACTTGTTCAGCCTCACAACATACCCCAATCGGGGATGACATAGTCTTACTGGCTCTAGCAACTGGGACTCTTGTGCGTCGATCACATTACAAAAAAAATGTTTTTTTTTTTTTAATTTTGTTTCATCTCACTTCTTACCAAACTGAGCCTTTTCCATTTGTTTCTGCCAGGAGTGAGTTAGACCCCCGGTTCTGACCAGATAGACTTTTGTGTTATTTGTATTAAATGTAGATACTCTTTATTAAATTATAATAAGGACAGTAATTTCATGTATTTTATTTCTTCATTGAGGATGTATTCCTGTGCAATATAGGCAGTAGCCACCGAAGAGCCATGCCTGTAGAAGTTGGTTGTAGGCGTGTGTGCCTTAAGTAAGGTCATTTAAATCTCACTTTGGGTGAATTTTATTTTCTGTTCAACTCTTACGCCGCTACGCGCATACAGGAATGCGAAAACAAACCGTGCCCCCAGCGCTACGCGCATTCATTTATGCGTTCTGACAAATCCATTGTGTACACTGTAAATACGTCATGAATTTAGACGATAAGTGAACCAAAAAATAGTTCAATCCTTCCTCTTACTGTCATCTTCTAATGACTAGTGAAAACTTCTGATTCGTTTACATAATGCGTATTGAAACCGAAGATGATTCGAAATGCCGGTCCAGTCATTTGAAATTCGCGCCTTGTGCGTGAGGTCATCCCATATGATTTCAGTTTATCCGTGAATGAGTACACTCTTAATCATATAAACACTGTTGGTATGTGTAAGCATCGGTGAGACGCTGCTTGATTTTTTGTTATGTCTCACTGTTGTCGATATTAGAGGCGCAACCTGAGATCTATAGTGTATTTATATATTTTATCGTACTTGAGATAAAACAGAGCACACATTGAGGTAAGCCAATCATAAATCTGTCACGAAATAAGAGAGTTATAATAATAATAAAATTTTATTCCAGAAGGTATGCAGGAGTAGTGCACAATGCAATACCTTCCATAATTGATAATAATAAATAGTCACAATAATAATAAAATACAAGTTGTGATACACAAAATAATATATATTCGTAAGAAAATAAAAAGTATTGAATGTCACTTTAATAGCATGCTGCAAGGTGGTCTCCGCATCATCTGCATCCATCGCTCGTTGAGAGGAGAGCCGAGCCATTCAGATGCAGCTGCGACAATGACGTTGGTTGAATTCCGTGTCCTCCCCCAGAAGCTGGCTAGTCGGTGGCGAAGTAAGGCGGGGAATGAGTGCACTCTCCCTTCGGTGAACATTGTAGAGGCACTGCAGAATCTTGGAAGTTGCAGAAGTTGCATTTTTGTAGCAAAAAAACCCTCAACTTGTTCCATTGCGCTGTTGGGTACTGTATCCACAGCTCAGATGTATATAGGGCAGTGCAGTACGTCTTAAAAAGCAGTTTCCTGACATCGTCACTACAGTGGTAGAACCGCCTTTGGAGCATTCCGGCCCGTATATTTATAGCTCTTCTTTGTCGTTCCATATCTTCAATATCGCTCAAATCTTCTGAAAGGATATGTCCCAGGTATTTAACCTGTGAGGCTACAAGTAGTTTGTTACCTTCTAGCCAGATTGGCGGAATATTTTGTGGCTCCTTACTGTGTTTGAATACGACGATTACAAACTTTTTAGGGTTATACAACAAGTTATGCGAGTTTGCGTATAATTCGCATATTTGCACAAGTCGTCTCATTGCATTAATAGAGGGTGCCAGCCAGCAGCACCAGATCATCCGCGTAGTTGATATTATTACTTCCTTGTCCACAGATATGGCAACCAATCCTTGTGTCGTTGAGTTGTTGTAGAAGGCCGTTTATGTATACATTAAATAAAGTAGGCGACATATTTCCTCCTTGCCCGACTCCGCTTTTGAGGAATAGGGGTCTAGAAGAAGCCCCTGCCCATTGAATGTAATTTTTCTGTTGACCATAACAAACAACATGCATATTGACTACTGCCGCTGGGACATCTCGCTTCATGAGTTTTTCCCATAATAATTGGTGAGATACGCAATCAAAAGCCTTGCTAAGATCGAGGAAACATCCATAAATGGTGTTTTTTCTTTTTTTTTAGTAAGCTATTGTTTGCTTAACTCCATAGATGGCCATGTCGGTAGATGAAGCGCTCTTGAATCCAAATTGGTTAACAATATTATAGCAGTTTAAAGTGATTAGTTAGGAATGTCGAAAAGAGGGCCGCGTGTGAATGTAATTTTGTTTAAGTAAGGATTGCGGCATAAAGGTTAAGGAGGAATTTCACATTAAAAAATGTCTGATTAACTTAACCAAAAGCAAGGGAAACAACACGCAACATTGGTTCATCTCGAAACCATCGCTCTTACTCCTTTCCTGCCTAGAATATGGTAAAGCATTCAGTTTCTTCAGCTGTTGGTGGCATACTGAATCTAGGGAATATCTGAGGAAAAAACTGCTTTTAGGTAACACAACCACCGCCGCAGTCAGCCCCAGTTATGCAGAGTTCACAAGCGGACAATACTGTCCCGTCCCAGCTCTGTGAACAGTCTCGACGGCGCAGGGCAAGATAGTGATACACGATAACTCGCGTTACGAGTGAGTTTGGGAGCGCTACGTATGTGCGAAACGGTGGCTGTTGTTCTACCGTTCTATCCCTGCACATTCACACGCGGACAATGCAGCCGCGCTTGGTGGTGGGGGTAAGCCATTGCCCTGCGGAGATATCCTGCCCATCTATCCAAGTCCCGGTCCATTGTCCTATCCTCAAAACTTCTGTTCACACCAGGACAATAGGTCCGGAGCTGGGACAAGACAGTATTGTCCTGTCGTCGCGTGAACTAGGCATTAACGATGTAACCGCTCTGTACAAACTGCAACAAAGAACTAGTTCATTTCACTGTCAGTTCACATTCACACAATTCTCAATGTGTGAACGCTTCGAATCGCAGTTCTTCGTTCAGGCGATCTATCGTGCACCATCCACAGATCGACGGACACGCACGCTGATGTAATAGTCCTGTAGTATTTTGCCCAGACGGTTTTGCTGCCCCATTATAAATTATTATGCCTTGAATCAGTGTTTTCCACTAAAAATAAAATATTGTGTGAATAATGGATAATTTATTTCTAAAAAAAAAACAAACAAAATTCGCATATTTCCCTACAATTGATAAAATACCGTTTATTTTTCTTAGTCGTTTTTCGGCTGGTGTCTTCTTGAGTTTTTTTAAAGCATGTTATATGCTTTTTTATACGTAGACACCTTTTCCTTTCTCTCGATTTGGCAACACCTCATTGATTTACTGAGTTTCAAATATCATTTCATTTTAGCTTCATTCAGTCTATAACACCAATGATGCCCTTCAGAGATCTGTCACAGGCTGTGGGGAGATAGGGGGCTCTTGTCTGTGCAGTAGATGTAGGGGAAACGGAGCACCCAGTACGCAGAGCCTGTAAGCACGCTGCAATCGCCCCCGGTGACAAAAATGGGGCGCCGAGCAATTGGTTGAATCTGCGAATAAACATAAAGTACATACATTAAAGAGTACAGAAGCCGAATAATAAAACAGGGAAAAAAAATAATAAATCTTCTATGTTTTTCATCAACTTCTGAAATGTTAGTTTGAATTTGAAACACATTACTTTGAATCGGGGTTCATCTTTCTAATGCGTATTGCAATGGAGGATAATCCCCTAGATCAGTAATTCCTAACCCGGGGAACGCGGTCGGTCGCCAGGGGAAACGCGAATGAGGAATCAATAATGGCAGAGATGCGGGTACATGCGCTGTAATTTAGCAGAATGGGCTGCCAAGGGGTATGAAGTCAAAAAAAGGTTGGAAACCTCTGCCCTGGATAACCGCTATTTTTAAAGTCGGGTACTCACTAGCGAGCTGGAACTGTAACAGTAATGCTTTACTGTACCAAAAATCATGGTGGTTCGCGAGCTTGCCGCAAGCGACTCGTGTCGCGCTCACAGCAAGCCGACGCCTGTCGATTCTATCCACGGATCAAAGAGCGCTCGCTTTTGGCTCGTGGACGTCAAACAGGAGTGATGTAGCACGCTGCGAGCCATTTATGTATTTAATTTGTATGCGCCATCAAAAATAGTGATAATGAGTGATTGGGAGGAAGATAAGTGTCTGCCGGTTATAGATGCATACAAAAAAATACAAAAACAACGACACAAGTTATAATAAAAAGGCAAAGATAAAAGATAAGTAAGATAAAAATATAGTAATTAGATAATCAAGAATATAAAAGGTCCTTATAGATTCACACCCTTTACTGGTATATATTGAGAATGCTGGTGAAAAATGGATAGAAGAAGAAATCGAGAACGCCCGAGAAAGACATGGCACAATCAAGTAAATCAAATACTTGAATCGGGTCATGTGAAGAGTCAGAATAACAGAAGAGTATGTATGAGACGATGTATGAATGTAAATGAAGGAGTGTGTGCCAAGACAGAGTTGTATGGCAGTCCGTCTTCTCTGCCTACCCCCGCGGAGAAACGGCATGATGGTTAGTTAGTCTGGTGAAAAATAAACCCTGGACTTTATTAGGACCAATTTTGTTTATAATTATTATTTGAATATTCAGAATTAATAGATAAAATTTAAAAATATATAATACCTCGATGAATCAAAAATAGTTAATACAACTTACTATGTCCAACGTCATATTTCTAGTGGGCAATCACTGAAATACATAAAATAACACTGTCTCAACACGTGTCATTCGAAATATTCAAACTCTGCTCATGGGTAATTATTTACTGCAAAGCTAACACAACTTCAACCGGCGGAAAATCGTCCTACTACTAGAACTACCGGGGCTTTATAGGTTTTATCCCCAAGATAATTTTTCTATATGCGATAACACTTAAATAAAAAAAGCTTTAAACTCGCATTTTGTAGTTCTTTGAAAAAACTTTTTTACTCCGCAGGAGTTGTCTTTGAGGATGCTGGGTGGAGGGTCTTTTTGAGGAAAGAAAGGAGTGAACCTGGGTCTTGAAGAAGCCCATGTTGAAGGAGGGAGGAAACACAGAGGCCGGCTAATCATTCCATAGTCGAGAGTTGTGTTGATTGTCAACCGTGTACAAATGTTGTACCTTGATTTTTTTAATTTACAACTATATCATTCACTTGCACTCTTTGATTCTAAAAAAAACACTTACATTTGTAATTCACTCGCTTTTTCACGGATGTTAAATCAAATTGACGACCGACAATTTGTCTAATATTTGGAAGACAAAACACAACTGTTGCTGATTTGACTTTGACAGCTGTCAAGCAAATCCACAGAAATTTCATAAAATAGATGGTAAGTTAACAATATCTTTCCTACGGATTTAAAAAAAATGCTTTTAACTTAAATCAACCCAATTTCTATGTTATTTTCAAAGTTCATAAAAAAATCTTACGAATTCGAAAGTTTTTAAAATACAATATTTTCGTAAATCTGCTGCAGCTTTTAAAACAGATTTCTATGCATTCAGTTCAATAACATACTGAGTTATTTTTTTGCAAACGACTAATTATTCCGTTGGTTTATAATTTAAACTTTCCATTTCGTCAAAGGGAAATAATATCTTTTTGGGCATCAAATCACTCACAGGTACGTCACATTTAGAAATGGTTGATTTCTAAAATGGGCTGTCACTGCGGTTTCAGATAGAAGTTTTGACGTTTCTTTTACGATATTAGAAAATTTCGCGTGTTTGGGTGCTGTACACACAACTTACTTAATTTAGAGTTTTGTGATGTATCATTTAAAGTAATCACGTAAAGACGTTATTCCACATTTTTTGCAAGCAAACTTAGGCCTAGTGGTTTGTACCACTGTCGCAAATCGATGATTATGGTCATTTTGATTTTCGTATCGTTACCACTTCAAATAATCGCCCTCGTTAACCACCGATTCTCGGCCCGTTTGAGCATTGGACCAAATTATGATCGGGTGTCAAGCACAATTTTATCACTAAGACCAAAATTTTCTTGCAAAAATGTGAAATAAAGCCTCCGACATAAACACAGTCAATATATAATAATGATTGTGTATAAATGCTCAAAATTTGAATAATCCATTGGCCACGATCCTGTGCTGGACATTTTCATTTGCCAAAATTGGAACCGGTTCCAAAAATATTCGGCTCCACGGAGAAATAATATCTACGGTTCCAGTGACCGGCTTAGAACAGGTTGCTTGTAACCGGGACAGGAAAATCGACCATCTCTAGTCCGCTCATAATCTTCACGGAAAGTGGACGTGCGCGCACAACTTCTAATTTCACTCCGATCTGAACGAATTCGAACAAAAGCACTAAAATAACAAACCGCTTTATATATCTAGCAGTGGGCGTGCGGCCATATAGAGTCTACCTACGTATAAAATAATATTTTCAGTTGTTACGTTTTAAGTTTATTGTGTCTTGTGTATTTTGTGACCAGTGATATTTTTCACTCGGAAGGCGCCGCCGACAAAATCGTAAGTGTTTTTTTTGTTGTTTGTGCGATTTATTTAAATCTGGATGGGTTTATTGCCGTATTTCTAGTGAGTGGATATCGTTAGACTTAGCGATGGGAAAAGCTTCACAGATTTGTGAATGCTTCACGAATTGATACTTCTTCAAAATGAACCTTTCACGATGAACCCTTCAATTGAAGTAACATATTAATCACAGCATTTCTCGTCGGGGGGGGGGGGTTGCTAGCGATAAATGTACCAAATAATAGTCACGTTTTTTTCTTAATAGTTTTATTCGGGACAGCTCTCCCAACCACATAACCCACTCCTACATTATTGGATAACAAAAATTATACCGTGTAGAAAAACTACTTCTTTCTTTCTTCTATGTGTGTATTAATGAATTGTCTATTACTAGTTTCTTGTCTATTGTTTCTCGATGACAGCTGCCCATATGTTTGAGTTGTTGGCCGTTGGCGGTATCATGCCTTAAAAGGAATGATGTACAATAAGTATGCATAGCCTTACAGAGAATTTGCAAAAAGCAAATGTAGTAATTGCGAAATTTTCAGTTTCTGTAAGAGCGATGTGAACGTTTTTCAGGGCTTGAAGTACAATTTGAATATTTCTTACTGTACACAGTTTGACAGTTTGCTTAGCAATAGGGTGAATATTGCGCAAATGACGATTCATATTACAGGCATTGCCTCCCTTTATGGATATAACTTTAGAACAAAAGTTGCATTTGGCCTGGTAAACCCCAACTTCCTTAAAATAAGCCCATATTTCACTTTCTCGTTGAACGGCCATCCATAATTTTAGGTAGAGATTATATAGTCCTATAGACAAAACAAGCACAGAAATCATAAGAAACTGTCACGGGTACATGCGAGGGAACGGATAACTAAAAAGATACTTCATTGCTTCATTCATTCTTCGAACTAAAATCGAAGGAAGAAGGGAATGAACAATTGAACTGTGGATGATGCAATATTTCAGTCTTTCGAATGAATGAAAAATTGAAGTTCGAAGTAGATGCCATAGATTGTTCAATCGCAAGTACCAACCTTCAATTGAAGTATTTGTTCAATGAAAAATGAATGAAGTTGGGACTGCTGTCAAAAGAAGTACTTCTTTGAAACAGTTCTTTCAAAACTGTCACAACGCTAGTTAGACTGGTTTCATGTGTTATGGCGGGTTGTTCGTTTCCTGTTTTGTGCAGCCTTCGCTGTGCGTATCAATAAAACAATACTAAAACAACAATATCACGGAATCTTTTGATTTATCTAGGATACATTTATCTAGGTAAATTCTCTAATTTCTGAATAATCTAATACAATATCTCAGTATTTGTATCTTCTAATCACTTCGAAACTCCGTGGCCGAGCGGTTAAGATCATCGACTACGAATCCGGAGGTCGCAGGTTAAAATTTCGGCTTGCGCAAATACATTTTCATTAGTTCATATTTTGCTAGCGGTAGATACTCTAGTATCATCCTGGTGAAAGACCACCATTCACTATCGAAACGTTGCTTAAAATGGCTTTAGCTGTGTTTGGTGACATGATCTGAATAGCCAGGTACTTCCCAACCTTCCTATATTTTAATGGTCTGTGTGCTTAAACTTTTAGGAAGTAATTCTGGTACAGTACATAAATATAAAATCGGTTTTGTTTTTTGACTAAACTTGTGTTCAAAATGTCGACAAATACAATTCAATAATGCGATAAACTGCGGAAGAGACCATACAGTAGGTGTAAAGACCATCTGTTCTGATGTTTACTCTGTAACTTGTGCCGAATTGTCGACAAAAACATCAACCATAAGGAGAGTGATAAACTATATATAACTCCATCTTGTCAAAAAATAATATCCATATTTTTTTCTGATGTTTCTTTTGGGTGTAAAAATCTCATTTATCTCGTCAAAGCTACTATTTTTTGTGAGTTGTTGACCGTCTGAAAATGTTAGTGATGCATTTAGGCAACATTGAAACCAGAGATTCTTCAAATTTCCACTAAAATAACACTTTGTGAGACGAATTAGAATCATGTTGGAATTTAAATTGTTGTAAGCCGTAAGCCCAAGTCAGTAGGCGAATTTTAAATAACAGAATAAATGTGCATACATTTCCTTGTAGCATCGAATCGAATGACAATTTCGGGGATATTTTTGCACGATTGTTGGCAGATTATAACAGCGGTTTTTTCTGGAATAGTAGGACATGTTTAAAATGCCCGAATTGTCATAAAAATCGTCATATATAATAGCATCGTCTGTAGGCGACGAATATGACAAATGTCGATATTTTAATATTTTTTCCATGTTTATTCTTCATTGAACAGCGGTATTTTTACGATACTAGGGCATGTTTTAAATGCCCCATTTTTAAGAATTTTTTATTGTTATTTTGTTACTTGTTATGTTTACACTGTTTGGAATTTTAGAATCGTTTACTTATAATACTTGAATATTAATGTTTTAAGTGCCAACATAAATTATAACTGTTCTCAATCTAATTTCCTTTTCTTTGATTTAACAAAAATGTTAATATGAATTCATACGTTTCATCTGGATTTTTATACCCTTAGCTTCTGGTAAATTGTTTATTTTAATCTGTTGATGTACACATGCACTGTTATACCCATATCTACCAGTGGTAGATACTCTAAGTATCGCCCTGGTGAAAGACCACCATTTAGAATCGAAACTTTGCTTGAAATGACTTTAGCCGTGTTTGGTGACCAGATCTGAATAGCCAAGTTTCCCAACCTTCCTCTTCCCAATCTCCTTCCCCTCCCCACTACCTTCAGCCTCACAACATACCCTGTTTGGGGATGCTATAGTCTCTAAACGGTTGGGAGCAGTTGAGACTCTTGTGCGGTATTCATATAAAAATATTTTTTCTCATGATTTATGATAACGATCATGATTTTAGATAGTTTTAATTTGTATACATATTATATATTATTTGCTTTGTTAGTTAGTCTTATTGAGGTGAAATATCACAGAACTGCGCTATATAATTTCACTGTTATTATTATTACTAAAAGTCTGTAGGCGACATCAAAATGACAAATGTCGATTGTTTTCCCTGTAACTTTGAAACGTAGCATTATTTAAAAAGTTTTTTTGTACGATTATTTGCAGCTTTTAACACTGGTCTTTTCGGTTTAGTAGGGCACATTTGAAGTGCCCTAATTATCGTCTGATGTTGGTGTTTTCCCCCAGATGGCCACGGCAGAAGTGCTAAGTGGAGCTGTTATGAAACTCCGGCGAAGCAAGTGGGCGGGAATGGTACAGAGATGACCATGTTGTCTGAATAACTTTGTATTATTACCTGACGGAGACTTCATCCATTTTAAGCAGAATTTATAACTGATTCTAAAAGCGGGACTTGGGTCATCAGATTAATAAACAGGATGCCGTTAACTAAACAGATTGCTTTTATTGATATATAACTCAGTTTAGATTATATTATTAATAGTTGCTAATATAATCAAGCGTCAATATCTCCGTTATTTTTAAAGTAGAACGTCTGTGCGTTTAAGCGGCAACAACTCTCGAACTGTGAGCTCTGACGCTGTGAAATTAGCTCGGCTTCTTCTGCCTGGAATTTATAGGTCGAGAAAACGTCATTTACATTATGAGTTATGTAGCTTTGACATTTATTATATGTACAGCTGTCAAAAAATAATACGACGCCGTATTGTGTGTATCTTTTTTTCTTGTTCCATAATTTCGACATTGTCTAGCTTTTGTTTAGTTTGGACAAACAAAATAAAGTTGGAATGAATTTTAATTTAAAAAAAAAAATAGAATTGAAGAACATCGATTATTTCATTTTTTATGCACTATTTATCACAGTATAGTTCGGAATACTTTTCGGGCAGAATCGGGACATTTAGATAATAGTATTCATTATTTTGAAACATCAGATTATCAAAACGTTCCGATAGTATCTTTTTGAGGAACCGGTTATGTTTGGAACCGGTGCTTTCCCGTTGGACGTGACGACAGTGACGAAGTGAAACCGGTTCCAGTTCTTTTTTATAAGAAATTGTCTGGAAACCCCCCCCCCTCCCCCCTCCGGCGTTATGAAGCCATAACATTTAGCGGAACAACTACATTTCAGACTTCCGACAGAAGATATTACTCCCACAAAGTTCGAGCGACTAATTCGAAACATCATCCGATCATTGCTATTTTCCGAAACCGGATATTCCGATTGTCAAAATATTTCGATAGCGCCCATCACTTCTAGCAAACTTAAAGATGTGTCGAGATGTCACTACCTACTTTTTAAAAATCTGCAAATTAACCCAATATGTCGTTATGATGTCAGATATATCGTATTTATTGTCAGATAAATATTATTCTTTGTCAGATATATCGTATTCCTTGGGCTACAATAGGTCCTACTAATAACAACTTAATCCAATTGATTATTATGATGTCAGATAGATCGTATTCCTTGTCAGATATATCGTTTTCCCCGTCAGTTGTATCGTATTCCTTGTCAAATAGATCGTATTTCTTGTCAGATAGGTATTATTATTTGTCAGATATATCGTATTTCTTATCAGATATATCGTTTTCCTCGTCAGTTGTATCGTATTCCTTGTCAAATAGATCGTATTTCTTGTCAGATAGTGATTATTCTTTGTCAGATATATCGTATTCCTTGGGCTACAATAGGTCCTACTAATAACAACTTAATCCAATTTGTCATTAGGATGTCAGATAGATCGTATTCCTTGTCAGATATATATAGAATTAACAACTCCAGAAATGACCTCATCATGGAATCCCGTCAGATCCCGAATTCAAGCATAGAAGCGCATTGGAGTAAATTATTGGCCCCATCAATCTTAACGCTGCCAGGATGGACTCCCTCTTGATGGCGTTTTGCAGAAATGAGGCCTAATATCCTCCATTAATATTTTTTACTTGTATTTTATTATTTTATTTTTTCTTATGAATTTCTGTTCATTTTTATTTGTTACTATTATTATTACTATGTATTGTTATCAATTATGGAAGGTATTGCATTGCACTACTCCTGCATTCCTTCTGGAATAAAACTTTATTTATTTAATTTAAATAAAAAATAATTTTGTTTTAAGCCACTTTATTTATACACATATAACAATTCGACCGGTTTCGGTTAAACTTAACCTTCATCAGGAACGTATAAGTATAAACTGATGAAGGTTAAGTTTAACCGAAACCGGTCGAATTGTTATATGTGTATAAATAAAGTGGCTTAAAACAAAATTATTTTTTATTTAAATTATAATGTCAAGCTACAAAGTGTTTGCTTCCTTCGATAATTTTATTTATTTATTTAAATCGTTTTCCCCATCAGTTGTATCGTATTCCTTGTCAAATAGATCGTATTTCTTGTCAGATAGGTATTATACTTTGTCAGATATATCGTATTCCTTGGGTTACAATAGGTCCTACCGCTGAAAGCTGCGTTTTGACCCCTCTTTCTGTTCTGGGGTATGCATTTAGCTCTTTATCAAGCGTTATTGAGGCCAATAACAACTTAACCCAATTTGTAATTATGATGTCAGATAGATCGTATTCCTTGTCAGATAAATCATATTCCTCGAGTTACAATAAGTCCTACCGCCGATAGCTGCGTTTTCAAGCATTATAAGTTTGGTAGTATGAGGGGAACCAACGTTCAGAGCTAGAGGAAGTAGACGTAAAGGGCGGATGTCCTAGCATCTGTTTGTATATTCTAGGCGTGACGTCATATGTACCTACCCGTTACTGTGTGAGACGAAACGAATAAGAATACGTGTGGGATTATTGTATGGGTGCAGGTGTTAGTATAATGATGTGCCTTTGTAGGTGTCGTTGTTTGGTGCTGCTCATTATTTGCCGACAGACATCTGCAAATATGTAGATCTTCAACTGATACGGATAACGCCGGGGCATGTGTGGATTCAGATAGGATTTCGCTTATGCTCGAGTAAGACCAAGTTTCATCTTTTGGCCGTGGTATAAGTAGTTAATGTATATATATATATATATTTTAATATTACATACCGCTCAAGAGTCCCGACTGACTGTTGTGAGGCTGAAGGTAGTGGGGAGGAGAAGAAGACGGAGAGGAGGGTTGGGAAGTACCTGGCTATTCAGAGCTGGTCTGCAAATACATTCGTATATAATAAAAACTAGTCTGACGGCCTCTGTGATCGAGTGTTATTGTGGTTGTTCAATTAATATAGTGTATTTGCGGCATCTTTCAGAGTGGTAGATACTCTTAGTATCGCCCTGGTGAAAGACCATCATTCAGAATGTAAACGTTGACCAGATCTCATTAACCGAGTACTTCTCAACCTTTTACATTTTTTTTTTTTTACATGAATACCGCACAAGAGTCTCAACTGCTCCCAACCGTCTAGAGCCAGTGAGACTATGGCATCTCCAAATTGGGTATGTTGTGAGGCTGAAGGTAGTGGGGAGGGGAAGGAGATCGGGAAGAGGAAGGTTGGGAAGTACCTGGCCATTCAGATCTGGTCACCAAACACGGCTTAAGCCATTTCAAGCAACGTTTCGATTCTGAATGGTGGTCTTTCACCAGGGCGATACTTAGAGTATCTACCACTCTGGAACGTGCCGCAAATATACTTGTTATTATTTTTATATGAATTAAATGTGTTATGACACATATTAATTAAATAAAAGTTATTGGCGCACGCCGGGTTTGAACCCGCGACCTTTGGATTCGGAGTCGAGCGTCTTACCACTCGACCATGGAGGCCGTCCTTCCTCCTTCCTCCTTCCCATCTCATTCCCTTCCCCACCTCCTTCAGCCTCACAACATACCCCGATTTAAAATGCTATAGTCTCACTGGATAGGCAGTTGGTAGCTATTGGGACTTTTTTGCGGTATTGTGGTAGAAACTGTAAGTATGAATACCACCATTCAAAATCGAACCGTTGCTTGAAATGAGTTTAGCTGTGTTTGGTGGTCAGATCTGAATAGCCAGGTACTTCTCAACCTTCCTCTTCCTCGTCTCCTTTCCCTTTTCAATACCTTCTGCCTCACAACATACCCCAATTGGGGATGCCATAGTCCCACTGGCTCCAGACGCTTGGGAGCAGTTGAGACTCTTGTGCGGTATTCGCTACAAAACATAAATAGTTATAAACTGTTGTTTGAGGCATTCTCTCGAATGCAGTATCGAGATGACGACAGAGTAAAAATAGCATATTATTTGTTAATAAACAAATTCAATAGCACATCTGTTGTCACTAGTCGATGAGATCACTATGTATATTAATATAAAGTTGACGAATAGCTGGACAACATGTAATGCACTATTGCAGTATGTACCAGGGGGTGTTAGTTGAAGTTTGCCGGTTTTTTCAATAAAAAAAACGCTTAATTCTCAAGGGAATCTCAATTTTTTTTTATTCAAAGTATTGACCATCGGATTCTATACATTTTGCCCATCTTTGAGGCAAATCATGGATACCATTCCAAAAAGAAATTCTCTTTCGAGGCAAACCATTCGACGAGCCATTTTTCAACTTTTTCAAAGGCGAAGCGCTGCTCTGCGAGTGAGTGTCCCATCGATGCGAAAAGGTGATAGTCGGACGGGGCAAGGTCTGGAGAGTTCGGCGGGTGCGATAATATAATAATAGTTCGATGCAGAAAAGATTTCCTTTCGAACCTTTGAAGCAGCATTTCACAAATGGTTTTTCGATTTTCGATTTATCTCTCGTTCATTTGGTGTGGTACCCATTTTCCATACTTTTGGATCTTTCCCATGGCTTTTAAACGTTGGCAAATTGCTCCTCGGGTCACATTAACTGTTTGGGCCAATTGTTGTTGCGATTGGGTTGGGTCTTCATCCAATAACGCCTGCAATTCCTCGTCTTCGAACTTTTTCGTTGCACCAGGATGTTCATTGTCTGTTAAATCGAAATCTCCACTTTTAAATTGACGAAACCATGTCTCACATGTTCTAATCACTGGAGCATGTTCACCATAAGTTTCTACCAGCAACCGATGAGCTTCAACTGCTTTTTTCTTTTGATGAAATAAGAAAAGCAACGAATGCCGCAAATGCGATTTACTTGGAACGAAACTCGACATATTCACTGAGGTAAACAACTATGACACTATTATTTTGGCAGAATGTAACTTGTGTATTTTTGAAGGTTAATGTCCATAAAAAAATATGACATAGATGCCAAATCATAGAAATGTATACATATCTCTAGCGACATCTATGAGTAAAACCGGCAAACTTCAACTAACACCCCTGGTATCTATAAGTCAGATAAAACAATATCGTCGCCGGAAAGTCAAAACGGCTTAAACGACACTTTGGTTAAAAATGCGGTTTTGATATGCTTTTTTTCCTGCATCGAATGCTCTGACCTTGAAGTAACAATATAAGGAGAGAGAGAGCTATTTTTTTTACCCAACCTATACAGATTTGGGATAAATCATTTTCTTCGGGTTTTTACGTCGTACACCATGAGAAAGAAAGAGACAACAAAATTTCCCAAATTGTCACACCGCTTTATAAAAAATATTATTTAGTGATAAAAAAATTGTTTTTAATAAAAAAAAATCTGCGACGTAAGTATTTTTACACATCGAAATAATTATTTAACTAACTAAGTAGTTAAATATCACAAGGGTGGGCAGAAGGATATACTGCCACACAACTTTGTCTTGGCACATACTCCTTGATTCATATTCATACCATTTCAATGAGCTCTCTTGCGGAACAACATCGTCACGGAGCGGATCCGGACGCTGGTGTGAATCCAGGCTGATTCACACCAGCGTCCGGGTCTCAACTGCTCCCAACCGTCTAGAGTTAGTGAGACTATGGCACCCCCAAATAGGGTATGTTGTGAGGCTGAAGGTAGTGGGGAGGGTTAAGACATTGGGAAGAGTAAGTTTGTGAGTACCTGGCTATTCAGATCTGGTCACCAAACACGGCTAAAGCCATTTCAAGCAACGTTTCAATTCTGAATGGTGGTCTTTCACCAGAGCGATACTTGGAGTATCTACCACTCTGGAACGTGCCGCAAATATACTTTTTACTATTTTTATGTGAATTAAATGTATTATGACACATATTAATTGAATACATGTATTTGCGCACGCCGGGTTTGAACCCGCGACCTTTGAATTCGTAGTCGAGCGTCTTACCACTCGAGCATGGAGGCCGTCGAAGTAAGTTTCCTCAAGTGTGTAATTTACTTGTGACAATTCAAATCCAACATGGAGCTAGGAATTAAGAACACATCTTTAGCAAATGCAAAATATAAAACATAAACCAAGCTACCTTTGTCTGCGCTTGTTCGACCTTTCAGAGGAAAATGCAATCAATATATAAATAGAATCTCATGTAGATATTATTTCTCAGTGTTGGTTAGTTTTTTTTCATTATTCCAATATACGTGCCAAATGCACCGTGCAGAATCACTTTGCTTGGATGATGTCATTTTCGCAATACGCGCTGCAAAATGGTTTCCTTGAAAAGTTCCAGATAAAGATATTAACTAATAATTATGTGGCAAAGAGCTGTTTGTTTATTTCTCGGGGTCAAGATGTTTAAAACATTGTCACAACCAGAAGGTTACATAAATAAATAAAATTTGTTTTGTATTTGAAAGGATATTTACACCTTTCAATATAAAGTCTACGTGGTCGAGTGGTAAGACGCTCGACTACAAATCCAGAGGTCGCGAGTTCAAACCCGGCGTGCGCAAATAAAAAATATTCAATTAATATGTGTCATAACATAACAATTAATTCATAAAAAATAATATATAGTATATTTGCGATACGTTTCAGAGTGTTGGATACTCCAAGTATCGCCCTGATGAAAGACCGCCGTTCAGAATCGAAACGTTGAATGAAATGGCTTTAGCCGTGTTTGGTGACCAGATCTGAACAGCCAGGTACTTCCCAACCTTCAATCTCACAACATACCCCGATTGGGGATGGCATAGTCTTACTGACTCTAGGTGGGTTTGAGAGCAGTTGGGACTCTTGTGCGGTATTCACTATATAAAATTTAAACAAATAAATCAAACACAGAATCCTTTCAAATTTGCATAAAAATAATGCGTTTTGTATTTTTTACTCTGTAGCTAGAAACAAAGCTGACTTGGAAAGAATTGAATTTAACGTTAATTTAAAGCCAGCAGGACTAGAGCATTCCGTATTCGGGGAATGTTGTGATGCTGAAGGAGGTGGGGAGAAGAACGAAAGGACAGTGTGTCAGAATCATGTTTTTCTAAATAAATAAAGGTGAGGCCTCTGGCGGACTAAACGTGCAACAATAATTCTAACTAGTTAACAGTTTAGTCTTTACACACACGTCAAAAGGGACATAATGAGTTAATCGTAAAGTAGCGTAATCGGAATAAAATTTCAGGCTTTTTTACGTATGAGCGAAAATTAGCAATTATAATTTTTCGAATCATGTACAGCAGACGGCTTAGCGTATTAATACTATAGATGAAATATTCAATGCGTCTCGTGTACACAGCGTGTTGACATTTCTCGCGTTGCCAAATGTTTAGTGTGCTTTAGATTTAAGAATATCTAAGGCAATATGCAGCTGAACAAGTTAGTTTGTTTTTTTTCGGCAAGGTCAGGTCACTACTTTCACTAATACAAAACAATGACGGCGTCCGTGGTCGAGTGGTAAGACGCCCGACTACGAATCCAGAGGCCGCGGGTTCGCAAATGAATTTTATTGAATCAATGTGTGTCATAACATTTTTAATTCATACAAGATAATATAGAGTATATTTGCAGAGTGGTAGATCTAAGTATCACCCTGGTGAAAGACCACCATTTAGAATCGAAACGTTTTGCTTGAAATGGCTTTAACCGTGTTTGGTGATTAGATCTAAATAGCAAGGTACTCCTAACGTTCCTCTTCCACATTCCTTTCCCCTCCGCACTACCTTCAGCCTCACAACATACCCCAATTGGCGATGCCATAATCCCACCGGCTTCAGACGGTTGGGAGCAGTCGCGGTATTCACTATAAAAAAATAAAAAATGTTTTTCAAAATCAACGAAAATACTCGAACGGTGAGCTCTGGCGTCATGAAATTTGAACAGCTTTTTCGGTCAGGATTTTTCACTATCTGTTTTTCAACTTGATTTACGGTGCTTTTAAACATCAGTAAAAAAAGTCCAAGACGCAAACGCCATTTTGTTTATTCCATACAGTCAATTCTTGTTTTTACGGTGCTTTCTCCATTCGAAGGTTGGATATCATCAGGCCAATCTAATTGTTCTTTTTTTAAAGAATGCTGTGATCGGTCGAAACCGGGTTGAGAATAGAGATTGTTTTGCATATCTTCACTCGGCTGAGCTCTTGCGTCTTGTAATTTGCACAAAATGTTCTCTCTGCAATGTATATATATAGGTCAACACAACTGCTACTTCGGCTATTTAGTTTTGAAATAACCATTCAACTGCAAAGGATTAAGACAATAATATTTATATCGAAGAGAGAGTGTTGATTTTCTGACGAAACCGGTATGTAAAGTTAAAATACACAGAAAATAAATTAGTAAGAATGTTTAGAACATGTATTTAGCATTGGCTTGCATATGTCAGATCTCTATTAATAATCAAAAGATCTTCAAATATCTCATTGAACTAGGTAGCACACGGCAACTAAACAAAAGTCCATATCTACCAGCATCTCTGAATATTTTCTTCTCGCAAATGGTCCATTCTTTTTTGCTCGGTGTCCAGTTTTCCATGTAGTCTTTACGCTTAGAATTTTTGGCTTACGAGATAATTTATAAACTTTGCCCGATTTCTTAAGCAAATTGCGAATGAATCGCAAAATCTATCTGATGATATCATTATGATGCTGCCGTTGAGAGCTCCGTCATGCACACAGATGCGTAGTTCGCATACAGTATGTTTCAAACTGATTATTTGACTGCAAAAAATAAAATATTAAAAAAGGTACTTTTTAATACATAATAAATAGCGCAACACTGTAAAAAAATTCTCGTTAAAAACAATATGCAGGCGTAAACAAGACAACCTGCTGTTTTTCAGTGACGTTTCGCTAGGACATCACATTATTATTATTATTTTTTTTTGTATATTACAGACTATATGTCCATTTACAAAACACAAGAAAATAACATAAAAGTAAATTAAGAGATATTTTTAACATGTCTCTTGAAATCTTCAAGGTTTACGTTGAAGATATCGAGAGACATGTTATTTAGTAGTACCATATCCCGTGCCATGCTGTGCTGAGCCAACACGTCTGTTCTGTCATGTGGAATACACTGCAGATCGTGGTGTCGCCCCTGACAGTAGTTGTTTGGCACAAACTTATAGCATTTTAGGAGGTAGGGATTGTCAATCAAATTATTTAATATTTTGTACGTTGTTACTGCAAGGGCCCCACTCCTTCTCGACTGGAGACTTTGATAAAGCGTATCGGAGAGCAAATCTTTATGATGCATACATTTTGTTTACTCGCCGTGGATTCTCATATACAAATATCTGAGAAACTTTGTTTGGATCTGTTCCAATAATTGTGTATATTTATTTTGGTATGGGGCCCATACAGCAGAGGCGTATTCTAGTTTGGACCTTATAATGCAGTTGAACATAGAAGTCATCGCTGCAGGTTTGGTAAATTGTTTGCTAGACCTTATAATAAACCCTAACAGCCTGTAGCACGATGTAGACAACTGCAATATATGGTCTGAAAGTTTGGGATCAAAGACTACTCCTAGGTCTTTGATCGACCTTATAGACGACAATAAATCATCCCCTATTTTATAGTTTAATTTGATAGGGTTTTTTGAGCGCGTATATGTCATAGATACACATTTTTTGTGTTAACATATAATTTATTTTCGTCAGCCCATGCAGTTATTGCATCTAAGTCTAGTTGTAATTAAATACAATCTTCGCCGGTGTAAATCCTCATGAGCAACTTCAGATCGTCGGCAAAAATCAGGCAAGTGGCATGTTCGATGCATTCTTGTAGGTCATCGATTAGTATCAAGAACAGAAGAGGCCCTAGATTTGATCCCTGTGGTATTCCAGATAATGCAGTGAATTCTCTAGACTCATAACCGTCGATGCAAACATATTGTCGTATGTTTCTTAAATAGGACACAAAAAAATATATGAGAGGTTCGTCAAACCCGATTTTGTGCATCTTCTTTAAAAGTACATCGTGATCGACTCGGTCAAACGCCTTATATAATAGGATAACCCCCACCCATTAGTAAGTTTAAAGATAATAGGCATCAATACACACAATGCCAAGTATCACAGCCAGGCTTGACGCGAACACAGATGTCACGCAGATGCAATGCATGCATACAGCATGTTTCAAACTGATTTTTTTACTTGAAAAAATAAAATAAATAATACACAATAAATAGAACACGCTGTTAAACGTTACAAATATTCAAATTCGATCAACGTATACACCTGTTGTCGTAAGCAAGCCAACATGCTGTTTCTTAGTGACGTTTCGCTAGGACATAACTGCCGTAAGTTTATAGATAATATGCACCAATACACACAATCCTAATACGTGTTCTGTGAACTGAATCAATTCACTAAAAGAAATATAACTTTGATTTAAATATAACTTTGGCTGATAATGCTAACATAATTATGATAAACATATGTGTACCAACATAACAAAAAAAATAATCGATAATCGAATGTACACAGCCCGCTAAAATTCAAAGTTCACCTTTTCTTTTGAACAGGCCACGAATGTGCTATTCATTCTCTGTTGCTCTTTTTTCCATTTCGTGTTTTATATGTCTTTTTGTAATTGGGCTTTAGTCCGTTAATTTATAAACAAATAAAACGCGTAGAATGAACTAAATCGTTTCACTTGTAACAATCTGCCATTGCCTACTGTTCTAACAATTAACTAGTTATAAAAGATACTAACTAGTTATAAAAGCAAATGGTTGTAACATGTATGACTTTCTCTAAGAAGCTGTATGTTTGCTCTTATTTTAGACAGCAGTCAGAGTGGTAGACTCTCTCAGTATCGCCCTGGTGAAAAAACACAATTCAAGATCGAAATGTTTCTCGAAATGGCAATATCCAGGTTAAGCGACCAGATCTGAGTAGCCAGATACTTCCAGAACTTCCTCTTCCCCGTCTCCTTCCCCTTTCACTCCTTTCAGCCTCACAACATACCCTAATATGGGATGCCTTAGTTCTACTGGCTCCGAATATTTGTGACTCTAGTGCGGTGTTCGCATTTTTTTTAAATACTACAAATTAGGAATGCCATAATTCCACTGGCTCCGGGCAGTTTGGACTCTTGTGCGGTATTCACATAAAAACAAAAAAAAAAAATAAACTCGCTAGTAATAAACTTCTACTTGTTGAACAATTTAAAAAAATTATAGCCAACCAATATAATAGTGCGATTTCTTAAAAACAGAAGAAATAATAATAGATTATTATTTAGGGGAAGATTTATGGAAGACGCTGTAGAGGAAGAAGTTGCAATTCATGGTTTCGAAAGCTACTCGGCTTGTACGAGTGCAATTCCGATTAGTTGCTTCGGGCTACAGCCTGGATTGGACAGGGCGAAGAGGACACTAATGATAGCCATCCTCCGATAGAAGCGATTTTTAAAAAGTGAAAACATTTTTATTTTATTTTTCTTCCCGTTCTATCCCGTTAAACTACAATTAAGTAGTTTGGCAACAGGATGTTGAATACAATAGAAATATAATACTATAAGATGTATAACGAGCCCAACAGAATTTCGGTCCAAAGTGAAAACTTACCTTTTCAGACTCTCATATCCTTAAATTCACTAAAAGAATCTCAACATAATCTGTCTCTCGACGAATCACCTTTAGATATACAAATTTTAACCAAATCCTGTACTGTATGACAAATTCAGAAAGTCCGTTTTTAATTTCGCTCCCATGCCCTAAATCGGAAAAAATAAATAAAATTAAAATAAATAAATAAAAATCATAATTATAATATTAAGTTAATAAGTGTGTCTATCTGATTGGATTTGCCAGGTAAGTATGTTCCTGTATATTTTCTTAGTTAAACTAGGAATTAATATGTAATAATAGAAAATAAGATCTGTACAGAGCTCTTGAGGTGATTTTTCACAAAAACAACGCTATACAAATCATCTAAGCATTATTATTTCTTAAGAGTATTAAAGGCCTCCATAGTCAAGTGCTCAGAGCAATAATATACAAGAGAGAGCGCTGTAGAGAGAGCTTTAGTCAGTTTTTATAAGGTTAGCCGGACTCGGCTAGACCTGGGCGTGGCTATGACTAGGGCTAGGGTATTTATACATCCATTCATAGCTCATAATGTTTTTTTTTATTCGTATAAACACTTTTTCGCAGTATTGTTAAAAATATATGGCCTACAAGAGTCTCAACTGCTCCCAACCGTCTAGAGCCAGTGAGACTATGGCATCCCCAAATAGGGTATGTTGTGAGGATGAAGGTAGTGGAGAGGGGAAGGAGATTGGGAAGAGGCAGGTTGGGAAGTACCTGGCTATTCAGATCTGGTCACCAAACACGGCTAAAGCCATTTCAAGCAACGTTTCGATTCTGAATGGTGGTCTTCACCAGGGCGATACTTTGATTATCTACCACTCTGGAACGTGCTGCAAAAATACGTTTTATTTTTTTTATACGAATTAAATGTGTTATGACACATATTAATTAAATAAAAGTTATTGGCGCACTCGACCATGGAGGCCGTCACATTATTAACGTTAGCACATTTTTAATAACTACTTTTTTTTTACATAGATGAAGGTTAGGTCAGATAAGACAGGAATAACGTCATATTTTTACATAAGAAATAAATCACAATAACAATGAATAAGATAAAAGTTATCGCGATATCGAAAATTATCTCTAAAACTGTCAGTTTATTTTATCTGTAAGTTTTAATTTCATAATCTTTTGTCCTTGAAACTATTTTTTTTAAGTTGAATGAAATATAAATACACATTTCCCTTTCTTGATTTATAACTTACTTATTAATTAAAAAAATTTATAATTTGAAATTGCTTACTTGTTGTTCCATTGTACTGTTATTGGGTTTATATCTGTTGTACAATAATAATAAAAAATATTAAAAAATATGAGTTATCTAGTTAGTATATGGGGTACCATTACTAAAAAACAAATATCAGATATATAAGTTATCCAAAATAGAGCCATAAGGAATATATATCATTTACCATGGGATACTCATGTCAAAGATATAATATACCTTAGGGCTTAGAGTATATAGAGTGGTAACTATCCAAGGCAGTGTAGTCAGTTTTTGATGATTTTTACCTGACTCGGCAAACCTGGGCGTGGCTAAGACCAAGGTTAGGGTATTTATACATCCATCCATAGCACATATCGACATAATGTTTCTGTTTATTCGTATAACCACTTTTTTACAGTATTGTTATTAATAAAAATATAGCATATAATCTAAAAAACCGTTTAGTTGTGTCAAGTTTAATGACATAATAAAAAATGTGGGCGGAGTCCCGCGGTGACCCAGGAGCCCAAGATCATCGCGACAGTACACAGAAGCGGTGTATTATATTTGTTGTCTCTTTCTCTCTCATGGTGTACGACGTAAAAACCCGGAGAAAGTGATTTATCGCAAGTTTGTATAGGTTGGGTAAAAATGATTAGCTCTCTCTCCATACATTGTTACTCCAAGATATATACTCACATACACAAATTCTTCCTTTTACGATTCTCCCAACATATATCATTACAACCGCCATATTACAAATAATTCAACACTCGTTACACACCAACATTAAAACAGCTTTTAATTCAGACATACACCAGCACAAAACACGATCACAAAATCAAATACACTTATCATCATCTACTCACACAACTAAATTTGGAATTGACTCCTTACAATACATAGCATATACACATTACAACGCATTACCCAAAGAATTAAAACTACCAGTTGCGAACAAAAAAATTTTGGAAAAAACGCTTAAAGGATATTTTTTCGACAATTTTATAAATCCATGATGTGTCCTATCTGTGAGACCTCTGGGTGTGAATGTCTTTCTTGTTGTATTTGTGATGTTTATCTAGTTGGTCTCTACTCCTATGAGTCTCTTTTTGATGTGTTTTTTCACTTGTTCCCTCTTCTTTTGTGCTTCTTATTTAAAATTTATAAGTCTTTGTAAAAATATTATTCTTTTTTGTTTTATAATGTTGCCCTTCCCAGAATGAGTTTTTTTTTAACTCCTTGGGATTAATATACCAAATGTATTTTGTATGTTAACATTTTAATAAATAAAATAAATATAATATTATTAACTAACTAGTTTCGGTTGTAGTACCTTCATATTTATTTTTATACTAACGGACCATTGTCCAAATACTCGAAATGAGAAAAAAGTGAGCCACAGAGAAAGAACAGCACATACATAATATTTAAATGAAGCAATGTCAAAAATATACATTTGATAGAATATTCAAGTCAAAACCTGAATAAGGTTTTGGTAGAGTCAATGATGTTAGACATAATAATTTGTATTATTCGAAGATTACTATCGTAAAGAATGACAAAAATCATTTAGACTGGTACCAAAAATGTCAAGACCGTTGCTCGAGTCAACAAGTCTCGACATTCTGGACAGTGGAGAATGATACCAATAATTAGTATAGTGATGATTGAGGAACAGCAAGTTATTGTTTCTGAGTCTACGGCAAGGAATCTTGGACTGGATGAGTTGCAACAAATAAAGGCTGTATTAAACTAACTTAAGGGCCAGCACAGAATGACGCTAAACGTCACTTTGTAGCTTTATAATACAAGCAATACTACAAATGATTTATCTGCCAATTTTCTATGGGTAGTGAGAAAAATATGAGAGGTTTCCAGTGAATACATCTTTTTAACTGTAATCCTTTAAATTCTTTGAAAAACATTCTGAAATATATGTAAAAAGTGCAGTTTTAAAGCCAGCGAAGGCATTTTTGAACGTTTTACCAAAAATTCCAGTATCCATTTCTTAAAGAATTTAAAAGATTACTGTTTAAGACTTGTATTCACTGGAAACGTTAGTCATTTTTCTAACTACTCGTGTAGTATTGACAGATAAATAATTTGTAGTTTTGCTTGCACTAGAAACCCAAAAAGTGTGTATTTTTGGGTGCTGATCCTTAAGTACAAATATTTGCGCACAGACTAAGTCACAAATTGTTAAAACCAAAAAAATCTCAAAATATGAATTCGCAATAATATATGAAAAGCTAACTTTAAAAAAATGTTGAAATCTATCTTTTATAGCGTTTAAAATTCGTTCGATTTCACAACTTTTGACGGCCTCCATGGTCGAGTGGTAAGGCGCTCGACTACGAATCCAAAGGTCGCGGGCTCAAACCCGCCGTGCGCCAATAACTTTTATTTAATTTATATGTGTCACAACATATTTAATTCATATAAAAATAATAAAAAGTATATTTGCGGCACGTTCCAGAGTGGTAGATACTCTAAGTATCGCCCTGGCGAAAGACCACCATTCAGAATCGAAACGTTGCTTGAAATGGCTTTAGCCGTGTTTGGTGACCAGATCTGAATGGCCAGGTACTCCCTAACCTTCCTCTTCCCCATCTCCTGCCCCTCCCCACTACTTTCAGCCTCACAACATACCCTATTTGGGAATGCCATAGTCTCACTGGCTCTTGACTCTTGTGCGGTATTCATATAAAAAAAAAAAAAAAATAAATAAAAAAAAAAACTTGAAATAATGACAGCAACTTTCACAAATAATTGTTTTCTGCGTCCATTTTGATTACACTTCTAACAAATGATGGACATTCTGATTATAATAACTAGTAACAAATATTTTTAAATATTTTATCTTCTAAATTATAAAAGTTCTATTTGAATATTATAGATGGCAGCACCTTCGTTTATAGCTAGCACGAAAATGCTTCCAGGTCTGTACGACAGACGTTTTACGGTATTAATACAATTAGATGCATGCGCGCGTCGTGCGCTACATGCTCAACCAATTAGCGTACTCAGCCGGTATTGTTTGAAGTCGAGCCGCTACTGCACACTTCCACTCCCTCCGACACACAAGGTCCAGTACTGTGGCCTCATCCGGCCTCTTGTTCATCTCGAGATGTCGAGAGTCGAGTGGATGATAACAGGCAAAGAGGCTTTCGCCAATCGAAACCGAGTTGAATATATCTTCGCTGGAAAGGCAAAAGGGCTTAGTTGACACATTGATCGAAAATGAGTCAAATATGCAGTTTCGATCAGTTTTTTTTGCATCGAAAGCTTTGACTCTGAAGACTTTTGTGGCCATCAAAATATGCATATTTACCATTTGAGAGAAGGCTTGACTCAAGCGACAAAAGTTCGGGACTTTTTAAAAACTTTTTGTCGCTTCAGGTAACTTAGTGAGACCTTATCACCTTTAGATATACACATTTAACCAAATTCTGTACTGTACGACAAATTCAGAGAGTCCGTTTTTTTATTTCGCTTCCATGCCCTAAATCGGAAAAAAAATAATAATTAAAAATCATAATTATAATTTTAAGTTATTAAGTGTGTCTATCTGATAGGACCTGCCAGGTAAGTATGTCCCTGTATATTTTCTTATTTAAACTAGGAATTAATATGTAATAATAGAAAATAAGATCTGTACAGCGCCCTTGAGGTGATTTTTCTCAAAAACGGCGCTATACAAATCATACAAATATTATTATTATTGAGTTATGAACTATATTTTTTAATCCAACCAGGTACTGTAGACTTATGCATTTTATTGTAAAACGAAAATTAAAATTAAAGTGCTCTTGTGAAAACTTCCCAAAATGGCGCTTCAGCCATTTTGCCTTTCCGGCGACGATTAACTGTAGTGAAAATCTTTTTTAAATGAACAGTTCAAACCGTGATAGTTATTTCCTGTACGCAGGGTAGAAATGTCAACTAGTCGGTTAACGGTAAATGATGTGAGAGATTTAGCAAAGGATTGGTCAATTCGTCTTGTTATATGCTTAGATGAATTAAATAATGTAGATACGTTACCGAGACAACGCGCCTGGTTGTACTAAACCAAGTCAACGAGACATACCTTCGAAACACGCTTCATATAGCTATCTCTTCCGCACACACATATTCTTTGAATGGCTATCCTTTTCATACGCGGGTGAAACATTTGGTGGTGCAACATTAGTGGTGCTACATTTTTCGTAAGATTTGTATGAATATGACGTGTCTTGTATTTTATGTCTATGGTTATATGTCAACTCTACACAGGAGTATTTCATATTTGGGGATGCTGTGTGGAGGGTATTTTTGAGGAAAGGAAATAGTGAACCTGAGTCTTGAAAAGTTTCGTGTTGTGGGAGGGAGAAAACACTGACGCCGGCAAATCATTAACAGTCGAGGTGTTGAACACGAGTAACGAATATCAACCGTGTACAAATGTTAGGCGCGCGTTTGGCGTGTTTCCCGGCTGTGCACACAAGTCGTAAGATTTGTATGAATATGACGTGTCTTGTATTTTATGTCTATGGTTATAAGTAATAATTTATATATGTCAACTCCACACAGGAGTATTTCACATTTGGGGATGCTGTGTGGAGGGTATTTTTGAGGAAAGGAAAGAGTGAACCCGGGGCTCGAAAAGATTCGTGTTGTGGGAGGGAGAAAACACTGACGCCGGCAAATCATTAACAGTCGAGGTGTTGAACACGAGTAACGAATATCAACCGTGTACAAATGTTGGGCGCGCGTTTGGCGTGTTTCCCGGCTGTGCACACAAGTTCCTAGGAGCATCTTCCGTTGAAATAGCGATAAAACAAGGACTGTTTAAAGCAGAAAAAAATCTCGTGTTTCTATGTAATGAAATTTGCTGAGCGATTTCTGTCAATGGAATTCATGGGTGAAATATATTCAGGTCGCTACTTCATTTCCATCGTGAGCTATGGAGCTTTTACATATTAATTTATTCGTTAAAATATAACGATGACACGATTTTCTGTTAGGCGTTTTTAAGTCATGCTTGAAATGGATTTAGCCGTGTTAGTGACCAGATCTGAATAGCCAGGTACTTCCCAACCTTCCTCTTCCCTGTCTCCTCCCCACTACCTCCAGCCTCACAACATAGCCCAATTGGGGATGCCATAGTCTCACTGGCTCTAGACGGTTGGGAGCAGTTGGGACTCTTGTGCGGTATTCACTATAAAACAAATTTAAAAAAATGATTTCATAGTTTTGCAGATAGACTTTGTAGTGACTGTTTTCTATTGCCAGTACCCCCTCCGCGGTGACGGTTTGCCCGGCGTCTCCGGAGCGTAAAACCGACACGGGACGGAGTGCGCGGGCGAGGCGAGCGCATCAACCACACACTCGCTCTCCCTCGCTATATTTTCCAGTATTTCAGTCGGTATGCGGCAGATGTGTTCCCGTTTCCTCAAATAGTTTTGTGTTTACATCCCGGTTGTTTTTTTTTCAGCAAAAACAGACCTCGCTATTTCTTGAAATGAAGCAAACGAAAAAACATACATTATGTCTTATTTTATACCGAAATAAATACTCCGTTATTGAAATTCACGTTTTTCTTTCGCGGTTTGCAAATGAGTTCTACTTAATGTGATGTAGTCAATGATTCGAGTACGAATGTATGAATGTAAATGAAGGAGTGTGTGCCAGGACAGAGTTGTATGGCGGTCCATCCTCTCAGCCTACCCCTGCGAGGAAACGGCGTGTTGGTTAGTAGGTTAGTTACTTAGTTAGTCGTAAAAAAAAAAATCAATTAAAAATACCGCAAACTTAACGGTATTATTTTGTTTAGCAAATTGGTCCGTAATGAATAATGTGAAAATCGGGCCGCGGGCTCCGGTTGGGTATCGCTGCGCTTGGCCGGCGGTGCGTAAGTGGATGGTTTAATAAGTCGAGGTTAATTGGATGCTGCGGGAGTTTAACTACTCTAATCTGTGGCATAACTTTATGGTCATAAATACATAACTACGGTTTACTGTTAACTGAATAGCGCTCGGAGCCATCAGCCAGTGGTTAAAAATGACCTCTCAACCAGTGACGGCTCGTGACTTTTTAGTGAGGTAGAGTGTTGAGATTGAAAAATACGACGTTATTGATGTTGTTGTAGTCGAAAATGATTTTTATTTTTTTTTGTATGAAGATTTTCAGGATTTTTCAGTTTTGGTGGTGCACTGCACGGCTTGCTGAAAAATCTTCATACAAAAAATGAAATTTAAAAAAAAAGTAAAAATCATTTTCGGCTATAACAGCATCAATAATGACGTTTTCTTTCAATCTTTGTACTCTAGCACAGTAAAAAGTCACGAGTTGCCACTGCTCTCAACGGCAGTCAGTACCTATTTAGAAGAGAATTGATGTACATTACTGTTTGCATTACTCCTAGGCCCCAAACAGTTTAATGAATTTGTATACATGTTCTTTGTTTGATTTTCGATATTTGAAAATGTTTGATCAATTTCAAGAGAAGTAAACAAAAACGACCTTACTTTGGGCAGAACACTTCTATCTCTTTATCTCTGACTAGAAATAGTCTTTTCCAGACTCGAAAATTCCCCAGATGATAAAATTCTTTTTTTTCCCCAGAAATAGGAAAATTTCCCCATACATCCCATTGCTGATCTACTGTCGAAATTATTTTTTCAATGTGAATACTGCCAGGCACTCACAACCTTCCTCTTCGCCTCCCCACTACCTTCAGTCCACAACATGCCCCAATTAGAGATGCCATAGTCTCACTGGCTCTAGACAGTTAAGACTCTTGTGCGGTATTCACTATAAAGAAAAACAATCGAAACGTTGCTTGATACGGCTTTAGTCGTGTTTGGTGACCAGATCTCAATAGCCAGGTACTCCCATCCTTCCTCTTCCCCTCCCCACTACCTTCAGCCTTACAACATGCCCCGATTGGGGATGACATAGTCTCACTGGCTCTAGACGGTTGGGAGCAGTTGGGACTCTTGTGAGGTATATTCACCGTTAAAAACAGAAAAATAGTACTCTCTGAAGGTTTAGAAAGGAGGAAGGTAAATGTTCTCTGTCGTAAGATAAACAGTGGTTTCATGCAACAGATTTAAGAATTGCTGGTTGGTCCAGCGATGTGTGCCGCGGTATTAATATATTCGTCTGGCGCCACCCGTCCTGCGCTCTGTCCAGCCCGGAATTAGCTTTGCCCCTGCCCCTCCCTGTCCCCTTCTCAGTCTCCTTACCCCACCCATATCTCTCGCCTCGCTTACACTGCGGTACGGTTTTTACTTCTGACGAGACTTACTTATTACATTTTTACGCGCCGGTTCAGCGAAGGTTTAGTTACACCCTTGGAGTAACAATGTATGGAGAGTGATTCTTTTTACCCAACCTATACAAACATGCGATAAATCACTTTCTCCGGATTTTTACGTCGTACACAATGAGAGAGAAAAAGACAGCAAATTTAATACACCGCTTCTATATACTGTCGCGATGATCTTGGTCTCCCGGGTCACCGCGGGACTCCGCCCACATTTTTTATTATGCCACTAAACTTGACACAACTAAACGGTTTTTTAGGTTATATGCTATATTTTTGTTGATAACAATACTGGGAAAAAGTGGTTATACGAATAATCAAAAACATTATGTCGACATGTGATATGAATGGATGTATAAATACCCTAGCGGTAGTCTTAGCCACATCCTGGTCCGCCGAGTCAGGTAAAAATCATCAAAAAACATTATACAATGTTGTTTTTTATTTTCATTGAATATGTCAAACCACAAAATGATTGCTTTCTACGAAAATATAATATACTGTAGTTTATTTGCGGCAAGTTCCAGAGTGGTAGATACTCTAAGTATCGCCCTGGCGAAAGACCACCATTAATAATTGAAACGTTGCTTGAAATGGATTTAGCCGTGTTTGGTGACCAGATCTGAATAGCCAGGTACTTTCCGACCTCCCTTTTTCCAATCCCCTTCCCTTCCCCACTACCTTCAGCCTCACAACATTTGGGGATGCCATAGTCTCACTGGCTCTAGACAGTTGGGAGCAGTTGAGACTCTTGTGCGGTATTCATATAAAAAAATACTTTAAAAAATCTTAATATATTTTCTCCCTTTTTTTCAGGTTTAGACTACTTCATCAGGTGGCCGAAGATCAGCAAAGATCCGCTGTCTACTTCTAAGAAAGCAGAGGTAATTACAATTAGGTATTATTATAAAACGTCTTCCTTTTCATATCATTACCAATAATTATAAATATATTTTTTAATCAGATAAATTTGTCCAGTAGTCCAATATTAGGTATAGTTATAATCATAGAATTTATGATTATCTTATCAGTCTAATCACCTTCTCAGTTGACGTTTTGTCTCTTTCAATTCATATTTTCTGTCTCTTTCTCTCTGTTCCTTTTTTATAATTTAAATGTTTTTCTACTGTTTTCTCATTGTTTTGTTACTTTATTTTATATTTTGTTCTCCCTCTGTATGTATATATAACCGCACACTTTCTATTTTTTTGTATAGTTTAATTTTGTACACTGATGATGCTTAGGGTAAGCTAAACCGGTCGGTCATAAAAATTAACATAATATCCGTGGTCTAATACAAAGTTATTTTTATTATTTTTTATAAATAATTTCCTTTGTGAGTACGTAAGATCGTACTATTTAGCAGACATTATTCTATATTTGAAGAAACATTTATTTTTAATTAGATCATTTTTGAAGCTTTTTGCTTTTTATTGATGATATTAATTATTGAAATAATATCAATTATTTCCAACGAAATATAATGCAGAAAACAATTAATAAGTAAATTCTGAAAGCGAAAAAGTGAAATATGATTTTTCATTATGTTTGAAAGAGAGAGTACGAGAACAGCGTGCGATATAGTTGTGAATGGTGAATACTTGGAGCAAGTGAATGAGTGTGTGTATTAAGGAAGTATGTTTACGAGAGATGGAAAGACTGATAAGGATATTGAAAGAAGGGTGAATGCAGGAAACTCCATTAATGGAGGACTGAACGCTGTTGGCACTAATAAAAATATATCCAATGATGTTAAACTAGCAGTCCACAATGGAGTGCTTATACCAACTCTAATGTATGTTAGTGAGGCATGGAACTGGCAGAGGAAGGATTAAAGTAGACTGGATGCTGTAGAAATGAGACCCCTGTGGCGTATGTGCAGCAAAACCATGTATGACCGTGTTAAAATGTGGATATCCGGAAATAATGCAAGGCCGATGGGTTGGGCATGTAGAGCGAATGAACGAAGAAAGGGGTGTAAGAATATATGACGAGAAAAGGGAATGGTGGAAGACACGGCACGATCAAGTGAATCAAATACTTGAGTCGGGCCATGTAAAGAGTCAGAATAACAGAAGGGTATGTATGTGACATTCTCTGCTTATCCCTGCAGAGAAACGGGTTGATGGTTAATTAGGTCGCGACCTTGAAGTAACAATATATGGAGGGATAGCTAATTTGTTTTACCCAACCCATCCGAAATTGTAATAAATCACTTTTCCCGAGTTTTTACATCGTACACCATGAGAGAGAAAGAGACAACAAATTTCTTGGACCGCTTCTATATACTGTCGCAATGATCTTAAGCTGGCTATCTTCGCTGGTTAACGTCGGGACTCCACCCACATTTTTTATTTCGCCACTAAACTTGACACAACTAAACGGTTTTTTAGGTTAGATGCTATATTTTTGTTGATAAAAATGCTGTGAAAAAGTGGCTATACGAATACACAAAAACATTATGTCGATATGTGATATGAATGGATGTATAAATACCGTAGCCTTAGTCTTAGCCACGCCCATTTGCGCCGAGTCATGTTAAAATCATCAAAAACAAGTCCAAAACTGACTTCACTGCCTTGGCTTGGACTATCTCTAGTATACTCTAAGGTCGCGACCGAGACTCGATCTCGGAACCTCTACTTTATCCGGGAGTAACTTCTCTGCCAATTGAGCTACCGAAACCGACATTTTTAAAAATCTTATTTTTCCTTGAAAATTATTAATTTATTTTATTCCAATTTCTACACATATAGTTCGCCATCTTTGTAATGGTATGTAAAACTCTACCCGAGCACAGTTGTACACCTGGTATCTTGAATAAGCTATCAAATTTTATTTACGAAAGATCTTTTGACTTCTTACAAAGTCTAGAATAAATATTGTTAAATCTAAATCAACTTTACAATCTCAATAACTTTCGACGAAATATGAAACTGTAGGAACACACAGAAAATAATAACAAGGATTATGTCGTACTTACTCACAACAATTAAGTTATTCATAGCTCTAATTTTGAAACTGCTAATTCGTGGTGGAACTCCATTTTAATGATTTTACTAATACCAAACGGGCATCTTCAGCCTGGTCACTGGGACTTCAGTTTGGAACTCAGTCTAAAGATCCCCGTCATAAGGTGAAACCCTTGAAATAACAATATATGGAGGGAGAGCTAATTATTTTTACCCAACCTACGTCGTACACCATGAGAGAGAAAGAGACAACAAATTTCATAGACCGCTTCTATATACTGTAAGAATGATCTTAAGCTCCTGGGTCACCGCGGGACTCCGCCCACTTTTTTTATTATTTATTTATATACGCCCTCATAGGCTTTTACATAACATAAGATATAAAATAACAGTGACATAAAAAATAAAAATGCACCCAAAAACATGATGAAATTGATAGAAATGTTATCATGCAAATTAACACTAGTATTTTTGAAAGAGGTATGCTCTTAGAGTATACTAGAGGTAGCCCAAGCCAAGGCAGTAAAGTCAGTTTTGGACTTTTTTTGATGATTTTAACATGACTCGGTGCACCTGGGCGTGGCTAAGACTAAGGCTACGGTATTTATACATCTATTCATATCACATATCGACATAATGTTTTTGTGTATTCGTATAGTCACTTTTTCACAGTATTTTTATCAACAAAAATATGGCATCTAACCTAAAAAACCGTTTAGTTGTGTCAAGTTTAGTGGCATAATAAAAAATGTGGGCGGAGTCCCGCCGTTAACCAGCGAAGATAGCCAGCTTAAGATCATTGCGACAGTATATAGAAGCGGTCCAAGAAATTTGTTGTCTCTTTCTCTCTCATGGTGTACGATGTAAAAACTCGGGAAAAGTGATTTATTACAATTTCGGATGGGTTGGGTAAAACAAATTAGCTATCCCTCCATATATTGTTACTTCAAGGGTATGCTATAATAGCCTTCTTGGAACTAGATTCAGTGCAGTTGAATATATCTACTATTTCAGCGATAGAATTACTCACTGCATGCAATCTAGGTACAAGCGGGTGTGCCACTAAACTTAACACAACTAAACGGTTTTTTTAGTTTATATGCTATATTTTTGTTGATGAAAATACTGTGAAAAAGTGGCTATACGAATAAACAAAAAACATTATGTCGATATGTGATATGAATGGGTGTATAAATACCCTAGCCTTAGTCTTAGCCACGCCCAGGTGCTCCGAGTCAGGTTAAAATCATCAAAAACAAGTAAAAAACTGACTTCACTGCCTTGGATAGATACTACTCTACCAACTCTATGGTGAAACCGGTCAGGTCTTAAATAAATAAAAATGGTATTATTAAAATCATTGTTAATAGCCAATAATTATTCTGTTCCGTTACGTTTGAAGTGGACACTAGCTCGCAAATGGCAGACGGGCGAAATTGTAAAACCGAGTATGCTGTCGATGCCGAGCGGATGTTTTGGCCGCAGTCAACTGCAAACAGGTTTCTAAAACCTCGCGCGCTCCCACATGTTAAACTTTTGTGTAGTTTCTCGCGATCGCCGCACTCTAGCGTTATAAATATTTATAAATAAATGCAATATTTGCAAACCGGTTTTGATTCGGCGATGTTACCGTCTGGCGTCTATGTTATATAAGTTTTATACGCCGAAGTTATTAAACGATTGAAGTTTGCTGTGGGCATGTCCGTGTGCCTGAAGTAAGGTATTTTTTTCCCGATTACATATTTTAGAAACCCTTCCCGGAGCGGACGATCAACCTCATTAACCTATATAGGGCTTGGGAGTACCAGGCACTTCCCAACCAGTGGTGTAGGGTAGGCAATTGAAATAACAGCGAATTGATTAATAATAGAAATATATAACAACAGATGTCACTGATTGCTATTGCATTTTTTTCTCTAAAAGCACTGTTTTAACTGAACACTAACTAAGATATTAACACAAACGAGCCACTTGAACGCGCGCACAGCTCACAGCATACATATTTTGTGTAGTCTAGTGAACATAGAATAATCTACTCTGACGTTGGCGGCGATTGGGCATATTTAGTTGATGCTTTTGACACGTTACAGTAAGACGGTCGGCGCGGCGCTCGCGGCGGTGCGATTAGCTAAATAAATAAAATTAATTTTATTAATATGTGTCATTACACATTTAATTCATATAAAATAATAATTGGTATTTTTGCGGCACGTTCCAGAGTGGTAGATACTCTAAGTATCGCCCTGGTGAAAGACCACCATTCAGAATCGAAACGTTGCTTGAAATGGCTTTAGCCCTATTTTGTGACCAGATCTGAATAGCCAGGTACTTTTCAATCTTCCTCTTTCCTATTTCCTTGCCCCTCCCCGCTACCTTCAACCTCACAACATACCCGAATCGGGGATGCCATAGTCTCACTGGTTTCAGACGGTTGGGAGCAGTTGGAGCTATTGTGCAAAATTCACTATTAAAAAAACAACAAAACAAAAAATACATATTTGTACATATTTGATTCCCAACACATATTTGTTCAACCCTGAAGAAGGTTCAGGTAGATCCGAAACCGGTTGGTATATGTATCTAATAAAGTGGTGTCAAGATAAAGTTGCTTTTATTTAAAATTTAAACAAAAAAATGTTTTTCATCTTGACTGGGTTACGCTGTTGCAGCAGTACTATTTGAGCAGGCCGTCCTAGTTTTAGATAAATATTAATAAACTACTTCTACTCACCAACCTTCCCCTTCCCCGTCTCCTTCCCATTCCTACCACCATCAGCCTCACAACATACCCCGATTGGGGATGCCATAGTTTCACTGGCTCCAGACGATTGGGAAAAGTTGGGAGTTGGGGGAGAGTTATGCGGTATTAACTATTGAAAAAAAGTAAAAATTTTAGAGATAGGTGCTAATTACAAATGGCCTAATATCACCAATGGAATAATAAAGCTCGCATTTTCGTTGAACGCCAAAATATCGACACTCCGTCAGCGGTATAATTGACGCTCTGCAAACTCAAACGCTGATTGACAGGTAAACACTGCGGCTGACAGTTCCGTTGACAGCTCACCGACCTAAACCTCGATATCCCGGCGGTCGATTTGCAATAATAACATTATGTTATATAAGTGATTAACAGATGGAAGTGTGTTTTTCCCTTAGAGTATATAGAGTGGTATCTATACAAGGCAGTGTAGTCAGTTTTTTATGATTTTTACCGGACAAGGGTATTTATACATCCATTCATAGCACATATCGACATAATATTTTTGTTTATTCGTATAGCAACTTTTTCACAGTATTGTTATCAACAAATAGCATATATAAATGTGTATCTATGACATATACGCGCTCAAAAAACCCTATCAAATTTAATTATAAAATAGGGAATGATTTATTGTCATCTATAAGGTCGATCAAAGACCTAGGAGTAGTCTTTGATCCCAAACTTACGTTTTCAGACCATATATTGCAGTTATCCACATCGTGCTACAGACTGTTAGGGTTTGTTATAAGGTCTAGCAAACAATTTACCAAGCCTGCAGCGATGACTTCTATGTTCAACTGCATTGTAAGGTCCAAACTAGAGTACGCCTCTGCTGTATGGGCCCCATACCAAAATAAATATATACAATTATTGGAACAGATCCAAACAAAGTTTCTCAGATATTTGTATATGAGAATCCACGGCGTCTATCCAAAATTTATGCATCATAAAGATTTGCTCTCCGATACGCTTTATCAAAGTCTCCAGTCGAGAAGGAGTGGGGCCCTTGCAGTAACAGCGTACAAAATATTGAATAATTTGATTGACAATCCATACCTCCTGGAATGTTATAAGTTGTTTGTGCCAAATAACTACTGCCAGGGGCGACATCACGATCTGCTGTGCATTCCACATGGCAGAACAGACGTGTTGGCTCAGCACAGCATGACACGGGGTATGGTACTATTAAATAACATGTCTCTTGATATCTTCAACGTAAACCTTGAAGATTTCAAGAGACATGTTAAAAATATCTCTTAATTTAATTTAATATTGTTACTTCTTGTGTTTTGTAAATGGATATATAGTCTGTAAAACACAAAAAAAAAAAAAAAAATATATATATATATATAACCTAAAAAACCGTTTAGTTGTGTCAAGTTTAGTGGCATAGTAAAAAATGTGGGCGGAGTCCCGCGGTGACCCAGGAGCCCAAGATCATTGTGACAGTACGCAGAAGCGGTGTATTGTATTTGTTGTCCCTTTCTCTCTCATGGTGTACGACCTGAAAACCCGGAAAAGGTGATTTATCGCAAGTTTGTATAGGTTGGGTAAAAATAATTAGCTCTCTCTCCATACATTGTTACTCCAAGGTCGGGTACGTTCCGCAGCTATATACCTGTTTATAATTATTATTACGTATTGTATGATGCATATTATGGTAATATCATTAACCCACGGACCTTACCACAAATAAGTCATCATTCTGACTAAATTGGGACACCATGTGACCCTAGGAATAGACCAAGTTCTTCGTAGGAAAATGACAAATACAATATTGAATCATACTTTTATGATCAAATACACAGGGTCGCACTTATGGTACACAAACAATATTAAATTAAGAAAAAAAAAAAGGCATTTATGTTTCTATTTACCATTTTAATTGAATTGCTTCCAACACATTTTTTACTATGCCACTTAACTTAACGCAACTAAACGGTTTTTCAGGTTATATGCTATATTTTTGTTGATAACAGTACTGTGAAAAAGTGGTCATACGAATAAACAAAAACATTATGTTGATATGTGATATGAATGGATGTACATGTATAAATACCCTAAGCTTAGTCTTAGCCACGCCCAGGTCTGTCAGTCCGGTAAAAATCATCAAAAACTGACTACACTACCTTGAATAGATACCACTTTATATACTCTAAGTACCCGACTGACTTTTATTTGCAGTAAAAAATATGTATGAAACCGCCCACCCCCCGCCCCGACCCTTACTGACAGATTTTTTGTTTGTTTTCAATTAAAAAAAAAAACACCGAAAACCGAAAAGTCTGTCAGATACTTTTTTTATAGTGAATACCGCACCAGACTCCCAACCGTCTGGAGCCAGTGAGACTATGGCATCCCCAATCGGGTATGTTTCGAAGCTGAAGGTAGTGGGGGGGAAGAGGAAAGTTTTAAGATACCTGTCCATTCAAATTTGGTCACCAAACACGGCTAAAGCCATTTGAAGCAACGTTTCGATTCTAAATGGTGATCTTTCACCAGGGCGATCTTTATCGTATTAGTATCTACCATTCTGGAACGTGCCGCAAACATAAAATAACTAACTGACAATCACGTCGTAGGCAGAGAGGACGGACCGCCATAAAACTCTGTCAAACATCAGACTAGCATTCTTTACGGATATCCACATTCGCAAACGTGTGGTTTTACCGCACGTACGCCTCGGGGATCTCATTTCCACAGCATTCAGTCTATACATTTGACGGCCTCCATGGTCGAGTGGTGAGACGCTCGACTACGAATCCAAAGGTCGCGGGTTCAAACCCGGCGTGCGCCAATACCTTTATTTAATTAATATGTGTAATAATACATTTAAATCATATAAAAAAAAATATTTGCGGCACGTTCCAGAGTGGTAGATACTCTAAGTATCGCCCTGGTGAAAGACCACCACTCTGAATCGAAACGTTGCTTGAAATGGCTTTAACCGTGTTTGGTGACGAGATCTGAATAGCCAGGTTCTTCCCAACCTTCTTCTTCCCAATCTCCTGCCCCTCCCCACTACCTTCAGCCTCACAACATACCCTATTTGGGGATGCCATAGTCTCACTGGCTCTAGACGGTTGGGAGCAGTTGAGACTCTTGTGCGGTATTCATGTAAAAAATATATATTTATATTAATTAAATTTTGTTACGACGCGTATCAATTGAATAAAATGTATTTGCGCACACCGGGTTTGAACCCGCGACCTCTTGATTCGTAGTCGAGCGGCTTACCTCTCGACCACGGAGGTTGAAATTTCCTATTTCACTACTGAATATTTAAAAAGCCCTTTCGCCATTTTCGATACGGCGAGAATGTTGCGCGTTCAAGATTAATTTGACCTCGGGAATCCGGCCGACAGAGAGGGCAGGTCTCAAGGTGAGCGTGCCGCCCTTGTCCCGCCGGCGGCCTACTGACCCAACCGAAAGAAAACAAACAAAGCGAAGACAGAGAGCAACGACGGGAAGACGGGAGGAACAAACAAACAAAGAGGAAGGATGAACCAGTGGGAAGACAAAAGAAACGAACAATGCAACGATGGGAAGGCAAAATAAACGAGCCGCATTGAAAAGGAACTAGCGAAAGAGCTAACATCTTGATGTAACAATGTATGGAGAGAGAGCTAATTATTTTTACCCAACCTACACAAACTTGCGATAAATCACTTTCTCCGGGTTTTACGTCGAACACCATGAGAGAGAAAGAGACAGCAAATTTCATAGACCGCTTCTATATACTGTTAGGATGATCTTAAGGTCCTGGTTCACGGCGGGACTCCGCCCACATTTTTTACTATGCCACTAAACTTGACACAACTAAACGGTTTTTTAGGTTATATGCTATATTTTTGTTGATAAAAATACTGTGAAAAAGTGGCTATACGAATACACAAAAACATTATGTCGATATGTGATATGAATGGATGTATAAATACCGTAGCCTTAGTTTTAGCCACGCCAAGGTGCGCCGAGTCAGGTTAAAATCATCAAAAACAAGTCGAAAACTGACTGCACTGCCTTGGATAGATATTACTCTACCAACTCAATGGACCCGACCGAAAGAAAACAAACAAAGCGAAGACAGAGCGGAACAATGGGAAGACGGGAGGAACAAACAAACAAAGAGGAAGGATGAACCAGCGCGAAGACAAAAGAAACGAACAATGCAACGATGGTAAGGTAAAATAAACGAGCCGCATTAAAAAGGAACTAGCCAAAGGGTTAACATCTTATTTATTTTTGGTGAATTTTTTTAAAGGGTCTGCATCGAGACCAGTGAAGACATAAACCGATAGAAGTACGCTGTGGGCGTGTCCGTGTGCCCGAATTGGGCTCAATTTCCTCCTACTTTTAAAATAGAGCAATGAGAATTATACTTAGGCGAAATAGATACTCAAAAGTAGCTAAAATGTTAGAGGAACTAAGAACTAAATTGGCTAACAGTAAAACAGATGCTAACATTAAACACATTAATGTTTATACATAAAATGAAACACAACTTGTTACCAAAATATTTTTCTTAAAAAATTATCTACCAAGTTGATATTCACAAATATAATACAAGGGCATGCAAATAAATTAGACTACCAGAAAAAAATAAAGCCAACACACAAAATAGCTTACTATATAAAGGGATGAAATCTTATAATGCTCTGCTGGAAACCATCAAAATTATGCCAATCAATTAATTTTAAATAGCCTGTAAAAAATATTCAAAATGTATATAAATCAAAAGTAGTATATAAGTTAAAATATTATAAAGTTAAGAAGAAAATGAAATAATTAGCTACTTGTAAAATTGAATGTACAAAGTAACTAATATAACATAAATAAAACTAAAACTAAACTTCTGGTGAAATCGATCAAACTTTTGCGAATATCGAAATTATTATTTTTATTTTACTTTAATAATAAATACCACACAAGAGTCCCAACTGCTCCCAACCGTCTAGAGCCAGTGAGTATATGGCATCCCCAATGAGGGTATGTTGTGAGGCAGAAGCTCAGAGCAATAATATACAAGAGGGAGCCTTGCTGTAGTCAGTTTTTATGAGTTTTGCCGGACTCGGCTAGACCTGAGCGTGGCTAGGACTAGGTTTAGGGTATTTCAACATCCATTCATAGCACATGTCGACATAATATTTTTGTTTATTCGTATAACCACTTTTTCACAGTATTGTCATAAACAAAAATATAGCATATAACCTAAAAAACCGTTTAGTTGTGTCAAGTTTAGTGGTATAATAATAAAAAATGTAAGCGGAGTCCCGCGGTGACCCAGGAGCCCAAGATCATTGTGACAGTACATAGAAACGGTGTATTATATTTGTTGTCTCTTTCTCTCTCATGGTGCACGACGTAAAAACCCGAAGAAAGTGATTTATCGCAAGTTTGTATTTATATTATATGTATATTGTTATCAACAAAAATGTAGCATATAACCTAAAAAATCGTTGAGTTATGTCCATTTATGTCGCATATCAAAACTTGTGGGTGGAGTCAACGAAGACGCGGGACACGAAGAACATTCTTACAATACCTTAAAGCGGCGCTATAATTTGGGAAATATTGCTGTCTCTTTCTTTCTCGTGGTGTACGACGTAAAAACCCGGAGAAAGTGATTTATCCCAAATTTGCATAGGTTGGGTAAACAGAATTAGCTCTATAAATAGAACACATACACTTTGTTTTAAACCACTTTTTATTTAATATTTTGTCTACCGGTTTCGGAAGTACCCTTCCATCATCAGGACAATATTAAATTAATCTTTAGATAATAACTTCATCTCTTCTGGAAGAAACATATGTGGAGATAAATTCTGCACACGATCATTTTTACGAATATAGAATTAGCTCTCTCTCCATATATTGTTACTCCAAGTGCTGAAGCTATCTTGAAAATATCATCAATTTTATTGGCCTGTCTGGGACCTAGGAGGCTAAAGGTCTTATGCAAATTGGCTACATCAGTTTCAAATCTGTATATAATGCACTTCTAGGGATCATCTCCTCAGTGATCGAGACGATACGACCTCTGGTGAAGGACATCAACTTCTCTGGAAGGTTGACTCAAAGACTTTTTGATGTTTCGTCCGAAGAGTTTTATTTTTTCTTCTAATACCCTCTCCTATCGGAGGTTGGCTATAATCAGGGCATTCTTCATACTGCATACTACAGCCCAGAACAAAACACCGTTACTGTTCATGCTTTGCTCGAGATTCAATACTATTTTTACTATGGAAATTTATTTCCATGGTGTGGAAGATGTAGTCGGGGACGCTCCAGGAAGACATGGCACGATCAAGATAATCAAATACTTGAGTATTATGAGACAGTGTATGAATGTGAATGAAGCAAGGAGTGTGTGCCAAGACAGTTGTATGGCGGTCCGTCCTCTCTGACTACTCCTGCGGGGAAACGGCGTGATGGTTAGTTAGTTAGTTAGTGTGTGTTTTTTAACAGTTACAAGTGTATTAAAAAGCTTCGTAGCTCTTGATGGAAATGACACTATAATCTTATAATAGTGTTGAGTTGTGAAATAAGGGTACTAACAACTTTATTATATACACGCAGTTACTACTCGGTTTCGCTCTTTTGTAAAAAAAAATTCTAATCACACAATTAAAAACAAAAATATCCTCCTATATGAGTACACACTCCAAGCTACATAGCTCTTAATTGAAAGGAAGAAAATAATTGTGTTGAAGCAGAAATTATAAACAGAAAATCTGTGCAGATTTCATGACGCCAGAGCTCACCGTTCGAGATTTTTTACCACTCCAGACAAACACAGTTTTGAACTTTGCAATTTAAACATTATTTTGTTTTTTATCAACTATGCTACTTTCCTAGATATTTGGTGCGAATTGGCCATTCGGGATGCCGTAGAACTCTTGGCTTCGGCCGCCGGTACACCTGTGTGGCGTTTACGCAAAAAAAACATCGTTGGTCGTATGACGGTCTCCGCGGTCGAGTGCTTAAGACGCTCGACTACGAAAACAGAGATCGCGGGCTCAAATCCGGCGTGCGCAAATAAATTCAATGAAATTAACATGTATTATTTCACATTTGATTAATATAAAATAAGATACTCTTAGTATCGCCTCAGTAAAAACGTGGCTTTACTCGTGTTCGGTGACTTAATAGTCAGGTACTTCCCAACCTTACTCTTCCCCATCTCCTTCCCCTCCCCGCTACTTTCAGCCTCACAACATACCCCAATTGGGGATGCCATAGTCTCACTGGCTCCAGACGGTTGGGAGCAGTTGGGACTCTTGTGCGCTCTTCACTTAACAATATTTATAATTTGCATTGGCTCTGCTCCAAAATTTGACTTTCCATAATCTCTTGCAGCACCTACGAGTAGTATGTTATTCACCTGTCAACGCGTTCAAATAAAGCAAAAATGTAAATTATTTTGCTGAATCATCAAGTATGTTTATGAGTATTTATATGAGTAATAAAAGACTCGACAGAGTTCAGGGCCAAACTCAAACCCATTTTTTCAGAAAATCATATCCATAATCAAGATGTAACGAGCCCAATAGAATTTCTGTCAAACCAAGAAAACTTTTCAGACTCTCATTCCATAAATTCATTAGAATATTTTCACCATTATCTGTTCCTCACTACGAAAAATTAAAAAATACCTCCGATATACTATATTTTAAATTTGCTCTCATACCCTAAAATTGAAAAAAAAATAATAAAAAAATATATATATACTTGTAAGTATCAGCTAAATTTTAAGTTATTATGATATGGTGATTGTGTCCTGCCAGAAGTGACCTGCCAGGTAAGTATGTTGCTCTATATTTATATAAACTAGGAATTAATATTAAGTAGAAATTAAGATTTGTACAGCGCACTTGAGGTGATTTTTCACGAATACGAATTATCCGATTAAAATATTATTATTATGTTTGTTTTTCCAAAATAATGTATTTGACGGCCTGCATGGTCGAGTTGTAAGACGTTCGACTACGAATTCAGAGGTCGCGGGCTCGAACCCGGCGTGCGCAAATAAATTTTATTTTAATTAATATGTGTGTTCCTTCCTCTTCCCTACATCCTTCCCCCCACTACTTTCAGATTCACAACATACCCCGTTGGCTCTAGACGGTTGGGAGCAGTTGAAACTGTCGTGCAGTATTCACTATAAAACTTAAAAAAATACTATTATTTTATTTATTATTAGTTTAAAGAAAGATACAGTTTTTCACTAGGAAAACAAATATTGTCAAAATTATAATTAAAATTTATTAATGTTTTTATTGTTCGTTTTTGGGGCATGAAAACGAATTCATAATGGGCTTTCTGAATTTGTAAAACAGTACAGGAATTTGATCAAAATGTATTTTTTTAAAGGTGATTCTTAGCTCAATGGTAGACAGACTGTGGTGAAAAGCTTCCACTAACATTACTCAAGGTCGGACAAACCTCACCTGGTCAGCTTTTTTAATATTTTTTATATGAATACCGCACAAGAGTCTCAACTGCTCCCAACCGTCTAGAGCCAGTGAGACTATGGCATCCCCAAATAGGGTATGTTGTGAGGCTGAGGGTAGTGGGTAGGGGAAGAGGAAGGTTGTGAAGTACCTGGCTATTCAGATCTGGTCACCAAACACGGCTCAAGCCATTTCAAGGAACGTTTCGATTCTGAATGGTGGTCTTTCACCAGGGCGATACTTAGAGTATCTACCACTCTGGAACGTGCCGCAAATATTTTTTAAAAATTATTTTTGTATGAATTAAATGTGTTATGACACATATTAATTAAATAAAATGTATTGGCGCACGCCGGGTTTGAACCCGCGACCTTTTGATTCGTAGTCGAGCGTCTTACCACTCGACTATGGAGGCCTTCAAAGCTTAGTGTGAATAAGGATTATCAAGCAACGTTCTTAATGCATTTATCATTCTGTGGATGTATACGAGTATATATATATATATATATATATATATATATATATATATATATATATATATATATATATATATATATATATATATATATATATTTTACATGAATATCGCACAAGATTCTCAACTGATCCCAACCGTCTAGAGCCAGTGAGACTATGGCATCCCCAATTGTATGGCTAAAGATATTGGGGAGGGGAAGGAGATGAGGAAGGGGAAGGTTGGGAAGTACCTGGCTATTCAGATCTGGTCACCAAACACGGCTCAAGCCATTTCAAGCAACGTTTCGATTCTGAATGGTGGTCTTTCACCAGGGCGATACTTAGAGTATCTACCACTCTGGGACTCTTGTGCGGTATTGACTCTAAAAAAACATGTTTCGATTAACTAATGCATTCATTGGTCTTATCAACGTCCTTGAATCTGTGCTAAAATTAATTTTCTGTTTTTTTTTTGTCTAAACTCAGTTAATTAATGTCTTCCGCGTGCCTAGAGTCGGGCCATTCTATTCTTATAATATTACTACCGTCTCTCTTATGTCTGTATGTCTAGGAGCTCCAGCCTTTGTCCGATGTACGTCGCAGTGGCGCATCGACAAATTAACGGGCCCCAGGCAATATTACTAACCGCTCCTTTACACCGAAAGGCAATACACACGATTGACTGCTTTAAAAATGTATAATTAGCTTTATTTATTTTATTTTATTTTCAAAAACAGTTTTAAATCAATTACAATGCAAAAGCGATAAAAAAAACACTTAAAAAATGGTAATCATAATTATACAATTATAATAGAACATAATAAAGTTAAAACTGAATAGTTAGTTCTTTCTTAAACTTGTTGTAGCTCGTGTGAAAAATATCCAAATTTCTTGCGAGACAGTTAATTAAGCTAATTAGTCTTCCCAGCGGCATCACCGTTGGTAAGTTAGTTCTGCACCTGGGAAGAAACAGAAGCCTGTGTTGGCGGCCTCGCGTGAAATTATCAGGGACATAAAATCCAATTTCCGCCAGGATGTCAGGTAATAATAATACACCGTTCAAGAGTTTATGAGCTAAAAGCAGTAGTGCTATATCCCTCCTCGAACTAAGGCTGCAGATACCCAGCATTCCCGAGATAAACGCTGTTGGAAATAGCCATGGGTAAAAACTAAACTCTCTCATGTAGAGGTACATAGGCGGTGTCCTCTGCACCCCATACCTGAGATCCACTCTCGAGAATGCTACGCACTAAGCTAAAGTAAAGCAGCCTTACCAATGCAAGATTTGTCAACTCCTTTATGCCTACCAAATTCGAAAAAAACTGTTAAAATGTAAGGTCTTAACGGTTTTGCAGGTCAGTTATCACTTTTTTAGAAATGTCAACGCAGTGACATTTTATCAAGCTAACAGAAACTATCCTAACTTAACCTACTAGGTAAGTAAAATGATAGCTGTCCGGGAAGATAAAAAAATTGGCGAACGCGAGCCATGACTTAAATTTTGTATAATTGCTAAACTTACAATGATAGTTTGCCCCGACGATAGACAATCTCCAATAGGAGAAAGAAAAAACATTCACATACACATAATAAAAATAATATCCTCGCCGGAAAGGCGAAAGGGCTGAAGCGCCATTTTGGAAAGTTCACACCAGAGCACAATTGTTTTACAATAAAATCCATAAGTCTGCAGTACCTGGTTGGATTTTGAAAAAAAGCGTTAACTCAGTGAGGCATTGAACCAAAGTTTTACACCTAATGTAATCCATATTATTTGACTAGTTTGGAAGTTTACTGCACATGCATTCTGAAAACTGCTACTGGCTGTGATTCATTTACTTCGACTTCATCATCAAGAAGCATTCCTTCTAGATTAATTATTTTGTTATGCCTTCCATTGCTAGGTAAACGTGGCATTCGTATTGTGTAGGCACTCTAGTTCTTATCAGTAAACTAGTCATTATCGTGCTGGATACGTCTCTAATCACAACGTATATCATCACGAACCTCACCAGAACCACAGTTTAGACGGACACGTTTCTCTGTGATATACGTGACAACTTTACGAACTGTTTTCTTACGTTATTTTGATGAGTCAGAGAGATAATACAAAAATTCTAGGGCAAACGTAATGGGTTCGCGTTGAGGTGACAAAGTAGCCTTTCTGTACCAACGACCAAATTCTTGTGAAAGCATCACGAAATCTATGATTCTCTATTTATTTTATGTTTTCTTTCTCATTCTCTGCTAATCAAACTGTTGTTAGTGCCGAAAAGCGCCATAGCGCTGCCACGTGCTTGTGTTAACCCTTGGAGTAAGAATTGCGAAACATCGTAGTCAGTATTGTTGACTTTATACTGACTCGATAGAAAGAGACAAAGATATGTTAAAAGATGTCGGATAGCCTATTAGTTACCGCCCATATGGAATTCGGACAGTTTTAATAAAAATATTTGAACACATTAAACAAAACAATATCAATACACCATTAAAAAGAGTTACAATACCACACAAACACTAATAACAAAAAGTTTTCCTAAATAATGATAGAATCTTTTTGTTGATTTTATATATTTATATGATTAAAAATGTGAAAGTTCTAAAGTTTTTCAAAAATATTTTAAACTGTTGAAATACCTCTGAAAAGTGATGTTTTATAATCTTTGTTTGGTCTTATTTGAACATTCACGCATAGCACATATCACCATCATGTTTGATTTATTTGTATAACCACTACAAGTTTTTTAATCAACACAAATATAGAAAAAAACCTCAAAGTAATACGACTAGATGATGTGATGTTAGCGCGGACGGAGAACATTCCTTCATACTTAGAAGTGCTGCAATATTATGTGATGACTTTTCTTGCATCTATCTCTCTTGTGGTATACGACGTAAAAATCCGGAGAAAGTGATTTATCACAAATTTGTACAGGTTGGGTAAAAATATTTAGCTCTCTCTTCGTGAATATTCTTACTCCAAGTGTTAACCCTTATCTTGGCCAGGTAAAAATTATAGTACAAGGATAACGATAAGATAATAAGCTACAATATTTTTTTGACTGACCATAAGTGTCAGCAATTGACAGGACGATAAAGAAGAGATTTTCTAAAGTGTTTTCATTACTAAAAATGATAAAATATTTATAAATAGAACACATACACTTTGTTTTTAACCACTTTTTATATTGATATTTTTATATATAATAAAAGTGGTTAAAAACAAAGTGTATGTGTTCTATTTATAAATATGGCAAGCCACAAAGTTAATGCTTTTTTACGAATAGATAAAATATTTGTTAAAAAGATAGCAAAGTTGGTGTAACATATAAGTTACACTTTCGAGATAAGGGTTAAAAGTGCGAACAACGCGATAGCACTTTACACGTGCGTTTGATTCGGGGTAGTGATTGTTGTATGCGTGGAGCTTGTGATTTTTTATTTGGTTTCGTGTTAGAAATCTTCCTGAAATACCTTCAACATCGTCGTAGGATGGATTTTGGTTTGGAAAAATTAGCAAGGCGTAGTTTACGGCGGTGTGTTGTGTTGGATCTGAAGCTGCGACAAATCACCGAATGTGTTTTAGCTTCAGATGAATTTAGCAAATAGTGGACTGTAAAACTTGATGAAAGTGTCCAATTATGGATGTGGAAAGATTATTGGAATGAAGGGAAAATGTGTAACCATTCACTCACCGATGTAGTTGAAGTTCTTCATTCTTCTTATACAGTTATATTGTTAACGAAGCGAATCACAACAAAACATCTGATAGTATTAATATCGTAAGCCGTCTTCTGCCACGTTCGATGGAAAAATTGCTCATACATACAAAAGTTTGAAATTTTCTTCCGATTACGGTCCTTCACGACTAACTCACTATGTTCCTTTTGATGTGTATGTCGTAACTAAACCTCACGGGAGCGGGTTTTTATCTGCTAGTCTGATAGTATTAACACGCTAAGCCGTTTGCAAAAACAATACTGGTAATTTTCGCTCATACGCAAAAAAATCTGGTATTTTATTCCAACTACGCTACTTCACGATTCACTCACCACGTCCCTTTTGACGTGTGTGTCGAGACTAAACTAGTTTATAATACTTGGAGAACAACAACGAACCGACGAACAAGCGAGAGACCAAGGAACAACACGAAACGTTTTTTCACATAAAACTCTTCTGTTTCGATTGTCACTTGTTTCGAACACGGTGTTGTTCCATACGGAATTCGATATTGCGAAATGGTTAGACAAAGTAGGAGCTGGATGAAAAACACGAAGGTAAGAACCAAACAAATTATCACTTTGAAATCCAACACGTGGTATGCAGCAATAAGGATGGCAGTGCAGTAAAGAAATCCAATTTCATTTTCCTATAGTGTGAAAAAGAACTGCATGGAGTTGTGTCAAGCATAATTTTCTTTTTGTTTCCTTTTTTTCTTAAATTTTCGTTTTCAATAAACTATTGTGTTCTATTTTTATGTTTTATTATCATAATTCTAAGCTTGGTGAAAAGAATGTTGATAGAGGTTCCGAGTTCGATTCTCGGTCGCCACCTAATTATTCGTATTTTCTGTGTCTTCTTCAGTTTCTTATTTCGTTGAAAATAATTAATTTATCAGAATAAAGCATAAATCCACAGTAAGTTGATTCAATTTAAATGAATGAATGATTAACTTCTGTTTTATCGACTGTGCTGTTTGTTTATTTATCATTACAATTTACGGCCCTTTAGAAGTGGAGAGACGGAAAATCTCTTATCAAAACAGTAAACCGGAGTTAAGGCGCCTTCGCTTGACCTTTTTGATATTCTGACCTCCTGGTATCGTCAAATAACATTTTGATGGCTTTCTTAACATATGTTTTATTTTAAGAAAATAATGACGCGTTAGTTTGATGGTAGACGTCGGGGATGCCCCGGAAGACACGTCAAGATCGAATGTTTTAAATTTTATTTTGATTTTCATAGTGAATACCGCACAAGAGTCCCAACTGCTCCCAACTCGTCTAGAACCAGTGAGACTATAACATCCCCAATCGTGGTGTATTTTGTGGTTGATGGTAGTGGGGTGGGGGAGGAGGTGGGGAAGAGGAAGGTCGGGAAGCATCTGGCTATTCAGATCTGGTCACCAAACACGGCCAAAGCCATTTCAAGCAACTTCTCAATTCTGAATTGTGATCTTTCACCAGGGCGATACTTGCAGTATCTACCACATGGGAACGTGCCTCAAATAAACTGTTTATTATTTTACATGAATTAAATATGTTATAACATGTATTAATTAAATAAAATTTATTTGCGCACGCCGGGTTTGAACCCGCGACCTCTGGATTCGTAGTCGAGGGCCATGGAAATACTTGGAATAACAGGGTACGTGCGATACGATGTATAAATGTGGATGATGCAAGGAGTGTTTTCTGAGACTGATTTTCGTGGCGTTACATCGTCCCTACCTGGCTATTCAGATATGGTCACCAAATATAACAAGAAAAAATAAAGCCAAGAAATCCGACGCTTTATTTGTCCACTCACCTACTAACCGATCAAGTAATAGTCAATAATTATAATCAAAAAATCTTCGTTCACCCACAGCTCGATACTCAGAGACCAGAGTACCACTAGAATACATATCTTCGCCGGAAAGGCAAAAGGGCTAAAGCGCCATATTGGGAAGTTTACACCAGAGCACTTTGAAGTATTTTTTTTTTTGCCATAAAATTCGTAAGTCTTCAGTACCTGGTTGGATTTTGAAAAATAAAGTTAGCTCAGGTAACTCAATGCTCTCACTGAGAGTTACCCGAAGCGACAAAAAGCTAAAAAAAAGTCCCAAACTTGTGCCGCTCGAGTCGAGCCTTCTCCCAAATGATAAATATATGTTAGACGGCTGAAGGGCCACAAAAGTCTTCAGAATCAAACGAGAGTCAGAGCATTCGCTGCAGAAAGAAAAACACGATCAAACTGCATATTTACCTTAGATGAATTAAATAATGTAGATACGTTACTGACACAACGCGCCTGGTTGCACTAAATCAAGTCAACGAGACATACTTTCAAAACACGCTTCATATAGCTATCTCTTCCGCACACACATGTTCTTTATGGCTATCCTTTTCATACGCGGGTGAAACATTTAGTGGTGCAACATTAGTGGTGCTACATTTTTTGTAAGATTTGTATGAATATGACGTGTCTATGATATTTATCTTATTTTTGACCGAAGTGTCGCTTAAGATTTTTTGCTTTTCCAACGACGATATACACATGAATCAACATTTTGATAAGAATGCCATAATTAAAAGAGTGAATAATAATGTTATCTAGTGTTTAGAGTTCTAAATCACTGTGCACTTTGACTGTTTGGCAAAATTCAAACATTAACAAAAAGTGCGTTTGAAAAAACAAAATAACGCAAAATTGTGTGTTTTGGGTCTAAAAATTGATCGCCTAGGAGTATTATAAATGCTGCAATTAGAACACATCTAGTCCTTTGCTCTAGCTGGACATTTTTAGCGTGTCTTTTTATAGGCCTAGAAGAAAAAAAAGTTTCAGCCCTATAATAATCGTTGAACTGTAAAATGTGGCAAATTCATTTGTTTGACTCTGACCGGAAAGCATTTTTTAGTATGTTTGCCTTAGCTCGACAAAATAAAACAAACATGTTTTTGAAAAAACCTGATCATAAGTGCATATTTAACTCATTTTCGACCGAAGTTATGCCTAAGCCTTTTTGTCTATCCAGCAACGATATAACGGAAAAGCAACTTCACTATAGCAGTTAAAGTAATAGAAATATTGTCGTCTCCATATTGAGTTATACTCAAATACCCGCATTCTTGAAATTAGCCTTGGTCTAACACCAAACACAATCTCCTATTTTTTCCTCCCACATATTTGTCTATTCGCTTGAACACTTGAAATAGTGGGAACAGAATAAGTCAACATTGGAAGTTAATGTCGTATTATGAAACAACGCCAACTGCCTGCGTCAGCTTTCAATTATCAGTGAAAACAAATAGATTGATGGATTGTAGCCACGGATTGAAAATACACATAGACGCCCTCGCGTGTTTATCATATTTTGTAATTTTTTTGTTTATATGCTAACGGACTATTGTCCAATTACAAAAAAAAAACACATAACGCGAAATGGAAAAAATAGCAACAGAGAATTGTAATGGTCACTCATGCGACCTACAGAATGCTCCTTGGGTAAGGCGTGCTTTTCTTCGGGGATGTAGAATAAAATATAATCACTTCCTCTTGAATACTATTCATTGGAAGAGTTTATATAATATTATATTATAGAAATAAGGAACTATAACAAGTCATTGTACTGGTTAATTGTTAAATGATAGTCTTTAAAGATAGGTAGATCACGTTTATTTACTAATTTAAACACGCTGACGTAAGTAATCACAAAGCAAGAGGAGTTTTCTGTCACGAAGGGTAAACCGAAGTGTCAGCGGGCAAATTCCTCCTTTCCCGCTAGAAACACCTTCCTCTGCTAGGCTGTTAGGTGCGCCTCGTTGATGGCCATGTAAATACATATTATAATACGCCTTAATAGGCGTTATACTCTTATATTAAACCTTTAACTGAACATGGCTTACTACTGCACTGGAGTGTGAATTTGAATAGGAATGCATAGTGATATATAACAGTGGTGGTAGTGAGTGCTTTTACAGAAATTCTCTGGTTTTATACGTGCATTGTCAAACTAAAAGTATCAGAGTCCAAACATGTGGTCTATGGAATAATACATGTTAAAAAACGAATTTTAGAAAGCGATGTTAGGATATAGTTTATTAGACAGAAAGACATTGAGGGATGCAATTAGGATACAATATGAGATTGGTAAGAATGTTTAGTGATATTGGTAAGCTGCACATGTGCTAAACTGGTTGGTCTTTTACAGAAAAAAACAGCACATACACAATATTTTAATGATGCAATGACAAAAATATACATTATAAAGAACATTCAATTCAAGGCCAAGGTCGAGTCGTGGTTTTGGCAGAGTCGTAAAGGATGACAAAAATCATTAAGACTGGTACCAAAAATTTCAAGACCATGGCTTGAGTTAACAAGTCTCGACATTCTGGACAGTAGAGAATGATACCCATAATTAGTATTGTGATGATTGAGGAACAGCAATTCATTGTTTCTGAGTCTACGGCAAGGAATGTTGATCGTGTGTTAATGGATGGGCACAATCGAAAGATCCGATTTGGGAAACCGGTAGTTGATCGGGTGGACCAAAGCCATGGGTTCCTACCAAAGCGGGTTCAATTCTCCTACACCATTGCACAAGCAAAAATCTCCGCTTATAATTATGATCTTAGAACGAAATCAAATATTGTCAGGTTAGGTTGCGCACTTGAGGTGAAATATCACAAAACTGCGCTATATAAGTTTACTGTTATTATTATTTGGTTAGGTTAGGTTCATAACCTGGAAATGATTGTCTTTCTTTTTAAAAATAAGAAAAGGAAAAGCCTAAAAAAATAATTGACAACGCAATGTTGCTTGTGGTACAAATGAATTTCAGTTGATCAAAGAATCGAAACGTGTCGATTGGATCAATTGATTTTAGATTCGCAATGCGTCGAATGAATTTCAATCGTATTCAAGAAGTACAGGTAGAGTGAATTTTATATTCCCTATTGTTTTGATTGTTGAAATAATGGATTTTTAGATAATGCCCAACACTAGACATTGGATTATGTGCACAAAAATGCCAAAATATGCACCGAATATGCGAAATTATCCAATGACAAATCCAAAATATACGATAAAAACAGGAAAATGTCAAAAAATGCATGTTTAATTGAAAATGGTTAAAATGAATACAATTTTTTCCCTGTTTGTTTTTCATTGAGGGGGAGTGCAAAATAATTCTCGGAGTTTTGGTTTACAACTGAAACCTGTGGAGTTAATCACATTTCTATGGATTTTTTTTATTTTCCAGGGGGGGGCAATTTGTTAATATGAATATTGTTAACACACGTTTCATCTGAATTTTCAGACCCCAAGCTTCTAGTAAATTATTTTTTCAATCTGTTTATGTATACATGCACCGTTATACCCTCAGAGGAAATATATGGAGAGAGAGCTACATATTTTTACCCAACCTATACAAATTTACAATAAATCACTTTCTCTGGGTTTTTACATCGTAAACCGTGAGAGAAAAAGACACAAGACAAGTTCTCACAAAATATAGCACCACCATTCGGTATGTAAGCATGTTTTCCGTCTCCCGCGTCTCCGGCGACTCCGCCCACTACGTTTTGTTATGCGACATAACAGGACAGAACTCAACGGTTTTTTAGGTTATATCCTATATTTTTGTTTAATAACAATTTGTGAAAAAGTGGTTATACAAATAAACAAAAACATTATGTCGACATGTGCTATGAATAGATGTATAAATATTCTAGCCATAGCCACGCCCCAGTCAGGCAAAAATCATCAATACTGACTACACTAGCGCTCCCTCCTGGAATATTATTGCTCTAAGGCACTAACGAACCAAAAGGTTCACACATTGTTTTAAAAAACCCGTCTTAAATCGTCAATGTGTAGCAACTGTTGAGTGACTCAATAATGTGCCGAACAGCCGATCACGTCGGTCAGTAGTTTGAAACGCGATATATCGCTGCTTATGCTATATTCAGGATATGTACATAACTCGTTGTAAAATAAAACACCTTAATATTCAAGTCAGACAGCGTAATTTTTTTTGTAAGAACCGTCGCCGCCGGATATTGTAATCACGCCCGTTTTCGGTATTGCTCTGTTATCCGAAAGTCTAACATTTAATAAAATTGTAGCAAATAAATTAGGAGCACACTTTTGCTCTCATGGCCCTAAAAATGAAAAATTAATATTAAAAAAAAAAAAATATATATATATATATGTAAGAATCAGCTAAATTTTAAGTTATTATGATATGGTGATTGTGTCCTACCAGAAGTGACCTGACAGGTAAGTGTGTTGCTGTATATTTATATAAACTAAGAATTAATGTTATGTAGAAACTAAGATTTGTACAGCGCCCTTAAGGTGATTTTTCTCAAAAACGGCGCTATACAAATTATCCAATTATTATTATTTTGGAAACTCGTACAGTGGGACGATGGCATCCCTAATGCTGCGAGGCTGAAGGGAATGTAGAAGGGAAGTATATGAGAAAGAGGGAGGTTGGGAAGCACCTGACTATTCGGATCTGATCACGAAACACGACTATAACGACCATAATAATAGTAATATTTGTATAGTTTGTATAGCGCCTTTTTTGTAAAAAATCAACCAAGGGCGCTAACAAATGGTAATTCTTAGGTTCCATCTTATTACTAACTACATATTGTCGCTGGAAAGGCAAAAACAAGGCTTAAGCGACTCTTTCGTCAAAAATGAGTTAAACATGCAGTTTTGGTCAGTTTTTTTTTCTGCGTCGAATGCTCTGACTCATTTGATTCTGAAATTTTTTGTGGCCCTTCATCCATCTAAAATATATTTACCTTTTGGAAGAAGACTTGACTCCAGCGACACAAGTTTGAAACTTTTTTCGCTTTGGGTAACTCAGAGCATTGAGTTACCTTATTTAACTTTTTTTTCAAAATCCAAGCAGGTACTGAAGACTTATGAATTTTATTGTAAAAAAAAAAAACTTGAAAGTGCTCTGGTGTAAACTTCCTCAAAATGGCGCTTTAGCACTTTTGGCTTTCCGGCGATGATATATTCTATGGCATATCATTATTTATTCATGTTATGTAGACTCCTACTGCCCGGAGCCAGTCATCTTTCTACATGGTTAGCTGGTGCCACAGTAAAAATCACTGTCACCAATTTATAGGCACAAAAGAATTTTGTTTCTATTAATTCAATGATATCAAAAATCGTGTTGATTCTAGAATGCGACAAAATTTCCGCACATTTTCATGATTCGTTCCGTCCAACAAAAATCGGACACATTAAGCGGCCGATTCCATAAACCGGCGAACACGTTAACCGGCGCCTGCTGCAATAAAAAAGTATTGTTTGGTAAAAAAATAATATACTACCGTGGGACAGGAATGAATACAAATTAGGCATATTACAGGTGGTCCATTGAGCGGACAAAGCGTTGGCTCAGCGTTCGCGTGGGCTGTTTCCAATCCCACAGCTGTTATAACCTTAGCAGCTGTCAAGTGGCCTGGAAATGGATATCATTAGTGCCTACTTATTATTCCCTACTTTTGAGAGGAGTGGGGGGGGGGGTGACAAGACGCAATGCAAGAAATTTCAGAGCTCAGAGTAGATAGAGTGGTATAGGTCTCACCACGAGAGTTGGTGCCGGCCAATACTCACACAGATGCATAGCTTACGTACAGCGTGTCGAACTGAATGAATAGGACACGCATTTACAATATCAACATAAACACTCGCTGTCCCTTTTCCACTAGTGGCAATAAGTAGGCGAAAACAAGACAAAGGGCTCTTTCTTTATGACAAATTGTAAATACATCGCCTCTGGACCGTATGCATGTATTGTTTGTTTCAACTCTCGTTACGCCAGATATACCGATCCAAGGCAGTGTAGTCAGTTTTTGATGATTTTTACCGGACTCGGCAGACCTGGGCGTGGCTAGGACGAGGGCTTGGATATTTATGCAGCCATTCATAGCACATGTCGTCATAATGTTTTTGTTTATTCGTATAACCACTTTTTCACAGTATTGTTATCAACAAAAATACAGCATATAACCTTAAAAACCGTTTAGTTGTGTCGAGTTTAGTCGCATATGAAAACATGCGGAGATGCGGGAATAAAATCCATGATTTTTTTCCACAACTCCTGGACGCTCATCGTCATTAACATCTTCTCGGCCTTCTGTAAAGCGCTTGTACCACTTATAAACACTTTTTTGAGACAAAGTAGACTCGCCGAATGCCACAGTCAACATTTTAAGTGCGTTGGAGCACTTTATTCCTTTTTTAACGCAAAATTTAATACATATTCTTTGATCCATTTTTTTTTTTAAGTAAAAAATCGAAGAACACACAAAAACGTGACTAACCTTTCCAGTTGTCAAAAACAAACCACTAATCCAAAATGGTTAATAATGCTAACATATGATAAACATATGTCTACCAACATAACAACAACAACAAAAAATCGATAATCGAATGTGCACAGCCCGCGAAAATTCAAAATTCACCTTTTCTTTTGAACAGGCCATGTATATATTATATTGTTGAAGAAAACGTGATGTTTTATTTTCAAATGGCAAAACTACGAATAGGAGTGTTGATTACATCATACGTTATGTTTACCGTTCACAACGACCAGACGTGTTTAATTACCAACAATAATAGATTGGTCGCTTGCAAATAGTTATTATTTAAAGTGAAACGATCACTGGCGATGCCTTCTGACCTCAGATAAGATGGAAACTGACCGCGAAAAGCAATAACTCCGCTTATTATATTATATTGGTCATTATCAGTGGGAGGAAGAAGGTCATTACTGACACAATGTGACACCAGTCAAACCTTCTGTGCAGAGCAGAAGTCAAACCTTTTGTGCAGAGCAGAAGTCAAACCTTTTATGTAGAGCAGAAGTCAAACCTTTTGTGTAGAACATAAGTCAAACCTTTTATGCAGAGCAGAAGTCAAACCTTTTGTGTAGAACAAAAGTCAAACCTTTTATGCAGAGCAGAAGTCAAACCTTTAGTGTGCAGAGCAACAAATATCGTCGCTGGAAAGGCAACCGACACTTTGGCAGAGCAAAAGAGTTAAACATTAGTTTAATCGGGTTTTTTATGCTAGTAATATATCGTCGCTTAAGGCTAAAGACTTTAGATTCCTTCACCATCTAAAATTTTTCCAAAAATGAGTTAAACATGCTGTTTTTAATCAGTGAGAGCGGGTTTTTTTTTTTTTTTTTTTCAATATCCATCCAGGAACTGAAGACTTACGCATTTTATTTTAAAACAAAAAAAAACTTTAACGTGCTCTGGTGTAAACTTCCAAAAATGGCGCTTTAACATTTTTGCCCACTCGGCGACGATTAATTAGGCTATTTGCCCTCTGGTGAAAGACCACCATTCAGAATCGAAACGTTGCTTAAAATGGCTTTAGCCGTTCTTGGTAACTAGATCTGAATAGTTAGGAACTTCCCAAACATTCCTCTTTCTCATCTCATTTCCCTCCCCACTACCTTCAGCCTCACAACATACCCCAATTGGCGATGATACTGTCTCACCGGCTCCAGTAAAAAAAAATGATATTTTATGAATCTTATTTAATCTCACTTCTCACCAAACTTTTTCCTCTTTTCCTTTCCGTTTGTATCTTCCAGGAGTGATTTAGACCCCCTAGTTCCGACCAGTTTTAATTTTGTGTTATTTGTATCAATGTACCTTTCCGTTTGTATCTTCCAGGAGTGAAAGACCCCCTAGTTCCGACCAGTTTTAATTTTGTGTTATTTGTATCAATGTACCTTTCCGTTTGTATCTTCCAGGAGTGATTTAGACCCCCTAGTTCCGACCAGTTTTAATTTTGTGTTATTTGTATCAATGTACCTTTCCGTTTGTATCTTCCAGGAGTGATTTAGACCCCCTAGTTCCGACCAGTTTTAACTTTGTGTTATTTTTATCAATGTAGATACTCTTAAAACATCTATCTATATACCACAAAAAAACTAAATTAAAAAATCAGTGAAATTAAACTCTAACTTTAAAATCTGAACATTAAACTTTGAACAGTAAAGCTCGCGTACCAAAATTAAGCATCTCTGAGTGCGGTAATATGCGGTAAAAATTCTACGGGTACATCGTGACATCACCTTCTTTATTCAATAGTTGCCGCTTGTATTACCTCTGTACTTGGTATACAGCGAAAAAGCATTGACATCATAAGTCAAATATACCACATTGTGACACCTCTGTTTGCTTTTGAAAGTTTGTGTATTTTTTTCTTCAAATATTTGAACGTCATAAGGTTGACCATTTCAAATTATTAGTTGCTTTGTTGATTAATTGAGATGGAACTGAAAAATATAGCTGTAAATATAATTGTGAATGAAGAATTCTTGGAGCAAGTGGATGAGTTTTGTATTTAGGAAGTATATTCCAGAGAGACGGAATGGCTGATAAGGATATTGAAATAAGGGTGAATGCAGGAAACTCCATTAATGGAGGACTGAACGCTGTTGGCGTTAATAAGAAATTGTCCAAATAAGCGAAGCTAGGAGTCCGCAATGGAGTGCTAATACCAACCTTGATGTATGGCAGTGAGGCATGGAACTGGCAGAAAAAGGATGAAAGTAGACTGAATGCTGTGGAAATGATATCCTTGAGATGGATGTGCGGTAAAACCATATACGACCGTATTAAAAATGTGGATATCCGGAAAGAATGCAAGTCTGATAACTTTGAATAGGATTATTTTTGTATGAACGAGTGTGAAAAGAATATATGATGCGAAAGTGAATGGAAGAAGAAGTCGAGGATGAAACATCTATACGTGAATATACCAATAACAAAAAAACTATGTATAAGACGATTAAAATAAATCAGGGTGTATGCCAGAAAGTTAAATGGCGGTCCGTTTAACATTTGCGGGAAACGGCGTGATGGTTAGTTAATTAAACTGAAAACAACCAAGAATATATCGTCGTCATACAAGCAAAATTGACCAACTGCAAAAACGCAACTTTACAGGGGAGCAGTTTTGTGTTATTCTTCGCCTAAAAAAATCGAATATTCAGTTCTATCAATTATTTTACCATAACAGATTTAACACTGTTGAATAAATGTGCATTAGAAAATTTGGAAATAAATACCCAAATCGTGTGAATTTATTTAAAAAATACTTGGTCAATTTTTGCCTGTAGAGAAACATTCATATTGTGTAAATGGTCATTCGCTCAAAGTGTGGACGCAATTGTGTGTATCAAATTTCTAGTACCCAAAGCTGAAATAAAGATTGTTTTTAATTATTTTTATACCCCAATAATAAATTGATAAACCAAATAATAATAATGATGTATTTTGAATGGTAACACAATTTTTCGTTTCGTTTTTGACCTCGAATACGTATTTTTTTTTTTTTCAAATATTTGAACGATTCCAGGTTGATCTTTCCCGTACCTTGCAAATTATTAGCCATGACACTTTTTAAGGTTGATTTTTTATAACCTTATCTGTCAAATTTTTAAACTAAAAAATATGTTCCCCAAATGTTTCTTTGCGATCTTGCAGCTTAAAAAATATTTAACCAGTCGTTTACACAGTAGACATTTACAAACTTTTTAGATGACTCAATAGCGCTATGCATGGAGTCTACTTCCATGAAAGAATGTCCAGGTTCCATGAAATTATGCTGGCCTGAATGTTTGATGTGATAAATAGAGGATATTAAAATAAGCAGTTTTCCCTTGTTAATGCTCTGACAAGTCTCATCAATGGATTGTGTTGCTCATTGATTTCGAAGCAAAACCTAAATTGAGAAATTATTAAAGCACAGTTTAAATTTGAGAGACCTTTTAAAGACGGAATTTGTAGTACTTTTTGCAGGTCAAAAAGTGGCAGACTTTAAATTAAGCACCTGTTGAAGCACGAAGTTTGTCTGCAGCTTTTACTATCCTCATCTCGTCTCCTTATGTGCTGACTGTGTCAATCAACATGATTATTTTTAAAGCATCGGCAGTAGCGTCACTGCACATTAAACACTAATCCTTTGTAGGATAAAAAGATAGGTTGAATTCATTTCCGAAAATCCTTCTGAACATTATTTCAGGAAACGTGATTAATTTTATTTTCATTAATGCATGGACATTTTTGAAATGGACAGGGTTGAGTCCAACCACGAATGGGATTTCTAGATGAACATCTTAAGCCTAGTGAATTGTTTACATAATCACCCCTGGACTCTTCAGAAAAATAAGTTGCATTTTAATTTGCATCTACTGTAGTCAATCATCTTTGGTTTTTTTTCAGAACGTATTCTGTTTTGTTATATAATAAGGCAATGAGGCTTTTCTATTTTCTTTCAATACATTACGTTGCCACATTACTAGCATATATTTTTTCCCATCCTTTAGTTCGTTTTTTCTTGGCTGCAGAACGTTGCATCTGTGAAAATTTTGAACTGATGATTGAAGTGATTTTGATGGGGCACCGAGAACAAAGTCACTTCCGCACCTAAAATAACTAAAAATATCAAATATAATTGTACGCTTAAATGAAATATAATTAGTGCAACCGCGTTAATTAACACCATGTTATCGAATATTAAAAATAAATAAAAAAACTTATGGATGTCTTGAGATATTAATCAAACCAAATTAATTTATTTTTTTCTATTCATCTGACACTCAATAAAGTTCGAAATAACAATTTTCAGAACTAAGTAACCTAAACAGTCTATTACAATGCGATTAACTTCAGAATCACGTGCGACAGCAAAAATTGACCAACTGCCATTTATAAAGCTCCGGATCTACAGGGCAAAATTGACTATTGTCATTGGTCAGTTTTGCTTGTACAAGAAAGCTTACTTTAAATAGTCACTTTTACCATCTGTGTAACTTTTTACAATGTCGGATGAAGGTGGAAATTTTTTCCTATAACCATAATGCTTTTTCAATAGCACTCGGTCGGTTTTCTCATTTTCGGTGTTTTTGCAGTTGGTCACTTTTGCTTGTATGCCGACGATATATGGAGAGATAGCTAAATATTTTTACCCAACCTATACACATTTGCGATAATTCACTTTTTCGGGTTTTCTTATATACAGGTATACCTTGAGAGAGAAAGAGACAAGAAAATTCATCACATAATATTGCAGCACTTCTAAGTATGTAAGAATGTTATCTACCCGCGCTAACTTCACATCATCGGGTCGCATAACTTACGTCAACGGATTTTGAAATTATTTCCTATATTTGTGTGGATTTAAAAACTTGCAGTGGTAACACAAATAAATCAAACATGAAGGTGATGTGTGCCATGCGTGAATGTTCAAATAAGACCAAACAAAGATTATAAAACATCACTTTTCAGAGGTATTTCAACAATTATAAATATTTTTGACCAAACCTTAGAATTTACACATTTTTAATGATAATCATCAAAAAGCTTCCACCATTATTTAGGCGAACCTTCTGTTATTAGTGTGTGTGTTATATTTTGACTTTATAAATCTTTTTAATGGTATATTGATATTGTTTTGTTTAATGTGTTCAAATATGTTTATTAAAAATTTCCGAATTCTATGTGGGCGAAAACTAATAGGCTATCCAACATCCTTATGTCTATGTCTCTTTCTATCGAGTCAGTATAAAGTCAACAATACTGACTACACTGTTTCGCAAAGGTACCTCTCCATGTATATTCTCACTCCGAGCTCTGACCTAATGCATTTCGCAGAATATCGACGATATGCCCACATCTTAACACTAATTTATTTTAGCGAGTATTTGACTTATTGCAGAAAATATCTCTTGAATTATAGAGATAAAAATATTGCGTTTTTTTGTTAGAGTATAATTAAGGGTCAGCACTCAAAACTGACACTCAACGTTACTTTCTAGCATTCTAATACAACCTATCCTACAAATAATGTATCTGAATTTGTTTTATGGGTAGTTAGAAAAATGTCCGAGTTTTCTAGTGAATACAATTTTACAACTGCAATCCTTTAAATTCTATGAAAAACATACTAATATGTCAGTAATAGGTGCAGTTTTGAAACCAGAAAAGACATTTTTGAACGTTATACCTAAAATTCTAGTATGGTTTTTAGTGTGTATTAAAAAGATTACGGTTTAATAATTGTATTCACTGGAAACCTGAGACATTTTTTAACTACCATATAGTATTAACAAAAGAATCGTTTGTAGTATTGCTTGTAGTAAAAAGCCAAAAAGTGTATATTTTTGGGTGCTGACCCTTAAGTCGAATCAGAAAAGTTTTGACTTAATGCTTTTTCGCATCATAACGACGAGTAAGGAATAACATAATATTATTTTATAATTTAATTTTAATCAAATTTAATATTTTTTATTATTTAGTTCTCCTAGTTATAATTATTTGTTTTAGTGACAGCTGTTTCGGCATTCAAGGTCATTATCAAACTGCTTTTAGGCCACATGGAAACGACTTATTTGTATTTTTTTTAAATAAATTGAAAAATTATTTTGAAATTATTATTCTGTGAGGTGCTTAACTTTATAATAAAGGCAAGTTGTACAAATTTAAAATAAAAACTATAAATATTATTATTGTTAGCGGTGTCTGCCGCCAACCAGCCATCAGCCATTAGTGCGTTTAAATGTCAAGAAGGCGACGAAGGCAATTCTGTGAAGGTTACGATACTAAAATTAACCTAATATTGTATAATATTATATTGTTTTACGTTTATGAATTTTATATTCGGTAGATCGATTGAATTTCTGTGACATTTCATCGGCCTCTGTGGTCAGTGTCTAAGACGCTCGACTGCGAATCCAAAGATCACGGGTTTAAAGCCAGCGTGCGTTAATAACTTTTATTTAATTAATATGTGTCATAACACATTTAATTAATAATAATAACATTGGATGATTTTTATATCGCCGTTTATGTAAAAAATCACCTCAAGGGCGCTGTACAGATCTTGTTAAATTGTAATGTTTATGTAAGATGGAATGCGGCGAATGTCATCTGGCTGTCATCTGTAAGGGTGTCACTTGGGTGATTTGTTGGGTGCCTGGTTCGTTCGCGTTCGGGAACAGTCGGTCGAGATCGGCACTCCCCCGCCCCCCTGCCGGTTCCTGGGCGGTCGAAGGGACACATCTGGACAAGGGTCAAAGCAAGTGGCCATTCTCGGGCTATTGCACTGCATTTAAAACACTGATATTTAAAGATTAAAATATTTTCTTAAAAATCGAAATCACGTCGAAACTAGTCACTTTAAAATTATTTAGAGTTTATTCACTTAACCTATACACAACAACGGTAATTTTAGTGTAATTTTAAAGAAGTAATTTGTGAAATATCCTACTTATTTGGCGAAAAATAACGAGAAAGACTAAAACATGTCAGGCAGCTGCGAAAGCGCCACGACATGATATAAAAATAACATAAAGTATATATTTGCGGCGCGTCCCAGAGTGGTAGATACTCCGAGTATCGCCCTGGTGAACGACCACCATTCAGAATCGAAACGTTGCTTCAAATGTCTTTAGGCGTGTTTGGTGACCAGATCTGAATAGCCAGATACTTATCGGCCTTCATCTTCTCCATCTTCTCCTCCTCACTACCTTCAGTCTCACAACATGCTCCAATTGGGTATGCCATAGTCTCACTGGCTCTAGACAGTTGGGAGCAGTATTTTATATGAATTAAATGTGTTATGTCTCAAATTAATAAAATAAAAATTATTGGCGCACGCCGGGCTTGAACCCGCGACCTTTAGATTCGTTGTCGAGCGTCTTACCACTCGACCATGGAGGCCGTCTAATATAATATCTGTCTATATCTTGGAGTAACAGTATATGGAGGGAGAGCTAATTATTTTTACCTAACCTATACAAACTTGGGATGAATCACTTTCTCCAGGTTTTAACGTCGTACACCATGAGAAAGAAAGAGACAACAAAATTTCCCAAATTATCACACCGCTTTAAAGTATTGTTAGAATGTTCTACGTGTCCCGCGTCTCCGTTGACTCCGCCCACATGTTTTGATACGCGAAATAAATGAACATAACTGAACGGTTCATTAGGTTACATGCTATATTTTTGTTAATAACAATACTGTGAAAAAGTGGTTGTACGAATAAACAAAAACATTATGTCGACATGTGCTATGAATGGATGCATAAATACCCTAGCCCTAGTCATAGCCACGCCCAGGTCTAGCCGAGTCCGGCAAACCTCATAAAAACTGACTTCAGCAGCGCTCTCTCTTGTACATTATTGCTGAGATAAAGACTTTGATTTAATTTGCATTTTCAAAATGATCAATTTTATTATTGACTCGCCTTCTTTGTTGCAACTGATCCAGTTCAACACTCCTTGCCGCAGATTCAGAAACAATGAACTGCTGTTCCTCAATCATCACTCTACTAATTGTGGGTATCATTCACTGTCCAAAATGTCGAGACTTGTTAACTCAAGCCATGGTCTTGACATTTTTGGTAGCAGTCTAAATGATTTTTGTCATTCTCTACGACTCTACCAAAACTTTGACTAGACCTTGGCTTTGAACGTTTTTTATATGCACAATTTGTCCTATTTTTGTCTTTGCTTCATTTAATATAATGTATGTGCTGTTCTTTCTCTGGTGTTTTTTTTTTCCCACTTCGTGTTTTGTATTTTTTTGTTATTGGACTTTAGTCCGTTAGTTTGTAAATAAATAAATAAATTATAAAATGTTTTATTCACCGTAAACACGCGTGTTTTCAACGATAAAGGTAAAACAAGTGCTATTTGCGATAATGTATAAATGAATTGGGAACAGGGTTTTATTTTTTTATTCTTTAAGTAAAAGTAGGTATACACCGTTAGATTTATGACGATTATTATTATAATGATTGATAATAATTTATTTATTTATGACGCTGATTGAATAAGTCCATTGAATTACCATGTAATGTAAGAAACAATACGCAATGTCCATTTTTAATGCCCGTTTGGCGATCCCAACATACGCTCTTTCTGTTGGGTTGGGCTAAGACTGTGGGCGTGTTTGAGTCTTGATTGCGTTTGTATTTTACGCTCAGACTTTGACTTCAATGTTATTTTTGTAACTGCCTCATTAAAATATTATGTATGTGCTGTTCAGTCTATGTAGCTCTTTTTTTCCATTTCGTGTTTTGTATTTTTTTTGTGATTAGACAATGGCCCGTTAGAATATACTCGTAAATAAATAAACGCAGCTGTGATAACGATTTTGAATTTTTGGCGACATCTCGTATCCATTTATCAAACTTCTCAAACAGTTCTCGTATGCAACTCGGAGTAGCACACAAGGTCACCCCGATTAATCTCCATAAAAATGTTAATTACCGTCTGGAAGATATTTAATACTTCGCTTTAACTGTCAAATTTGATTGCCCGTTTAGCTACTTGACAGTTCCCAATATGCGCAGCAAAGCATTATTTTTTATGTCTTTTATTTATACACAATAATACAATGTTTAAAAAATAAGTCATACAAGGAATATATTGTATATCAATGATTTTACAAATATATAGACACGTTATAAGTAACAAACACACTAACGTTCTCAGTAAATTCATCATTAAAATATCGGTCGTGTATCATCATGTGTGACAAAGATAGACATTCAAAGAATATGTGTGTATGAACTAAATAGATATAGGATCGGACTGCGTTCCGTTTCAGCCAGTAGCGTTAAATACTCGGGTAAGAATGAGGTGGCACTTATGTTGCGCAACAATGGAGATAGTTGTGTTGTCTAAAATAAAATGTTGTTCTTTTTAGTAGTATTTGCAGTGTAATTGAAACACTTTCTCGTCACACACGAGGGCATTTTGTCACTTATTTTTCTGATTTGTTTAGATATAGTAAACGACCCCAAGCGACGCGTGATAGTTTAGTACTAAATCGGCTTAAACACCGAGCACACCAACTAGCGTGGTTTTTGTTAGCCACTTTGAGAGCGCTATAACGTGTCTATATATATTTGTAACGCCATTGATATATGTTACATATGTGTCAACATTAGTTTCTAACTAGGCAGATGGCTGTCGCCGCACAATATTTTCCAGGTGCCAGTGGAACTATGGGAAGTACATAGAGTGGTATCTATCCAAGGCAGTGTAGTCAGTTTTTAATGATTTTTCGCTGGGCGTGGCTAGGACTAGGGCTAGGGTATTTATACATCCATTCATAGCACATGTCGACATAATTTTTTTGTTTAATCGTTTGACCACTTTTTTACAGTACTGTTATCAACAAAAATATAGCATATAACCTAAAAAACCGTTTAGTTGTGTCGAGTTTAGTCGCATATGAAAACGTGTGGGCGGAGTTCCCGGAGACGCGGGAGACCAAGATCATCCTTACAGTACATAAAAGCGGTGTGTTATTTTTGTTGTTTCTTTCTCTCTCATGGTGTACGACGTAAAAACCCGGAGAAAGTGATTTACCGCAAGTCTGTATAGGTTGGGTAAAATGAATTAGTTCTCTCTCCATACATTGTTTCTCCAAGTATGGGATCCTCATTTTGGGAATTTAAAAAATCTATGTGAACCACTTGTTTCCTACTTTCCCGAGCCAGTGAGACTATGGCATCCCCAATCGGGTGTGTTGTGAGGCTGAATGGAATGGGAATGGAAAGGAGATGAGAAAGAGAAAGGTTGGGAAGTACCTGGCTGTTGAGATCTGATCGCTAAACACGGCTAGCTAACTGTCTTCAATATTATTTCGAACGGCACCCAATTAATACTTCTCATGTAATTATGTACAGACAAAATGGCAGGTCACTTTAGATAAGCACAATTATTTTAGTTATTTCTAGTTTGGAGAAAGATACATTCTCGTATACTAAAACCAGGTAATAAAGATTAATTTTATCGTATTTAGCAAATACGTAGCGTTACGTATGCCCACTAGCTGTCTGAACGTACTCATATGTAAATCTGCAGTTGTATTTACGTATTCGTCTATTTTAGTGATGTAGCGAGTATTAAATGACGTTTACGATTAATCAATCAATTATCGTAATCGTCAACAACTCGCCGCCATTAGTAAAAAAACTTTAATTCATCTAAGGTAAAAAAATCGTGTATTTTTTTTTTATTTTTTATTTATTAATGAAGAAAATACAGATACAGACAGTAAATTAATAACAAGTATATAAATACATACACTGGAGAATTAGCCTGTATCACAAACATTTCTTACTGATTTACATATTGTAGCTGATAAATGCATCTCTACCGAATATTTGTTTACAAATTTAAAGGGAAATAAAAGTAAATCGATTAATTAAGGGTTACAGTGAGAGAAGAAAAATAAAGAAAAAATAAAGAAAATGCAGTGTCTAAGAAAGAATTAAATTAAAAATAATAAGTACACTAAGTTGTTTTTTTTTTTTTTCTAAGTGAACACAGCTTTCAATTTTCTACCAAATGTACCACTTGTATCAAAGAATATGTCGGAATTCATTGAAGCTTGATGTTGATTATATAAATCGCACATTCTTCTAATTGGATCCCTGACACCAGCATTTGTGCGTGCCCGGCTAATGTGAAATAAGTCCTTAAGTCTAGTTGTTCTGGGTGGTATTTTGAGGTTGATTAGGTTTACTAAGGTAGGACAGTCAATTATGTTATTGCAAACTTTAAACAGGGTCGTGAGATCAAGGTGTATTCGCCGGTTATACAGAGTGGAGACGTTATAGTTGAGTAAAGTCCCATTCATTCTATGCGTTGATGTAATTAGGCATTACTAGCGTTGGGAAAAACTTCAATGTTTTGTGAATGCTTCACGAATTGTTAGTTCTTTAAAATGAACCCTTCAATTGAAGTCGAACTCGCGAAAAAGGAGATTTGGATTTATCCGCTTGTTTGTTCAGTTCTTTTTGGAACCGGTTCCTCACCAAATTACATAGTACTAGTCGGCAGAGTTTTGAAAACTAAAATAACTGGAACTGGTTCCTTGCCGAAGAAAAGCACGTACTAGTCGGTAGCGATTTTTTGAAGACGAAAAGCACTGAAACTGGTTCCTCGCCAACAAAACGCGTACTAGTCGGTAGCTCTTTGAAACTGGAAAGCACTGGAACCGGTTCCTTGCCAAAATTGAAAAGTACTAGTCGGTAAGGATTTAAAAGCCAAAAGAACTGGAACTGGTTCCTCGCCGAAAAGCACATACTAGTCAGTAGAGATTTCAAAGTGAAAAGCACTGAAACCGGTTCCTCACCACAAAAAACGTAGGAACTGGAACTGATTCCTTCATTTTGAAATGTCAATGCCTTCACAACGTACTGCTTTAAATTGAAGTACTTCTTTCAATGGAATGTAGTTAATGAAATGAATATGAAGGCTAAAATGAACTACCAACTTCAATTGAAGTTTTGGTTCAGTGAAATGAAGTTATTGAAATGAAATGAATGAAGGTTAAAATGAACTACCACCTTCAATTGAAATATTTTTTCAATGAAATGAAGTTATTAAAATGAATGAACGCCATAATGAACTACCGACTTCAATTGAAGTATTTGTTCAATGAACAATGAATGAAGTACGAACTGTTGCCAAAAGAAGTAGTTCTTTGAAGCAGTTCTTTCAAAGCGGTCACAACGCTAGGCAATACACATAAAAATACCAAAGTCAAATGTAATCTGGAATTTTTGTCGCAGACATCTAAAGGGAAATCTACAAAAGATAACACCCCGATGTGTACCTATTATTACATTTTAATATATTTTACTAAACCACCAATGTAAATATACCTTCTATAAAATACATTAACCAAACAGGGACAGGAAAATCAAAGAGTAAATTCAAAAATAGCCAACTGTTAAAAATAAAGCTGACAACTATAGATATTTTTTTTTTTTTGAATAACACAAACGAATTTAACGCATCCCATGTAACCTGTCTCTCAGAAGGTAATAAAACTATCCGAATTTTTTTTTATTTATGTTATTGTAAAGCCGCCTCTGTCAGCAATAAAACCAAAACCAAAAAAAAAAAAAAAACCAAACGTCACAGATGTTCACTATGAGACTCAATAAGCGTCCATTCCGGATACTAATAGTAAATATGCCATAGATTTACTTAAAATTGTACCGGTCTGAAGATGTCCGTCATGAGGCGAAACCGGTCAGGTCTTAAATAAAAAAAATGGTATTATTAAAATCATTCAAGTACCACGTTTGATATTGCAAATTTTGAAGAAAAAACCTAGAGAAAATGGCGCATATAAAACAAAGATGGCTTCACACTTTTTTTAATTGCATTGCCGGCAACCTGGTCGTTTATTATTTCAATTTCTCTTAGTCTGCTTAACTTTCAAGTAGGGCTGGTCCTGCGCAGGCGCAATTGGAGCAGTCCGCTCCAGGCGGCGATAGATCGGCGTTGAGGGTACCTAATAACAGTGTTTTTTATGTGCTTTTACGTCCCTGGAAAGGGAAAAAAGCTTAAGCGGCACTTTTGTCAGAAACGAGTTAAATATGCAGTTTTGGTCGGGTTTTTTTCTGCATCGAAAGCTCTGACTCGTTTGATTCTGAAGACTTGTGGCGCTTCAGCCATTTAAAATACATTTTCCATTTGGGAGAAGGCTTGACTCGGGCGACACAAGTTTGGTACTAGCTTTTTGTCGCTTCAAGTATCTTAGTAAAGCATGAGTTAACTTTTTTTTTCAATATACAACCAGGTACTGAAGACTTGCCTGGTGTAAACATCCCGAAATAACGCTTCAACCCTTTTAGCTTTCCGGCGACGATATCATTTTTTGGATCTGTTAGTTTAAATTTAGTTTTTTTCACAGGGGAAACCTGCCAAAAATGAGTGGTTAACAATGATGACATTTTGTATAAAAGTGTTTCTATTTGTATAATATAATACTCCTTGCCCGTGGGGCAACGTGAAAAATAACGAAGATTATCACAATCACGCACTTAATAAGCAATTTTGTTAGACGTTTTTCTAAAATGTTGGTGTTTAATTTTTTAAATAAAGAGGTTAAATTATCAAGAGGTGACAAAAAATTTGCCTGCGCCAGGCGCCGTTAGGCTTAAGGCCGGGCCTGCTCTCAAGTCCGACGGTTTAAGGATTAAGCATTCTTATATTCTGCGGTTACGATTAATCGCCATTCCAATCGTTGCATCACTAATAAATTTATTTTAAAACGGAGTTAAATAAGGTTATGTTGGATGCTAACAGTGTGACAGTGTCATTGGAAAATTCTTGACCTATTTGTGATGTTATTTTCATTTACGAAGAAAACAGTCAGGTCTTGTACAGTATTATTTTCAATGTACTGTAACTAAAATCTAATGCGTTGAAAAGAAGAGGTCTAACTAACTAATCATAACGCCGTTTCCCTGCAGGGGTAAGCAGAAAGAACTGACCGCCATATAACTCTGTCTTGGCATACATTCCTTGGTTTATTCGTATTCATACATACTTTTCTGTTATTCTGACTCTTGACATGGCCCGACTCAAGTATTTGATTCACTTGATCGTGCCGCGTCTTCCTCGAACGTCCCCGAATTGTTATTCCATTCACTTTTGCATCATATATTATTTTTACACTTATTTCTTCGTTCATTCGCTCTATATTCCCAAACAATTTAAGCGTCCCTTTATCAGCCTTGCATTCTTAGGGAGCTGGATCAGGGCAATTGTGATACTCTCAGCATCGCCCTGGCGACAGATTACTATCCAGAATCAAAACGTTGCTCGATTTGGCTTCGGGCAAGTTAAGTGACCAGGTTTGAATAGCCAGATACTTCTCAATCTTCCTCTTCCCTTTCCCCATATCCGCTTCCTTTAGTCTCACAACATTCTTCAGATGAAGATGCCATAGTCCCCCTGGCTCCAGGCAGTCGGAACGCTTCTGCGGTACTCGCATAAAAAACTAATGAATTAAAAACCCGATATGGTAAATGATGTCGGTTTTTTCACATGTAAATACAATCTTACGAGAGATTACCATTGGGGATAAAAAAATGTTTTTAATGGCTTTTGCTGTGTTTTGTGACCAGATCAGAATAGCCAGTTCCTTCCCAACCTTTCTCTTACCTTTCTGCATCCCTCCTCCTTCAGTCTCGCAACATTCCCCATATTAGGACAAACTACGAACAAACTCTCGGGCCATTTTTTTGCCGAATTGACTCAAATGACCTTGTAGTTACTGTTTTCTTTGTCACTGCCATATATGGACGAATACTCGTGTTAAATTTGAATAGCATGTTGTAATAATGAGATACGTGTTGTTTTTTATTGCCTTTTGTATTGTTAGAGCATAAAGATGTACGCAATTTGATCCAAAGTGGTTTTGCGAATGACATTTTATATGTAGCCACTAGCCATTGACCGAAATGCTCAGGTCTTGGGTCAAGGCAGAATCTACAACTTAATGAGGTTATTCAATAAATGTATACAGGGTGTTGGAAAACATACCCGACAGACTTTAATTATTTGGATTAAAAATTAAGATGACAATTTTTTATTATTTTTTTTCATTTTTTTTTATTATTTATCATCTATCACATGTCACTGACACATGTCATATGACACATGACACTGATCACCCAGCCGAGTAATCGCCCACCTTTTCCTTGTTCATACATCGGCCTTATATTATTTTGGAATTTCAATTCATAATATTATTGCTCATATTGTACATGGTTCGATTATACACACATACGCCTCAGGCGTGTTAGTTTTAATTGCCAACCTCACTTCTTATGAACACTTTTTACTAGCGACTTTTACATTCCTCTCATATTTTGATTTTATCACACGCAAGCCTCAGGGATCGCATTGTCTACTCTTTCGTTAGATTACAAAGTGAAACGCCACCAAATCTTTGATTGCGTAATGAATACAATTCATCTATCTGGTCCCCAACTATAAAATAATAAATTAAACTCAATCTACCCATTAAAAACATAAACTATAACTACATGATTAAAGAATTAAAATTTTAAGATCGAAGAGTTATTTTCGTTTTTTTTTCAAATTGCCAATGGTATTATAGACAGCCCTGATTTGCTGAACCTCATCGCTTTTCATATACCAACGAAAACTGCTCCATTCAAAATTTTATTTAGTTGTAACAATAATATCAGAACTGAGCCTTTCAGATATCATTTAGTTTGTGATACATGTGCAGAGGTGGCTGGTGTATAACTGCACGGAATGTAGATACAAGTAGAGACGTGCACTTCCTTAGAGTAACAATATATAGAGACCTAACATTGCGAAATTTTGACGCTACTTTTTGACCAAGCATTGACCAAAGGAGGTATGACGTATATGCTTCCAGCCAATCGGATGCGAAGAAAACCGTAAAGATAAACATTATTCCGTCTTTATCTGTTCGCGAACAATTTTGAGTTGCTACATGAGAAAGAAAGAGACATGGATACGTTCAGATGTTGTACTAATCCGGGAATCCCCATTAATACAAATTTACGTCAGAATCCCGTATATCTCTCTAAGTAAAACATATTGGGAATGCATTCAAACTCATTTTAAACGGGAGTTTATTATATCGAAACAAATAATGCAAAGATTGACTAAATATTGGTGTAGGTAACTAGTTGTTTTGTAGGTTAGCATGTAAAATATTTAAGGTCAAACTAAAAAATACGAATTCTTGGATAAATACCTGTGGAAACTGATTTTTTTGGTCCTTTGTTACTTCAGTTAAAACAACCAACAACTGCACATATAGTCATATAGTTTTTTTTAATATTGCACCAAATTCACTTAAGTAATTATATATTTTAAGCTTTTTGTCTGTCAATTCGACTGACAGTAAACTACTGAGAAGTTAGTAATATATTGAAAAAATGGTTACACGGCTTTTAGCACACCCCAAATCATATGTTCTTAATAACAATTGTTTGTCTCTTTTTCTCATATGTCTATAGAAACGAGCATAAAGAGAGAGCTATATTTTGCGAGTGTAAACGATTTGACTCATAATTAGGACGGTCTATATTGTTACTCTAAGTGCACTTCATAAAGGCACATAAGTACGCCTACCCTGCTATACTCCCATAAATATTTAAATAATATCTATTAAATTATTGCAAAAAATACATCCACACTTTAAAAAATATGCGTAAAGTTCAGCTAAACGCACCGCCGCGAGCGCCACAACGACCGTCCCACTATGACGTGTCAAAAGCAGTAACTACATATGCTCAAACGCCGCCGACGTCAGAGTAGATTATTCTATGTTCTCTAGACTACACAAAATATGTATGCTGTTAGCTGTTGCGCGTTCAAGTCGCTCGTTTATTTTAATATCTTTGTTAATGTCTAGGCAGTGCTTTTACAGAACAAATCCAATAGCAATCAGTGACATCTGTTGGTACTTCAGAGCAAGATATATATGGAGAGAGAGAGCTAAATATTTTTACCCAACCTATACAAATTTACGATAAATCACTTTCTCCGGGTTTTTACGTCGTAAACCGTGAGAGAGAAAGAGATAAGACAAATTGTCACATAATATCGCACCACTTTTCGGTATGTGAGCATTTTTCCGTCTCCCGCTTTTCCGGCGACTCCGCCCACTACGTTTTGTTATGCGACATAACTCAACGGTTTTTGAGGTTATATCCTATATTTTTGTTGATAACAATACTGTGAAAAAGTGGTTATAAAAATAAACGCTACGTTATGTCGACAGGTTCTATGAACGGATGTAAAGAGGTGTGTTCACGAAAACCCTAGCCACGCCCGAGTCAGGAAAAAATCAACAATTCTGACTACACTGTTTCGCAAAGCTGCTCTGAGCTATAATATCATATATTTTCAATCAATATTCATTTAATTTAATCAAACAAATACAATATATGAAAATATTATATTAACGACTCATTCTTACTTTTCGTATTGGCAAATAATTTTTCTTAGGCGTATACTAGGAGTAAGAATATGCATGGAGAGAGAACTAAATATTTTTACACTAAAATACAAATTTGCGATAAATCACTTTCTCTGGGTTTTTACGTCGTATACAATGAGAGAGAAAGAGACAAGAAAAGTCTTCACATAATATTGCACCACTTCTAAGTATCTAAGAATGTTCTCCGTCCGCGTTAACTTCACATCATTGAGTCATATAACTTTCGTCAACGGATTTTGAGGTTATTTCCTATATTTGTGTTTATTAAAAAACTTACAGTGGTTATACAAATAAATCAAACATGATGGTGATATGTGCTATGCGTGAATGTTCAAATAAGACCAAACAAATATTGTAAAACGTCACTTTTCAGAGGTATTTCGACAGTTTTAAATATTTTTCTCATATTTAATGATATAAAGACATAAAAACAACAAAAAACTTCCATTATTATTTAGGCAAACCTTATTTTATTAGTGTGTGTGTGATATTTTGACTTTATAAATCATTTTAATGGTGTATTGATATTGTTTTGTTCAACGTGTTCAAATCTGTTTGTTAAAAATGTCCGAATTCCATGTGGGCGGTAACTAATAGGCTATCCGACATCCTTTAATATATTTTCGTCATTTTCTATCGAGTCAGTATAAAGTCAACCGTCTTGACTGCACTGTTTCGCAAAGGTACCTCTCCATATATTCTTACACCAAGGGCGTATACAATTACATAAATAATAACATATTATATCTGGGTTCAATACAAAAGCACTTATACAGTCCTCCATAATACGAGTTACGAGTGACAAGGTGCAAAGCTTCTGATACAAGGTCCTCCGCGAGCGATGTGTCCTTTTTTGGACACGACCACAACCAGTGGGGGTGAGGCGGTTTTGGATTATTATTACCAAATATGCGTATGAATCTGGGAGTTATTCAGTACACCCACTGAACGAACAAAGCGATAGAAGTGCGCCGTGGGCGTGTCCGTGTGCCCGGAGTGAGCTCAATTATATCTCACTTCCGGTGAAATTGATCAATTTATCATTTTTTTTTTAAAGATGATTAATTTCGCTAGCCTGTCTGGGGCCTACGAGTCGAAATGTGTTATGTAAATCGGTGACATCAGTTCTCGTGCAAATTGGAAGTGATCACACTTATATTGTGAAGGCTTATATCTCAGAGTGGTAGATACTCTCAGTATCGCCCTGGTGAAAGACCACCATTCAGAAACGAAACGTTGCTCGAATTGGCTCGTTTGTTGACCAGATCTGAATAGGCAGGTACTTCCCAACCTTTTGTCTTCCCCACTACCCTCAGCCTCACAACATACCCTATTTGGGGATGCCATAGTCTCACCGGCTCTAGACGGTTGGGAGCAGTTAGGGACTCTTGTGCAGTATTAACTATATATATATATTTTTTTAATTATCGCCCTTTTGAAAGACCATCATTCAGAAATAAAACTTAGCTTGAAATGACTTTAACCACGTTTGGTGACCAGATCTGCACAGCCAAGTACTTTCCAACCTTCCTCTTCCCCATCTCCTTCCCCTCCCCACTGCCTACAGGCTCACAGCATACTTTTTACTTATTTAGGTTACTTCCGTCGATCGTATCAATCAACAAGTGTTGGCATAACATAAAGTGAAGTGAACAATATTTATATGTTTATTCAACAATTAATAATCAGTCTCTGAAATTTCGCGGTATGAGCGCATCAAATAACTCCAATAACCTAACACACTTGCGATGATTTATTTATTTTATTTTTAATTATTTTACTTGAACATCAATTTTTTTATTAGTTTGTAAATTGCCCATCATTTGAATTGATTGTCTGCAATGTTGAGTTTCAAAGAAACTTTATTTAATTCACGGCCGCCTGCAAAGTTGCGTCTGTCAAGCGCCGCTTGCGATGATCGTCTGCAATTTCGAACGACCCACGCGACAATAAAACCGACACGTCCCGGTGATTTCACTCCTCCAGTGTGAATTACACACTCTTTATAAATAGACATATTATAGCCACTAATTCTGCGGTGATTTATGTTTCCAGGGAACATCTTACAGAATATACACTTCATAGCACAGGGTTGGACGCACCACCATAAATAATTTAATACAAACAGTACTAGGATTTCAAGAAATATGGCAGGTGTTTAAAATGGTTAGATGGTCAATTTGAAAAATACCCGTTCTATCCGCTAGAGCTAACCGGGAAGGCATTTAAAAGGTAAGTGAATCCTGTGGAAAAACCGGCTCTTAAATCCGTGCCGTAACAATATATGGAGGGAGAGCTAATCATTTTTACCCAACCTACACAAACTTGGGATAAATCACTTTCTCCGGGTTTTCACGTCGTACACCATGAGAGAGAAAGAGACAACAAATTTCATAGACCGCTTCTATATACTGTTAGGATGATCTTAAGGTCCTGGTTCACGGTGGGACTCCGCCCACATTTTTTTATTATGACACTAAACTTGACACAACGAAACGGTTTTTTAGGTTTTATGCTATATTTTTGTTGATAAAAATACTGTGAAAAAGTGGCTATACGAATAAACAAAAACATTATGTCGATATGTGTTATGAATGGATGTATAAATATCCTAGCCTTAGTCTTAGCCACGCCCAGGTGCGCCGAGTCAGCTTAAAATCATCAAAAAGCAAGTCAAAAACTGACTTCTCTGCCTTGGATAGATACTACCTTAGAGTATACTAGAGGTAGCCCAATAGATACTACCTTAGAGTATACTAGAGGTAGCCCAAGCCAAGGCAGTGAAGTCAGTTTTGGACTTGTTTTTGATGATTTTAACATGACTCGGCGCACCTGGGCGTGGCTAAGACTAAGGCCACGGTATTTATACATCCATTCATATCACATATCGACATAATGTTTTTATGTATTCGTATAGCCACTTTTTCACAGTATTTTTATCAACAAAAATATAGCATCTAACCTAAAAAACCGTTTAGTTGTGTCAAGTTTAGTGGCATAATAAAAAATGTGGGTGGAGTCCCGCCGTTAACCAGCGAAGATAGCCAGCTTAAGATCATTGCGACAGTATATAGAAGCGGTCCAAGAAATTTGTTGTCTCTTTCTCTCTCATGGTGTACGATGTAAAAACTCGGAAAAAGTGATTTATTACAATTTCGGATGGGTTGGGTAAAAAAAATTAGCTATCCCTCCATATATTGTTACTTAAAGGATACTACTCTGCCAACTCTATGGTGGGAACCCATCACCACTCTGGCACAAAGCGGTCAAGTATAAAAAAACCTGTGTTGTAGCCCACTTAGCCCCACAAAAAATCCGGGCCTGTTACTGTCAAATCCTTATTATTTGGTTCAAGGTTCGTAGGTTTTTTTGCATTCGCAGCTTCGTACAATATTACCAGTTGGAAATTTCGGTCCTTATAAGAACCTAGCTAGGTCATGCAGTGGCCAGTGATACTGGGAATTGGAGGTTATGTGTTTTTGTGATGTGTTTTAAAAGGATGTAATCATCCTTCGGGTTTTGGTTTAAGATGACTCGTGCACTTACGAAGGCCTCCGTGGCGAAGAGGTCAAGGCTACAAACACTCCATAATCGGGAGCTATTCGATGAATCAGCTACTTCGCTAGATATTCCTTGAAAAAAAATGAGGTTATGATAGTATTTTCATCAGAATTAATAAAAATTCAAACCTTATAGCGTTTGATTTTCTGAACCTGCTACAGCAAACTCAACTCTATTACCCCTTCTGCCTTGCACCAAACATTCGTTTTGCCGTCCTCGTTTTCGAGTGTTATACCCTTTTTGCAGCATTCGCCGCTCGAAAGTTGACGTCTAAGCTGCGCCCAATGTCACGATGAATTTAAAATTTGTCTTAACTATTTCTTAATTAAATCGTCTGTTTTTAACATTTCGACTTCACCTACCTGTAAATAAAGGGTCATTATATTTTTCCATTTTTATTTTAACATGAAACAATGCAAAGGAATTTTGCTATTTTCTAAGGTCTCCGCCCACTTTTTGGGAACGCTCCTCTACGATTTATCTCTAGGATAGTGTCTGCCTCCGTGTTCGTGTGGTTAAGACGCTCGACTACAACTCCAGAAGTCACGGGTTCAAATCCCGGCGTAGGAAAAAAATATTTTTTAGTTAATATGTGTCATAACACATTTAATTCACAAAAATTAATACATAGTATATTTGCAGCAAATTCCAAAGTGGTAGGTATTCTCAGTACCGCCCTGGTGAAAGACCACTATTCATAATCGAAACGTTGCTTGAAATGGCTTTAGCTGTGTTTGGTGACCAGATCTGAATTATCATGTACTTCTCAAACCTTTCTTCCCATCGCCTTCCCCTCTACACAAACTCAAACCTCACAATATACCCCGATTGGGGATGCCATAGTCCCCCTTCAGACGGTTGGGAGCAGTTGGGACTATTCACTATTGCAAAAACTATATATTATAATTTTATAGTGCAGTATTCACTATTAAAAATATATATATATATATAACTTCTTGAAAATGGTTACGCTGTTGCAGCATTACTATTTGAGCTGGTCGTCCTAGTTTTAGATAAATATTGTTTTCAACCATTTTCAAAGAGTCTGTATTATAGTTCACGGTTGTATCCAGGCGTTGTTTCAACATCGTTAGTATAATTTATGTTTTATAAGACTTGCTGATGAGTTTCCCTTGTTCCTTTGATACTTTGACGTATAAAAACCGCGCATGCTTGTAAATTTACTACTTTGATGTCCGGATGGATAAACGGATGCCCGAAATATGTTATTTTCGTCTTCTGTTTTCTGTTAGCGAACGCAGATTAAACCTATACACACTAATCTGATCAACAAATTTCTGGCATTGGCTATTGTGAAGCTAACCCACGCTTTACAAAAACACAAGTTTAACATGCTATAAAAGTCTAGGTTCCTAGTTTTATGTCAAAGGACCTTAACCATAAATTAGATTATCTGTTGTCTGAATCAGTAACAACCCTCGAACGGTGAGCTCTTACGTCATGAAATTATCTAATCTTTTAGACCAAGCAGTGTAATGTGTACTGTATTGATTAAAACTAAACTTTACATTTTTTTTAAATATAGTGAATACCGCACAAGAGTCCCAACTGCTCCCAACCGTCTAGAGCCAAGACAGACTATGGCATACCCAATTGGGATATGTTGTGAGGCTAAACGTAGTAGGGAGGGGTAGGAGATGGGGAACAGGAAGGTTGGGAAGTACCTGGCTATTCAGATCTGGTCACCAAACACGGCTAAAGCCATTTAAAGCAACGTTTCGATTCTGAACGGTGGTCTTTCACCAGAGCGAAACTAAGAATATCTACCACTCTGGAACGTGCCGCAAATAAACTTTAGATTATTTATATGAATAAAATGTGTTATGACACATATTAATTAAATAAAATTCATTGAAGCACGCCGAGTTTGAACCCGCGACCTTTGGATTCGTAGTCGAGCGTCTTACCACTCGACCACGGAGGCCGTTATTACCTATCAATATTCTCAAATCAGAACAGTTTGTATATTTATTTTAAACGAAGACAAACATTCCCGGGTTACTCAATAATAATTCTCGAATAACTCCCAATGCCATCAATAAGAAGCGGAAGATGTTGCTTGTGCAATGATGTAGGACTTAGCTAGCAGAGGAATTAAACCCACGACGCGCGAAGCCCGGTGGGAATCCGACGCTTTTGTCCACTCAGTTACTAACCGGTATACATAAAAACTTATTTCCTTGACTTACTGGTAATACCGTGTAAGAGAGTAATTTTAATTTCTTAGACTAGTTGTTACCCGTGAAAAATCACAGGATATAAAACAGCGAGCTTTATTGCTGCTTGCTTAAGTACTGTATATTATTCATCCATCTTGTTTAGTTATAAAATCTTAGAAATTGTATATATTTTTCATCACTAATTTACCTTTTAGTATATATAAGGCAAGAGAAACAACATTTTATTTATTTTATTTTGTTTATTTTGTTTATTTTATTTTATTTATATTATTTTATTTTATTTATTTATTTTATTTATTTTATTTATTTTATTTATTTTATTTATTTTATTTATTTTATTTATTTTATTTATTTTATTTATTTTATTTATTTTATTTATTTTATTTATTTTATTTATTTTATTTATTTTATTTATTTTTATTTATTTTATTTTTATTTATTTTATTTATTTTATTTATTTTATTTATTTTATTTATTTTATTTATTTTATCTATTTTATTTATTTTTTTTTTTTTATTTTTTTTTTTTTTTTTATTATTATTGATATTTATTTATTTATTTTATTTTATTTTTTTTTTTTATTTTTTTTTTTTTTATTTAAGTACATATAACAGGTATGATGCCCATAACATATATGCATGAGTGGTTATTTAATTAGAGTATTTAACAACAGTAGGTAATCATGTAAAAGTTTATAAAAAATGCAAAAGTAAATTAATAATATTAAACAAGGTAGGACATAAATAAATGGACACCTGTACTGAAGAGATGCCTATTAGCCGTTTGGTACTTGGTACTTCATATAACCAGTCCATAACTAAAGGACATCATTACAATATCAGCTTGATATGATTGACAGATTTTTTTAAAATTTGATTTATCGTGAGAATAAAAATTTCTACTTCATTATTTGTGCAGTGAATTGTGTTGTATTTTCTTAATGTCCTCGGCAAAGGAGAGAAATATCCAGTATTTGTGTGGTAGGCTTTGATATTAAAATATCGTTCATCCTCCTCGTTGATTTTCTTAGTGGTATGGCTTTGATATTAAAATATCGTTCATCCTCCTCGTTGATTTTCTTAGTGGTATGTTGATGTTAATTTGGAATAAAATGTTTGGTGCATCAATTGATGAATGCATAATTTTGTGTAAAATTAATATATCAGAAAGTTTACGTCTGGCTGACAGAGAGTGTAGTGCAAAATTAGCTCACTGTATGTTCCAAATTGATCAGATAAGCCTTCGCGGTATGCAATTATACGAGTTAATTTTCTTTGAATGGATTCAATTCTGTAGTTATTCGTTCATTCGTTTATTTTCTATATATATCTTTAAAAACGCCTTGAAATTGTATTTTGTAATGTTTTCAAAATGAATAAATAATTGTATTGAATTGACTTGCCAAGAAACCAACATTAGTTCTATTTCAAATAGAATAATGTCTGATAAAATATATTATAGGTAGGTGTTTGATTAAATTTGAAAAGATGTTTTTATAATTTGACACTTTTCTGAACACTTCGTCGGTTCCAAATTTCACACTCGTACTTAGGTACCATGGAAATTATTTATAATTACTTTTGTTGCTTTTCTTAGTTAGTTTCTAAAAGGAATTACTCCTCATGCCGACTACGATCTGTTTGTTGGCGACATCATCATGTCATCGTGCTATTCCGTTCGTAGTGGGTCAGAATTCCAGAAATTCGCCAACTGAATTCCCGGAATTCCTTCGGTGAGAGGCCTTCGCGGCTCTTCTAAATTATTCCACAAATGACCGAGTGACTAAATTCAACTTGTTACTTATTAGTAATTATTAGTTTTCTGACTGATATAATTAACATTCATTAATTGTAGAGCAGTCAGTTCAAGACAGGCAGCCCTAGTTTCAACAAAGTGTCGTATAAAATCGTGTGGTTTTAATGGATTAAGCAAAATTTTCTCTGTTGTATTTTTCTTCAAATAAGGTACATTTTATTTATTTCCGTATTTATAATATACACAGATAGATGGGTTGATTATTGACGTCGTTACTACCCGGTTTCGCCTGAGTTTTAACGCTTTTTATGTATTTTTATCACTGAATAATTGAAAATATGGTAAAAACAATAATTACTTTAAAGTTTCATATTTCTCGATGGAAAGTTGTGGGCTAAAAATAGCTGTATGTATCCAGAAATTGAGACAGCGTGAAAATGTTAATTTCATAACGTCAGAGCCCACTGTTTGAGAGTTTTTCTTCTTTCTGTAACAGATTTTCTACCAGGAGGAATAGCTTTGCGAAACAGTGTAGTTAGAATTGTTGATTTTTGACTCGGGCGTGGCTAGGCTTTTCATGGACACACCTTTATACATCCATTCATAGCACATGTCGACATAATGCAACGTTTATTTGTACAAGCACTCGTTTACAGTATTGTTATCAACAACAATAATATAGGAAATAACCTCAACAACCGTTGAGTTATGTCGCGTAACAAAACTTAGTGGGCGGAGTCGCGGGAGACGGAAAATATGCTTACAAACCGACAAGTGGTGACAACTTTATGTGACAACTTGTCTTGTCTCTTTCTCTCTCGCGGTTTACGGCGTAAAAACCCGGAGAAAGTGATTTATCGTAAATTTGTATAGGTTGAATTTTTTTGTTATTTCCCTCGAGTATTTTTATAGAAAATACCGCACTAGAGTCCCAACGGTCTGCAGCCAGTGAGACTATGGCATCCCCAATCGGGGTATGTTGTGCGGCTTAATTTAGTGGGGAGTGAAAGGAGATAGGGAAGATGAAGGTTGGGAAGTACCTAGCTATTCAGATTTGGACGCCAAACACGGCTAAAGCCATTTCGTTATTTCCCTCAAGGCCTTTTATTTTTATAGAAAATACCGCACAAGAGTCCCAACGGTCTGGAGCCAGTGAGACTATGGCATCCCCAATCGGGGTATGTTGTGCGGCTGAATTTAGTGGAGAGTGAAAGGAGATGGAAAAGAGGTAGATTGGGAAATAGCAGGCTATTGAGATTTGGTCACAAAACACGGCTAAAGCCATTTCAAGCAACGAGTCATTTCTGAATGGTGGTCTTCCACATGGGCGATACTTACTTACTAATTATGCCACGTACTGATTAAATAAAAGTTATTTGCAAACCCGCGACCTCCGTATTCGTAGTCGAGCGTCTTACCACTCGACCACGTAGGCCGCCTCAAATGAATGTCGAAGAATCGTCTGTAATATTTTGCATCTTGATTCCGTTTGGATTAGGTTAGTGCCAGCCCGCCGTTTGTAAACAGGTGTTTGGCGTTGGAGCGAGGGGTCTATATCCATCCTTTGACTCAGACCGCACAATGAAATCGGTAAGGTTGCCTTACTCACGGTCTATTTGCGGAGCCAGCGCTCAGCATCAGTTCCACCGGAGGTCAAACCGACCGCCGCACAGTGGGAAGAGACAGAAACGCAAATAATGAGATTTTAATTGGCTTCATTTTTTTGAGAAAAAATAAAAATATTGTGATTTTGGTAGAGTGGACAAATAAATAAAGGCACCCGATTCTTCGAACTAAAAAAATGAACGTTGTTTGTTATGCGTCGTGTATAATATCGGCTCCAATTCGACGGCCTCCATGGTCGAGTGGTAAGGCGCTCGACTACGAATCCAAAGGTCGCGGGTTCAAACCCGGCGTGCGCAAAAAACTTTTATTTAATTAACATGCGTCATAACACATTTAATTAATATAAAATAATATATAGAATCGCCCTGGTGAAAGACCACCATTCAGAATCGAAACGTTGCTTGATTGAAATGGCTTTAGCCATTTGTGACCAGATCTGAATAGCCAGGTACTTCCCAGCCTTCCTCTTCCCCATCTCCTCCCCCTCACTACCTTCAGCATCACAACATACCCCGATTGGGGATGCCATAGTCTCACTGGCTCTAGACGGCTGGTAGCAGTTGGGACTCTTGTGCGGTATTCACTATAAAAATAAAAAAATGCAAATATTACATTTGAATATTAATTAACACATTTTTTTTTTTTTTTAAATTTAATTTAATCCATTGTACAAAAATATACATTATAACTTAATACTAACAGTTGTTATAATATTAATTCAGTTTATATACAATGTTCTAGTTAATGATAAATACCTCCCTAATAAAGAAAATTCTTGTGCTTAGGATGTTTGTAATATACCTATATATATATATATATATAGACCGGTCAGTAGCTGAGTGGACAAACGCGTCGGATTCCCACCCGGGCGTCGTGGGTTCAATTCCTCTGCTATCTAAGTCCTCCATCATTTCACAAGCAACATCTTCCGCTTCTAATGATGGCGGTAGGATTTTTTTTTTAAATATTGTCAGGTTATTCGTAACCCGGGAATGTTTGTCTTTCATTAAAAATAAAAATAAAATAATGTACAATGAAAATGAAATAATAACTTTGTATGAGACCGCAGATTTTATTTTAATTATTATGACCGACCGGTTTCGCTTAGCCTAAGCATCATCAGGGTACAAAATTAAACTAAACAAAAAATACAAAGTGTGCGGTTACATAAATATATTCGTACATACAGAGGGAGAACCCAAAAAAAAATAAGTGAACAGTAAGAAAACAAATAAATAACATTAAAATTGTAACAAAGGAACAGAGAGAAAGAGACAGATAATAATAATGCTTAGGCTAAGCGAAACCGGTTGGTCATTTTTTTTTTTTTAAATCTGTGGTATTACACAAAGTTATTATTTCATTTTCATTAAATATGTCAAACCACAAAGTAATTGCTTTCTGCGAAAATATTAATAATATATATGACATTAGTTTGTACGGCCGAATGGTGAGATGCTCGACTACGAATTCAGAGGTCGTTGCTTCAAACCCGGCTTGCGCAAATAAATTTGATTAAATTACATATGGTATATTTGCGGCACGTTCCAGAATGGTAGATTCTTTAAGTGTCGCCCTGGTGAAAGACCACCATCTAGAATCGAAACGTTGCTTGGAATGGCTTTAGCCGTGTTTGGTGACTAGATACGCATAGCCAGGTACTTCACAAGCTTCCTCTTCGCCGTCTCCTTCCCCTCTCCGCAAACTCAAACCTCACAATATACTCCGATTGGGGATGCCAAAGTCCCACTGGCTTCAGACGGTTGGGAGCAGTTGGGACTATTCACTATTGAAAAAAATATATATTATAATTTTATAGTGCAGTATTCACTATTAAAAAAAAATATATATATACTTCTTGATAATGGTTACTAATTTATGGAACGTTGCTTGAAATGGCTTTAGCCGTGTTTGGTGACTAGATATGTATAGCCAGGTACTTCACAAGCTTCCTCTTCCCCGTCTCCTTCCCCTCTCCGCTACTTTCAGCCTCACAACATACCCCAATTGGGGATGCCATAGTCCTTCTGGCTCCAGACGGTTAGCAGCAGTTGGGTCTCTTGTACGGTATTCACTATAAAAAATATATATTTAAAAAACACAAAAGGTTAATGTTTTGAAAATAACTTATTCAGGTTTTTTATGATTCCTTCCAAGCGTGTGACCAGTGACGGCTCGTGGCTTTTTAGAGTGCTAAGATTGAAAAAAAACCTTATTCTATTATTAATGTTGTTGTAGCTGTAAACAATTTTTTTTTTTTAATTTACATTTTTTTGTATGAAGATTTTTCACCAAGTCGTGCAATGAAACCACCACCCAAACTGAAAAATCCTGAAAATCTACATTTTTTTTATCATTTTCGGCTACAACATCAATATCGTCGTATTTTTCAATCTTGGCACTCTAGCACACTAAAAATTCACGAGCCGCCGCTGCGTGCGACCCATCTCAAAGCCGCGCCGATGCTGCAAAACTGCGGAGCAATTTATGACCAAACTTCCGGTGGTTTGAGAGTTAGCCCCACCGGTCCGCGGGTATTTTTAGCATGAAATTAATTTAGTATTGTCACGACTTGGCACCGTTCGGCGGCGCAAAACGCTTTTGGGGGACACGCTTGTAGTAATGTGTTATTTTCGTGTGTTTTTCTAGCGCCATTCGACAAACTTCTTCTCTTGTCGATTTAAAACGGTAGAAATTGTTAGTCAATCATATGCATAACCTACAAATCCCAAAGGAAGGGAATATTAAAAATCCGCTGCTGGACAGTTAACAGAAATCATCATCTGCTAATTGCAGCGATGCAAAGTGGGTGCCAGCTTTTGTTCGTTAGGATATACAGCCTGTGTTGGATCCGAAGCTGCGATGAAATATCGAATGTGTTTTCAGCTTCGGATGTATTTGGAAAATAGTGGACTGTAAACGATAAACTATACTATTTGAGGGTAGTGTCTTATTGTAGCTTGTGGAAAGATTATGGAATGATGGAAAATGTGAAACCATTCACTCACCGATGTAGTTGAAATTCGTGAATTCTTCTTACACAAATTTACTACAGAAACAATTCACGAAAAACCACACTTATTTGAGTCTTCTCATTCACAAAGCACCATATTTATTTTATATTTTTTAAGTGATCAAACAACAAACCGACGACCACCGTCTTCTGTGTATTCAATTGTTTCGAACACGGTTTTGTTGAATACGGAATTCGATTCGGCGAAATGGTTGGATAGGTAGGGACTTGGATGAAAAACATGAAAGTAAGAACCCAACAAACTATCACTTTGAAATTCAACAGCCTGTTTTCATTCTTCCTCTTCATTGTCAGACTTCTGACGTCCAGTTTTGAACATACTGCCTTATTAAATGTTTCTAGTTTTGACGTTTCTTGGCACCTCTCACCCATTCAAAGCCGCCAAGTCTCTCATCAATCTATCTCATTTTGATCAACTTTCAAACTGTTGAATGTTTTGTGGGTTTCACTTATCATATGTTGTGCTACGAGTTGAGCGTTTACCCAGTTCACAGTTCAATTTGTGTCTTTTTGAGTTTCCAATTCCAATTTGTACCTATTCATTCCACAGTCCCCATCAGTGATATCCAGTCCCATTTGCCTAGTCCAAAGTCACAATTGAGTCTCCAGTCATTTTGTTCGGTCCGAAGTCCTATTTTTATGCTCATTTGCCTAGTCCACAGTTACATTTGAGTCTCCAGTCATTCTGTCATTCAGCCCAAAGTCCCATATGCATGTCCATTTGAGTCCTCTATCCCATTTGACCAGTTTGCAGTTCCACTTCAGTCCCCAGCTCCATTTTGCCAGTCCTGAGTCCCTTTCAAGTTTAGATTTGAAATTCATTATTCCCTAGTCCTAATTTGTCCAATTCGCAGTACTTTTTTAATCCCTCGTCCTTGGCCCCATTTGAGAGATTCAGAAATGAAATCCTATTGATTCTTGAAACAGTTTCTCCTCATTGACCTGATCATCACCACTGCCTAATTTTTTTTTTAATTTCTTTTTTTTTTGTAAATTGTTTTTATTTATTGTTTTGCTTATCCATATGGTACCTTAATTTGTATTTATTTTATAAAAATAAAATCGGATTTCTTATATGTATTAAATTAGTAACATATTAAATAAAACAATAAACTTTGTAAAACACCACTTTATTTGAATTAACCGCCAACCAGGTTTCGCTTTTCTCAAGCTTTGTCAGGGCTTTTACATCAACTAAATAAAATTACATACAGACAGGACATATATAGAGATGAAAGAGAGAGATACAAGATACAGTAGAGAGAGACACAATTACATGTAGAGAGATACATATAAGACAGTAATGAATGGCAGAGAGAGATACAATATATAGTAGAGGGAGACCGAGAGATATAAGTATAATAGAGGTAGACAACTAATTAAAGGTGGAGCAGGTACGGGGAAGTGGGGTTTTTTATTTTTACCTGAACAAATCAAATATGGGACTTATAAATTTCGTTCGTTTATTAATTAAGTCGGAATTATTATTAACTGCTCTCTTAATTTCCAGGATTTCCAAATTATTTAATCTGATACCTGATGCATTTTCGTGTAAGGGATTTATTCCCGTAGTATTATTCAAGGAGTGGTTAGTTTCGAGTATGTGATTGGCGAATTCTGAAAAGGCGTTGTTAGTTAAACATCTTAGATGTTCTCTAACTCTAATATTGACGTTCCGAGTCGTTTTGCCAATAAATAAATGATGCCAATTTTCTGCTCCACCTCTAATTAGTTGTTTACCTCTATTATACTTATATCTCTCAGTCTCCCTCTACTATATATTGTATCTCTCTCTGCCGTTCATTACTGTCTTATATGTATCTCTGTATATGTAATTGTGTCTCTCTCTACTATATCTTGTATCTCTCTCTTTCATCACTGTCCTATATATATCCTGTCTGTATGTATTTTTATTTAGTTGATGTAAAAGCACTGACGAAGCTTGAGAAAAGCGAAACCTGGTTGGCGATTAACTCAAATAAAGTGGTGTTTTACAAAGTGTATTGTTTTATTTAATATACAATGTCACACCCCCAAGTTTTTGCTTCCTTCGAAAAAATTAATAACGGTTTGTCATGTATAGGAAATTAAATAAAGAAAATTATTATTTGAGTATCAAAGTGTGACAGTATTGCCCCTAAATTTTTTCTTTTATATCTGTTATATCTTCCGCCAACCTAAATTCATCAATTCCGGAATAGTTTTACCCGATTCAACCTACAAACGTTCGTAAACGCGTGGGCTTCCACTAATTATCTTACCGAATCTACCTGTTGACCTGTGCCAAACCTACACGAGAAAACAGCGTTTTGTGCCAAGAACCAGGTGACTGCTCCAACTAGTAATAGTAACTCTGTTATAATAATATCTGCAGACACAACTGAGCTAACAAGCCAGCGGAATATCTCATGACGCTGTTCGTTTCATTCTTGCGAGTCGCAAAGTTGTGAATCAATCCTTCTACTCGTGTATTACGACATATTGTATTTACCGCTTTACGTAGGTACATATTTTGATAGTTTCTGTACTGTGTACTCTACTTTGGAGATTACTTGACATTCGCCTAGCCCGATGTGTCGTACTACGTCGAAGAGTATTCTCTCGTGAATTACTCATTGATTGCAATACCGGTTTCTTGTGGTAGACGTATTGATTTTGAGTTCGGAAGTTTCGAATTACACTTCCGCAGCAGTGTAAAATTATTTTGAAGTTATTTCGTTGCAAACATAACGGAATCTAGTCTTCTATCGAAACGGCAAGCCTATGGTGGTCTGCATAGCTCTCGTGAGCACTCAGGCCATAGACTATCGCCTATCTCCCATGTTTCACCTTATTCTTTCGACACTAGTCCAGTCTCCATGGTGAAATTCATCAGGTTTGTCATGGGGGGGTTTGGCTATGTCTCCTGGTTCAACAGCATGGTATTAAGGCATCTAAGCCTTCTTCCCATCTCGGTGGAACGTTGATTCCATAGTTGAATCTATATTTCTTCATCTTCTTCCCTTTCACACAGCTTTTGCTGCTTTCCGCTATCAGCAGCTGCATGTTTCAGGTGTAGGTGAGGTAGCAGTTTCTTGTTAACAGTCCTTCTAGCTCCGTCAATGGGTGTCCATTAATATTGAGTCATTTCCTGGCTCGTTTGGAGTTTGGACCAATCTAATTTGATATTTTTTCCTTTTTGCAGATTGTCTTGTAAGAAGCAGACGTCCAGGGAGACAGAGACGGCAAGATGGCACAGAAGACCTTCTCGAAGCACAGCGAGTACCGGACCTACTCCGCCAAGGGGGCGTACGACGATGGAGACTTTGGTAAGTTTCTCAACAATTGAGATTTGTGGACCCAAATAATAATCTTACAACAGATTCATATAATCATAACTAAACTAACTAAGCATAGCGCCGTTTCCCCGCAGGGGTAGGCAGACAGGATGGACCGTCGTACAACTCTGTCTTGGCACACACTCCTTGCTTCGTTCACATTCATACAATAATCTTCTGTTATTCTGACTTTTGACATGGCCCGACTCAAGCATTTGATTCACTTGATCGAGCCACGTCTTCCTCGGGCGTCCACGACTTCTTCTACTATTCACTTTCGGGTCATATATTCCTCTAACGCTCCTTTCTTTGTTCATCCGCTCTACGTGCCCAAACAATCTAAGCGTCCGTTCATTACGCTTATTTGTAAAACAGAAAAAAATCCAACATTAGGGCGGTTCTACAGTTTTAATCAACACGGCACATTTTAACTTGACGGCCTGCGTAGTCGAGTGGTAAAACGGTCGACTACGAATCCAAAGGTCGCGGATTCGAACCCGGCGTGCGTAATTAAATTTTATTTAATTAATTTGTGTCATACCACATTTAATTATTATTTATTCTTTTTTTTTAAGAAAGACAAATATTTCCGGGTTACGAATAACCTGACAATATTTAAAAAACTCCTACGGCCATCGTAATAAGCGGAAGATGTTGCTAATGCAATGATGGAGGACTTAGCTAGCAGAGGAATCGAACTCACGACGCCCGGATAGGAAACCGACGCGTTTGTCCACTCAACTACTAACCGGTCATATAAAATAATATACAGTATACTTGCGGCACCAGAGTGGTAGATACTCTGAGTATCGCCCTGGTGAAAGACCACCATCTAGAATTGAAACGTTCCTTGAAATGGCTTTAGCCGTGTTTAGTGACTAGATCTGAATAACCAGGTACTTCTTGACCTCCTTCTTCCCCATCTCCTTCCCACTTTTTTAAATTATTTTTTTTTTTATATGAATACCGCACAAGAGTCTCAACTGCTCCCAACCGTCTAGAGCCAGTGAGACTATGGCATCCCTAAATAGGGTATGTTGTGAGACTGAAGGAAGTGGGGAGGGGAAGGAGATTGGGAAGAGGAAGGTTGGGATGTACCTGGCTATTCAGATCTGGTCACCAAACACGGCCAAAGCCATTTCAAGCAACTTTTCGATTCTGAATGGTGGTTTTTCACCAGGGCGATACTTAGAGTATCTACCACTCTGGAACGTGCCGCAAATATACTTTTATTATTTTCATATTAATGAAATGTGTTATGACACATATTAATTAAATAGAAGTTATTGGCGCACGCCGGGTTTGAACCCGCGACCTTTGGATTCGTAGTCGAGCGTCTTACCACTCGACCATGGAGGCCGCCACTATATTAAACCTCACAACATACCCCAATTGGGGATGCTATAGTCTCACTGGCTCTAGACGGTAGGGAGCAGTTGGGACTCTTGTGCGGTATTCGAATAAAACTAATGCTTGTTATCTCAATAACAAACAAAACAGAAGTTTTACGACCGTAATAACTAAATTTGTGTTTATTTCATGTTAATGTACTCGCAATTCCATAAATGTTTCACATGTTACAAAACAAATAGCAAATAACTTTAATATTATTTCGTGAGTCACGAACATATCCCACTGATGATAGCGACAGAAATTCAACTCTATCAATTTAGTTAAATTGGTGCACTATTTCAATTTGAACTTGCCGAAAGACACAACGGATAAATTCGTGTTGAACAAATTTTGTTTATCAATTAAAATCAGTGGCGGCTCGTGAATTTTTAGTGTGTTAGAGGGGTAAGATTGAAAAAAACGTCATTACTGATGTTGTTGTAGTCGAAAACATTTTTTTTTTTTTTTAATTTAAACTTTTTCAGTGCACCACCAAAACTGAAAAATCCTGAAAATCTTTTCGACTTACATTGACGAATCTTAGCACACTAAAAACTCACGATCCGCCACTGATAAAAATAAATACATCGATTCTAATTATCGAAGTATCGAACATCATACCAATAGTTTTGGCAGATTTTATTTGAAATTTCAAGGCCATCTAGTAATAAAAATATTACAAATTCGATTCGTTTAAACGATCATTTTGATATTTTTTATAGCCCTGAATTTTTACGGCTAATTTCGTACAAACGAGCCAGTATGATTTACATTTGAATAAAATGGTATTTGCATTTTTCTCGAATGAAGTGGTTTTAAAAACCTTGAAATTCCAAAAGGAATAGTTTTTAAGTCAATAATTATCAAAAAGCAAACCTCTTTGAAGTCTCTGATTACAAGCATACATGTATGTCATGATTTTAGGCTTCCCAAAACAAAACTTGCGTGTACTCAAAACAGGGTGTTTTGCAAAGGTAAAAAACTTTTTAATAGCCTTCCAAAAGCCCTAAAAGAAGCCTCAAGTCTCGGCACTTTTCCTAGGATTTTTGCTGAATATGTAAAGTAAAACCTATAATTTTTATACATACTAAGATTTTAATTTATACCTACCTATACGTGTACTCGTATAGTAACCTTATGTGCTTCATTCTACCATATATAAATACACACACAGAGAGAGAGAGAGTTTATATTATTTTTTTATTAACTTTTTGTTTCTTACATTATTTTTTTACATTACCTACCTCACTAGGTCATTAGAACCTGTTCTTATAAGTAGAATAATATAAAATATGTTGATATTTGTTACACAATGCTAGATGATACAACAGACACAGACCGTAAAGCTCTCTTGAAACATTATTTTTTCCAAATAAGAAACATTGACAGTAGGTAAATTTGTATGGCACTAAATCCTATAATTAAAGACAGTGGATACGATACAAATATACGTACATTTTACAACGTAACAATCCTACAATTATTGATAGTGAATAAATTACCCAAAGAAAGAAAAAATGCAATTAATTAATGCATTGCGAAATGACTAAATGTGTGATAAAATAATTTGCATACATCTAATAAAAATACAAAAATACATTAATATTTCGCTATAATAAATTATTTCGAAATTCATAGGTAGGTACTATGATTCTTTTGACAAGTTTTATTACATCGTTGTAGTAAGACTACATTATTGAGTATTTTAACTATGAAACAAAAAACCTATTCTGATGTAACATAAACCCTCGAACGATGATATCTAGCGTCATGAAATATGGACTTTGTTTTCTGAATCACAGCAACTATTCGCAAAGTTATTTCTTTTATGAGCTATGGAGCTTTAAAATATCCGTAAAACTTTTTTTAAATAAGACAACCCCCCAAATTGTTGTGTTCATATTTTTTAGTTGTTTTATAGGAAAAATGTGTTGAAGTCGAGTAGTAACTGGTGTTCTATAAAATGTTATTTTGTTTTTGAATTTCAGATTCGATGAAGGCAGAGCTCCTGCCGAGTAAATATGGCAGCCTCATACAACCGGGGAATGGAGTACCAGGTAAAATAAAAATTTTAAATATGGAGAAATATTTTGTCCACTTTTTTCGTTTGGTCGTCAGCTTGTCTCCTACTCTGTTTGGCAGAGTTGATTCCAGTTCCTACAGAGAATCACGTGCCTAAATTAAATTTCACTTAGCTTGGTGTTAATTGCTTTGTATAATCAAGCATTTATATTTCTTTATAACTGTTGACCCACCTCTCTTCAATCTTAACTTTAAATCAGTATTTCTGTTTTCTGTTTTATCGTCATGAGAAGATGTGTATTTTCCATTTGCTATTTATGAGAAGTTTAGTAAAGATACTGAAGGTGGTATTCGAATATTCCAGCAGGCAACAAGGAGTACTACTATGAATACAAGGAGGAAAAGGACCCCAAAGGATCCTATGACAGAAAAGACCTGCACACTGTTGAAGTGAGATATTTTCTAGTATTCTTTAGCTATTTACAGCATTTCTCCACTCTATTTCTTTTTATTTTGGTCATTTAAACAAGTTTGTATACTTTTAATATTCAAACATAGAAATGTAGACTTAAAAACGATGAATTTCTGTTCTTCAATCATCACTCTACAAATTATGGGTATCATTCTCCACTGTCCAGAATGTCAAGACTTGTTAACTCAACAGTCTAAATGATTTTGTCATTCTTTACGCCTCTACCAAAACTTAGACTTGACCTCGGCTTTGACTTGAATGTTCTTTTCAATGTATATTTTTGTCATTGCTTCATTAAAATATTATTTGTGTGCTGTTATTTCTCTGTTGCTCTTTTTTTCCATTTCATTTTCGTAAATAAATAAATGTACCATCTAAAATAATAATTATTGACGGTTAAAAAAATATAGTATGAAAAGAACTGCAGTTTTGGTAAATAAATCAAAAATGGTTCCAAGCGTGAGCCTTGAGGAATGCCGTTTGTAATGTTGAAAAGTGTTTCTTGGGTATTTTGTACATGTGTAAAAGTGAGAGCCCTTTTCTCTTACGTCTTTCTTCACTTTATTCAATTTCAATTGGATCTTTCAGCAAGTTTCCTTGTTTAATGTACATTGGTACTATGGAAAAACACTATTGACAATTTAAAAAAATGATTAAGAAATACCGTTTTCTTTATTAAATCTAAAGTGGTCCCAAATGTGAGCCCTGAGGAAAGCCTTTTGTAATAATGAATCTCGTTTCTACGAGGGTATTTTTTTAAACTTTATTCCATTTTCTCATCAAAGTTAATCAAATAGGTTGTTTCATTTCATATATGTATCATCGTCATCACCTGCTCTACAACTCCTTGAAGAGTTCTAGCCGCTTCTAGGAAACACTCCACACCTTCTGATCTCTTGATTTCTCTCTCCAGTTCCATATGCCAGTTCGAATACCTAAGGATGAAGTGTTCACATCCAAACCATTCAGTCGCCTTAGTTTAGGCCTTCCAATACTCTTTTGTCCTGCAGAATGTTAAAAAAGCACCCCCTTTGGGGATTGGCTTTTCCATCCTTGCTATGTGTCCTGCCCAGTTTTTATAATTGCTTTTACACTTTATATTCTCATGTGTTTTCTTTCTCATTTTTCTTCTCTTTTCTATCTATTCAATTGGCTTCCTGATGTTCATTAACTAGCACTTGCTTTTATCACCACCACATTATCCTTTCTAAAACTCTTTCTTCTCACATTTCAGCAATACGAGTTCGCCCACAGTCCCAGCAACCGCTATGCGGACAGCGGCCGGCCCGCCATCACTAGCACACCCCACCGTACCCAGGCCAACACGCTGCAGAGCTCTACGCGCTCCACCTCTAGCTCCCGGAAGGGGGACCTGAGCCAGAACATCGAGGAACTGGATTCCTTGCTAGACGATCTGCAGAAAGATCAGGAGAGGAAGCCTTACAAAGGTATATGATCAAATCCAGATGGTGTCTGCAAAGATTCAAAACAAATGTGGCAGCTTTTAAATGATTTTTTTCTACTGTTGATGTCATCCATTCACTTATCGATCAATCAAATGTGGTTGAGAAGTTTGATGACCAAATTTTAGAGTGACAAAAGAGAGAAGCGAGAGAATTGAGATTTCACTAAGAAAAATAAGGGAATAAATATAATATAAGGGAAGAAAGCAAAACCATTGTAATGAAGAAAATAAAGAAAGGATGATGTTTCGATGGTTTGGTTACACCGCAGCAAATACCCAATGAGATGTTTGTGAAGCAAAACTGTCAAATTAAAAATAAAGAGTCTAACATTCGAGCCTTCCGTGTCCTTTTCAAATATCTTTGGAAATAGGCCAAAATATGATGAATTCAGAGAACGATAATTTAAATTAAATTAGAATTAACTTTAAAGCTTATAAACCCATTATTTTTTATATTTATCATTGAAATAATATCAATAATCTAATACATATACGAAAATGGCAGCCAAATCGGAAGAAATTGAAAAATGATATTAATAATTTTCAATAAAGTATGAGATCGATTAAAATGCAGGTTTCTAATAATGTCTTGGTGCCTCAATTGGCAGAAGCGGATAGAACAAAGGTTCCGAGTTCGAGTCTCGGTCGCGACCGTTATTCTTTTATTTTCTGGTTTTTCTGTTTCATATTTACCTTGAAGATTATTAATATTACTTCAATAATAATTTAAAACATAAAGTTGTCCCTTTCTGTATTTTTGTGGACCGTTTGTGCATAATATTAACCTAAAACCTAGTAATAAAAAATACATTTAAAATTACCTTTGTATTATTCTCGTTTCAGGTGGATATTCTTCAGACACAATGGAGAGCTCTTCATTCGACTACAGATCCTCTGCCACCCCGGTCAAGTCCTCGGGGTACAGCACCCTCAGCAAGGTGGACCGCGAGGTGGAGTGGCTGCCCGCCCCTGCCACGGTCTCCCGAGAGATCAACAGGGAGGTCATCAGGAACCAGGTCACAGGTGGGTCGTGTTGTTCATCTTTTGCATGTCTTAACATATAGGAAGGTGGAGGTGGATTTGTTGTCTGCCACTATAGCTGTCTCCCGCGAGGTTGACAGGGAAACCATCGGAAACCAGGTCACATATGGTTTGTGTATCCTGCACATCATGTCATACAGGAAGGTACAAGTGGACTGGTTTTCCACCCTTGCCACCGTCTCCCACGAGGTCAACAGGAAGGTCATCAAGAACCAGGTCACAGGTGGTTCATTTTGTGTATCCTGCATATCATGTCATACAGGAAGGTACAAGTGGAGTGGTTTCCCACTCCTGCCACCGTCTCCCACAAGGTCAATAGGAAGGTCATCAGGAACCAGGTCACAGGTGGGTCGTGTTGTGTATCTCTTACATATCATATAATACAGGAAGGGTTAGAATAGCTGCCCGCCACTGTCACAGTCTCCCTAGAGGTCATCGCAAACCAGGTCACGGATGGATCATGTTGTGTATCTCTTTCATATCATGTCATACAAGTGGAGTATCTGCCCACCCCTGCCATCATCTACCACAAAGTTAACAGGAAGGTCATCAGGAACCAGGTCACAGGTGGGTCCCGTCTTGTACCTTTTGTATAATGTCTCCTAAAATACCCTGAGCAAGGTGGACAGTGGCTGATTGCCCCTGGAAGGTAAAACTTCAATGTTTTGTGAATGCTTCACGAATTGCTAGTTCTTTAAAATGAACCCTTCAAGTGAAGTCGAACTCGCAAAAAAAAATTTGAATTTATCCAGTTATTTGTTCAGTTTTTTTTGGAACCGGTTCCTCGCCGAAAAAAAAACGTCCTAGTCGGTAGGGATTTGAAAGTGAAAAGAACTCCCATAAAAACACGTTCCTTTAGATCGAAATACTTTGAAGTCGAAGTTCAATTGAAGTACTTTTTTATAGGCTTTGAAGTTCAACTTCACAACTGAATTGCTGCAAATTGAAGTAGTTATTTGTAATCTAACTTCCATTGAAGTTTGTTCAATGAAATGAAATGAATGAAGTTCGAACTGCCGCAATATGAAATAGTTCACACGGAGCAGTCAGAACGCCAAAATGAACTACCAACTTCAATTGAAGTATTTGTTCAATGAACAATGAATGAAGTAGGAACTGCTGTCAAAAGAAGTAGTTCTTTCAGAGCGGTCACAACGCTAGGTCATCCATTTTTTCTCTTGTATATTGCATCCTAAGTCTGTTCAATTGAAATTCCTGAATCAGAATTGATTGACCCAAGTAAAGCATAATAATGTGTACAATTTTTAGTTACTCGTGTACAGATTTCTGCTGTGTTTATTGTTCCAAATGTAAACCAATGCTTTCATTGTTGCAGAATCGCACCTTATCGGAGGTAAGCCCGGCTCCGGCACCCTGGTGTGTGACAAGTGCCATGGGCCCCCCACCGGACAAATCACAACTGTGGTAATTATTTTGCTTTTTTTTATTACGAAAGAGCACCTGGAATGAAGGAATTCAATGTGTCATAGACAATTCAAACCCCAAACGAACAAGGCAAACATGGATAGATACTCACCGAGGACCTAGTTGAACTCTTCAAAAGATACTGCCAACTTAGCATGTAGCTGTTATGAGTGGAAAAACCAACACCTCTAGGAAATTTGTTTAGGATAAAGAAACAACTGCGTTCATCTTTGGTGACAATGTTTCGTCTTGATAGAAAGGTGGTTTAGGTACCTGAAGAGTTTAATATCATGTCAACACCCAATGACAACTACTGTCAAGGGGATTTGGACAATGGGCCTATGGTCCAAATGCTTACTGGAACTATGCAAACTATCTCCTTATCAATAATGTTAAATATCTCATGAAACGAGGCTATAGAAAGGTGACCTTCACGCAGAGGCGTGCACTCCATAAAGGCACGTAAGCACTGCCTACCCTGCCGTACTCGCATAAAAATATGTATAATATTCAATTATTGCAAAAAAAAATCTACAATTCAAAAAATACGTAAGCTCAGCTAAGCGCACTGCCGCGAGCGCCCTACCAACTTCCTACTGTAACGTTTCAAAAGCAGTAACTACTCGTGCATATGCCCAAACACCGCCGACGTCTGAGTAAATTATTATATTATGTTCACTAGGGCTAGACTACACAAAATATGTATGCCACGAGCAACGTCTAAGGCAGTGTTTTTACAGAACAAATCCAATAGCAATCAGTGACATCTGTTGGTCACCTATCTCTATTATAAATTAATCCGCTGTCTTTTCTACTGCCTACCTTGATCAAAACCTATTTGCACCACTGCCTTCATAGAGTATTGGTCAACGGACATGACTTTGGGTCGTAATGATTATCTACTAAAGACACTTTCAATAGTTCTAAAATGTTGTTTAAAACAGCTTTAGCTATATATAATTATTTTTATTTTCCAGTCCGGCGTCCCGATGAACAAAGTGACCACAACCGTCAAGACGTACACCTACGAGGTGCCCGCCGACCAGGACCCAGCCTCCATCCCCATCCCGGGAGTGGCAGGCCACGCCAACCACACCAACCACACCACCCACACCAACCACACCACCCACACAAACCACACCAACCACACCGGCGGGCCCACCCTCACGAGCGAGCAGCTACTGCTGGACCAGCAGAAGCAGGTGTTCTACGGCACCAGCGAGAGAAGGAGAGAGGAAGATCAGCGCACGTATGTTAATACGCACTTCAATACGTCTACGCCTGTGGGGTTGGTATTTGGTGATACTAATAGCATATACATAATTAACGTATATAACATGGATTAAATTACAATTTGATAGAGACATTGTAATATACAAACTCTTCAGGCCAGATTGGTCTGCGATTTGAATTTCACTCTGTTAACTTTCAAAACTTCCTTTTTTAGCTCTATCAAATTATTTTTATTATATCTGTTGTTTATAATAATATAATTTAATCGAGGTTATACATTAATCAGACCACATTTACACATTTATTTAGGAAAATTACGGTAGAAAAAAACAGGTAACATACATTATTAACAAAGGTACATAAGAACGCAACTTGGTGGAGAAATGATAATCAGTTAATCCATTTTAATGAATACTTTATCTAATGCAATGTTACTACTTTAAAACAATAATTAGTTTGATAAAGCCTTCCGAAAAAAAACATAATCTTAACAAAACAACATTACAAATTTTACTATTTAATTAGATTTATAATTTTTTTTATGCGATACCGCATAATAGTCCCAACTGCCCAGCACAAGTGGAATTAAGTCAAAAGCGTGCCGTATTCAAAATTATTGCTTCATTACACGTAGTGATTGTTTTGGTATATTAAAAAAACTGATAGTTTGGAGACTTCTATGGAAATAGTTGTTAGATGTGGTAGATACTCTAAGTATCGCCCTGTTGAAAGACCACCATTCAAAATTAAAAGGTTATTTGAAATGGCTTTAGCCATGTTTGGTGACCAGATCTGAATAGCCAGGTGTTTCCCAACCTTCCCCTTCCTCATCTCCTTCCCTCTCCCCACTACCTTCAGCCTCACAACATACCCCTATTGGGGATGCCACAGTCTCACTGGCTCTAAACGGTTGGGAGCAGTTGAGACTCTTGTGCGGTATTCACGTAAAAAATAAAAAATAAATCTGCATGGCTAAAAATAAGTCCATCTTAACAGCAGTTTTCAAAAAATATGGACATACAGGCTTGGAGGTATTTTTCTAAGATAGTAATAACAATCAACCTTCCCCACAGCATTCCAAACGATGACACGGTAAATCCAAAAAATACTTTTTCTTTTAAAGATTCACAACTCAACTTTTTTATTTTATTCCAGCTCTCCGATGCGCCAGTCCCCGCTACCCACGCTCTACCGCGAGACCACGACCGTGGTGGGCGCGCCCCCCCACGTCTGCCCCCACTACTCCCACCCCCAGCTGTCCCCCAACTCTGCGCACCCCCCGCACCTGGACAGCAGCAAGACCACCACACGCACCACCCACTACACCACCAACACGGTGGACGGAAGGTATCCGGACAACACCACGCTGTACCCATCTAACAGTCCCACGTATGCGGTACCCGTTGAGCACTCGCCCAAGAATCAGGGTCCTAACGTAAGTAGACTTTAGATGCATAACGTTGATAGCTCCGTTTTAATCTCTCTGCCTTTCTCTGAAGCTGCATCGATCTTCGACATCTTTAGGTGTACACATACACAATTCAACAAATATCTGACAGCATCTGTACAACAAATATCTGACAGCATCTGTACAGCAAATATCTGACAGCATCTGTACAACAAATATCTGACAGCATCTGTACAGCAAATATCTGACAGCATCTGTACAACAAATATCTGACAGCATCTGTACAAGAGTAAATGGAATATCAGCATAATATATGTCTATTATCCTGTCTAATATCTTTTTTTTCTTTTACCACATTATTATATTATTTTTTTTTTCGTAGGAAGCAATCACTTTGTGGTTTGACATATTTAAAGAAATTAAAAAATAACTTTGTATAAAACCACGAATATTATTTAATTTTTTACGACCGACCGGTTTCGCTTGGCCTAAGCATCATCAGGGTACAAAATTAAACTAAAAATACAAAGTGCGCGGTTCTTAGAGTACATAGAGTAGTATCTATCCAAGGCAGTGAAGTCAGTTTTTGACTTGTTTTTCATGATTTTAACCTGACTCGGCGAACCTGGGCGTGGCTTAGACTAAGGCTAGGGTATTTATACATCCATTCATATCACATATCGACATAATGTTTTTGTTTATTCGTATAACCACTTTTTCACAGTATTTTTATCAACAAAAATATAGCATATAATCTAAAAAACCGTTTAGTTGTGTCAAGTTTAGTGGCATAATTAAAAATGTGGGCGGAGTCCCGCGGTGACCCAGGAGCTTAAGAACATTACGACAGTATATAGTAAGTGTACGACGTAAAAACCCGGAGAAAGTGATTTATCACAAGTTTGCGTAGGTTGGGTAAAAATAATTAGCTCTCCCTCCATATGTTGTTACTTCAAGGCGCGGTTATAAATACTAGTACATACAGAGGGAGAACAAAATATAAAATAAAATAACAGAACAATGAGAAAACAATAGAATAACATTTTAATTATAACAAAGGACAGAGAGAAAGAGACAGATTAATTTGAATTGAAAGAGACAAAACGTCAACTGAGAAGGTGATTAAAGAATAATGATAAATTTTATGAGCTTACAGGAAATATACCTAATATTGATGTTTAAATAACCACAGGTTTTCTGAATTCGCTAATCATCTTATTGATAAAGATCATACCTTCAATAAAAGCACCGGTGCTCATATTCTTCACAAAAATGATCATGGCAACAGATTAAATAATTCAGAAGCACTAGAAATAAAGAAAACCATTTAAATTAATAGTCATATACAATAATCAGGTAATTTTTCTAGATGTTCAATATTAGGTATATTTCCCGTAAACTTATACATATACATATTTTTTATAATTGGTATTTTTGATAAAATGGCGCTAATAGAGGCCTTGATGCGAAAAAAAAAACATAAATCTGGAGAGTTGAATAGCATGTTGTGAAACCAGAAGACATGGTCAGACATCCAATTACGACTGGTGAACTTTATTAAAGGGCTGCTAGCAGGGGAATGAAGTGAAACATGAGAGATGAGCATAAGGGGCTTATGGCTGAGTGTTTACGGGAGCTATGCTGATCATCTCCGTATCAATACTGATCTGAATAACCAAGCACTTTCCAACCTTATTCTTTCTCATCTCCTTTTCTCCTCAAACTCACAACATACCCCAATTGTGGACGCCATAGTTCCACTGGCTCCGGACAGTTGTGACTCTTGTGCGGTATTCACGTAAAAAAAAAATTATGTTTTTACGATAACATTGTTCGTTGATTCTAGGGACCCTCAGTGTACAAGTACACCACCACCAACTACACGTACAACAGCAGCAACCCGGGAGGCCCAGGGGGTCCAGGAGGGCCCCCGCCCTTCCCGGTGGACGGGGCCCCTAGGGCTTCCCCCTTCCCCCGCACCGAGAGCCCCGGCCCCCGCAACCAGGAGCCCCCCAAGAAGCTGGATGATTTGCTCGCTGAATTTCCCGGGCATGAGGTAAAAATATTGACCCACGCTCACAGAATGTGGTTATTTATTTCGTCAGCCTATGTTATCAAAACATAAAGCTTGTCAGCTCTCCGTTGGTAAATATCTGTCGAATTTAACATGTCTAACTAAATGGAAGTATTGATAATTGAAAATGTCTGTGTTCCAGAACTTCCCGCCAGAGAATGACCTGAGGCGCCGCCCCAACCCCGCCAGGGGACCCGGAGGAGCCATCAACGGTCTGGGAGTGGAGAAGGCCATGGTGCAGAACCAAGCCGGCCATGCCAATGAACAGGTAAACACAACACCATGGCCGTTCAAACCATCAGCTATCAAAATACCCCGCATGGCTAGTGAAATCTCCGCTTATACAAGGACAGTCAGTCCATTCGAACCACAGGTCTTAAAAGATAACTTCTGAAAAGATAATGATGAATGCCCGGTGACTATTGGCACCTCCGGCCCATTAGAGGTTAAACATTGTTAAATTGTTTGTATCCTGTTCACGCGCAGTAGAGTCGAAAATATTTTATACACTGCTATAGTTTATTCAGCAGTAATGAAGCCGTGTTTTGTCTATTCCAGAAGGCGATGTCGCTGAGCAAGAACATCGCAGGACCAGCCGTCTACTACCCCCCGGGCCACGAGAACTTTGTTCGCAAGGACGAGGCCGCAGCTTACCAACAAGCCGGAGTGAGTAAACACCTCGTAACCTATCATTCTCTTTAAAACGGCTTACTTTGTGTAACTAGGTGCTAGATTCTTGTTTCCGAGATTCCTGCCTTTCTCACTTGTATGAAAAGAATAATAAATGAGCAAAGACCCACTTAGTTTTATCTTTTTACGCACAATTTATTTTTAAAATAACAATTTTTTACTAACCAGCATTCTTTCGCTATCTTATTTTTTTTTACATTTTAAAAGTTCCATAGGTCGTTATGGAAATGATGTTGCAAGCTGAAAATAGTTGTCTTTGTTGAAATCGACATAAAAAATCTACGCAAATTTCATGATGCCAGAGCTCACCGAAAGCGTTTGCTGTTTCATGCGGTGTGTTTGGCCTCTGTGTTTCCTCCCTCTTATAATACGGTTCTCTTCAAGACCTAGCTTCACATCTATAAATATATATATATATATATATGTATTTCTGTGTGAAGTCAATAATAATATGCAGATATTTTTTTTCTTTCATAGTTACGTTTTTACGGTTTACAAAAACACTTTCATATCTCTTTTATTGTAAAAAATCTGATTTTATTTCTACCCACGTAGAATAATTTTTTTGCTGTCATCAAAGTTGTTGAATTTGATCACTGAAGAGAGATAAACTGATAGAAGTGTGTTTTTGACGTATATGTGTGCCAGAAGTAAGGTTAATTTTATCTTACTCTGAGGGAAATAGATCAAACATTTTCATCTATCAAAATTCTATCTTCGGAGTCGAAAGGTCTTATGAAAATTGGCGACATCATTTTCATCCAAATTGGAATATTGTTTTTGATTATAATATAACCTAACTTAATTTAATCTTGTTTTCCTTTTTAGGGAGGCTACATGAAAGCTAAAGGCGCCTACAAATACGAGGCGGAATCAAGCAGCAAATCCAAGTCTTCTTCAGGCGCTGCTGTTGTCCCTGTCTGCCTCCCTCTGTGCTGCGCCATGCCGTGTGTCCTGCTCTAACACACACAACCTCCATGTCAAACTTAAACCCGCTTCTAATGTATAATAACACTCCTGGGTGTTCATTTCAAATGTGCCATTCATAAATTGCATCAATAAAATAATTTGTTCCGAGAAGAATAGTATTTAAACAGATGTTTGAAATTTAAATGGAGAGATTTGCTTTATTATGTCGTGGTAATTGAACTTTGTGTTATTAGAATGCGTGTCAACTGAATTTCATATTTACTGAAGGCCTGTCAGCAGAACTTCATGTTTTAAGAATCTTCTCAACTGAATTTCATACTGAACTAATGTTTTATTAACTGAATTTCATGTTGACCTAATGTTTTATCAACTGAATTTCATGTTGACCTAATGTTTTATCAACTGAATTTCATGTCAAACTAATGTTTTATCAACTGAATTTCATGTCAATCTAATGTTTTATCAACTAAATTTCATGTTTATCAAATGAATTTCATGTTAAACGGATTTGTTTCAACTGAACTTCATGTCAACTGAATTTCATGTTTATTGAATATGTGTCAACTGCAGTTCATGTTCAACAGATGTATGTCATCTGCATTTCACCACTATGGAATTTGTGTAAATGAATTCCATGTTTAATTTTATGTTGAATGAAAATAGAACTATTGCGAATTAGTTACAAATTGACAGAAAGTTGCATCTCTCATTATATTGAAATTTTTCTGTAATTTTGTTATGACTTCGACTTCATATTTGTAATATATTTTTCTTGGTGCTATGTCTACTCTGTTTTTCTCTTACAAACAGAAAAATGTTAACGATAAAATAATTGTACCTTCATTTTAGTCAATTAATCCGCCTTAAATATAGTAAAATATGTTGCCATGAAATGCCTACCTATTTTAAGTACCTAATAAAATATATAAAGAATTCTAATAAGAACGAAAATTATGGATAAAAAACGTGCCGCTAGATGAAGAAAATCTGATGAATGAATTTTGAAAAATCCATCAGTTGTTTCAAATCATCATTAGAAGCTGTATCTAGAAAATAATAACAATGCTGTCCTACCTCCGATAGGAGGAGGAATAGCAATAAAATGGAGTAAAAAGGAAGAATCTCTAAAGAATTTCATTGCCATCAATAATAATTTATAATTTTGTAAACAAATTTTGAATGGATTTTGAAAACCAATTTGTCTAATACTAATGTAAAAATTATTTTTTAACAAGTATTTTATACAACTAACTCGACGATCCGTTTTTAATTAATATTACAAATTAAATATAAAATGAATTGAACTGGGCTGAAGATTGCCTGGATGATAGCCAAGAAGAAATATATACAACACTCGTTAAAAGTTTTGGAAATCTTTATAATGTTACCAGTGTATGTAATTTACATAGTTTTGAATAAATTGTTGAATTTTTAAAGCAATACCTTTGACTTTACAACGAATTATGTATTCATAAGAATCTGAACTAATTTACAATTATTTCTCTCGATGACACTTCAATTAAAATGTTATATACATAGTTATTCAAATTATTTTATAATGGTTGCTTTTTTAATTTATTTTCACACAGCAATCAAAACTTCATTTATAGTGAAACTTCATATTTATTTAAGTTTTTTATTTCATTAAAAATAATTCGTAAATTTTATTTCGTCAATTTCTGTGTCCGCCTTTTAACAAAGTAATCTAACGCAAATTTTCAATGTATATTAATTTATTTTTAAAAATTCATGCCCACATATTTTTATGGTTAATTTCATAAAAACTGCCATTTTAGCTTATAAACATTTTATAAGTTTAATCATGGAAAAAAAAAAATATTGTTTTTAAAATAATTGTTTTCAGTTAAATTGCCTGTCAAAACATTGGTAAGAAAATCATACGTTATAAACAATAAATAAAAAAACCATTACTCAGGCAACTTTCCATGGGGAAAAGAAAGAAGCGGTGTTGGCAATACTAGCATTTCTTCTGAGACTTTTATCGACAAATTTATGAATGGATATTGGAGTGCAGAGGTAATTTTAAAGGCGCCACGCCCGTCTATAATATTTTAAAGATTGAACTGGTTTCGCTATACGTCACTAGGCTCCAACTCCTCAACTTTGAATGCAAGTAGTTGTGTCATGTAATTAATTAATGCAAAGTGCCATCTAGCAGTGAATAGAATAACAATGAAACTAAGATGGCGTCCGTCAACACGTGGCAGAAGCGTCAGACTTTGAGTAATTTCAACAAAAAACAATAATAAAAGTATTTACAAAGGAAAAGTAACACCATCCGTAGTTTTAAACATTCTTCCTGAATGTTTTTTAAAATATTTCACACTGCACCCATTGTTTAAACAGCAAGAAACGTAATTTATAGTTTATCGAAGAACTGTCTACTCTAGCCGGGCGCTGGAATATTGGTAATAATACTTACACTCCCACTAGGCCTGATTGGATGGCGATGTGCCTGATTGCCTGATTGCCTTAGTGCCACCTCCGTTTCTTTTATTCCTCCGAGGTTACATCGCAACATTTAAAATAAGTCTTCCTAGAACATTTGGTGTTTTAGACTTGTAATATACCAATTTTACATAATTATTTGTTTAATTTTAGATTTTGTTAAAATATTGTTTTTCAATAATTTGATTTTGAAATATCGATGTATTACCATGATGTGTAGATCTACTAAATTTGTTAATAAATTATTATATAAATATAATTTTATAAGAATTTTTGGTATTATTTTGTGGCTTATTCCTTACCAATCCTTCCCTCGCCTACCCATTGGAGATATTTAACGATATATTTTTTTGTAAAATAGAAAGATTTCCACTTTATTTTTTCCCGATGTGTATATAATATTCTACATGAATATTAAGATATTATATATGCACATTAGTGCTGGGCGTTGACGATAATTCGAAAAAACGACACTGTTGTCAATTATCAACTATTGAATATAACCGTTAGAAATAACGCCAACCAATAATAATTATCCCCTGTTGGGAGAGTTGAAACAGTTGGATCGTTGGTGCCGTTGAGGGTGTTATTTTATAGCGCAATAGCTATATCTTACTTGCCACCGGTAGATTCGCTTGACGCAAGGTGCTAAGTATTGGTCGTTTCGGATAGGAAAATCCAAAAAGACCTCTAGTAGGGAGTTATACAACCAAAAGATTATTCCAAATTACGCATAATATCGTTCATGAAGTATACACTTTTACACCTTTTGTTTATTTGGCACTAAAGCTAAAACAATAGGCACATACTCAGTGAGTGTTGAAACTGCGTTGTGTTGAATAATATTCGGAAGTCTTTAGCTATTGATATCTAACTGTTGGTACAAATTCTCGTCAATAGCGTTGGACATGAACAACATCTAGCTGTTATTTCCAACAGCTAGTTATGTTTTGATGCATTACTAATGCACATGGACAGCCAGGTGCTGTAATCTATCTATTCTGGGAAAGCTATGCATTCAAAATAGGCTATCAACTATTTGCCTACAACGTATCGTAATATACTTTGGACACGTTGCTCGCCAAAGTGAGAGCTCCAACCTGCAGAAACTCATGGTTACTGCCAAAGTGGAAGGAAAGAGAAGCGGAGGAAAATTGCCGTTGCGTTGAACTTATCAAGTGCCAAAGATGTCCTATACGCCGATGTTAATTTATTTTATTTGGTAAAAATATAATAATATGACGGAGAGATATGTCAAAGTATATAAAAACTAATTGTTACCCGTAAAAAAATACGGGATGTTAATTGACTTGCAATGTAATTTGATACAGCTATAAAAAAAATTAAAAAACTGATAATTAAATGCAAATCAATTTTTTTTGTAAAAACATATTATTAGAATTTGAAAAGTTTCAATTTTGAAAAGTTTACATTCGTACGTATCTCACAAGGCAAATTATTATATTGTGTAATATAATAAGTAAGAACTTTACGATACGTCAGAAATAATTCGCATTGAGCAGCCATTTTATCCGAATTCCACATCGAACGCAATTTCTGGCAACACCGTCCGGGGATACGTGGCCCGAATGTTATTCTCGTGTCATTCCGGCTGTTTGTTTATTATTTTCATATATTTGTGAGCCACGGAGAATCTCCAGATTCCAGGTAAACCTTCTAAATTACATGTTCCACCTTCTGTATAAAAATATCCACCGAAAAAGCAGTAATTAATTTAAAAATTGACAGACTGGTTACACCTCTCAACCGGACATCTTTAGATAATATCATTCGTTAAGCTTTACTGATATCTATTGCACAGCTAATATACATATATAACATTTATTTTAAAGTGTTTTTCAATGCGCAAAGGTTTGAGCTCATTGTCAAATTTCTAACATTTCTTATGGCATTACGTGTGTACTCTCAATTTCAACATCTTTTAACATTTATAATGACATGTCACTTTTTACAGGAATATCACTTTCTTTTAATGAACTGGTTTTAAATGTTTGAAAGGAATGATTCCCAGTTTGGCAGTTTTACTGTCTCTACCGGATTCTTTACGGTATATTCGTCATATATCTAGAATTAAATGTTATTTATTATTAAAATTGACAAGAATGCAATTAATTAATCCACACGCATATGTGCCACGGAATGATGTGTTCTTTGAACAAATTTCCATTTAATTAACGGAGCGTCTGTTAAAGTCATTACCATTTAATTTTACAAATTAATTCCTTATGGACTTTGAATATTGTGCAATTTAAAAAAATATATATTTACGTACTACGTTTTTTAATGTTTGTATTTATCGATCTATTAATATTATTTTCATGTGCAATAATTTATTGTCAACCTAATTTAAAAGTAAATTAATACAATGTGTTAAATTTTTTATGATTCTTTACACAATTGGGCAAAGTATTGTGCAATTATATATTTTTTTATCTGCACTCTGATATTTTCATTATTTTTTATAGAATCAGGTCATGTTTTGTGAAGCGGACATTTAAATTGTAGGTACTAAAAATTCGTGTGTGTAATCATTTATGTAAAAAACTGTTTGCATGAATAACAAATTCTTATTTTTTAATTTTAAGCGTTGTTGTATTTCGTTTAAATCTGTACGATTGTCTCACTAAAAACTCATGAACTTTGACCTCTGGTGTCATGAAATTTCCACAGCTTTTTCTATCTGTCTGTCGGGTAGTAAATAATAGTTATATATAATATAGAATTTTACATTTAAAACGCAACGTTATGTAACAGCTGTTTTAGTGACATTTTACAATGTCAATTAGCAGCAGTGAACGTAAATTTTATGAATTATTATCCTATAGTTACTGTGGCCAGACTGCTCAGTCGCTATTATAAAAACAAATTTGGTTCTCGGATCGTTTAGTAGCCGAGTGGAAAAATGCATCGGGTTCCCACCCCGGCGTCTCAGGTTCACTCCTCTGCTAACTAAGTCCGTTTCTAAGATTTGTTAGTTGTTTTATAGTATTTTGAATTGCACCTCAAAAATCATTTTGTTTCACAAACCAATATTTCAACAAATTGTCAAAATTTTTAACTGCAACCAAAATAATATCGATTACAATGAACCACTATTCCATTTCTAATCAACGCGCCAATGAACTGTTAATATTTGCATGTCAACTCTTATTTATCCCTCAAATAAACAATATATCTTCAATATGCTGATGGTATAAGATGTGGTCTTTTAATTTTAATTTATTTCATAAAGCCTCATTTAATGTAAGCAGAATGGCTAACTTCACTTTTAAGTTATTTTATAGCTTTGTACCAGCACCCTTATGGTGATATTTTACAAATATTGAACTATATATAATTATCCAAGTATTATTATTATTACACGCCATTGATTTATTTTTCCCGATTACAGTATTTGCTTTTGATTTTTTTTTTCCAGCCGGACAGGAGTGACTCAGCCCCGCGATGAACCCCCAATTCATGGCCGGCGCCCCTCCGGCGTTCAACAACAACCCCCTGCAGCCCCAGGGCTCCTTCCCCCTCCTACCCAACGGGCCGCATGCCAATCAGTTAAATGCCAATGCCAACTTCAGTCAGAAGATGCAGGGCCTTAGTCTGGACCAGCAGCCGCAGGCGCCCCAGCAACAAAATGGCTCCTTCTCCAATGGGCCAAGCGGCCCCCAGCGACAGCTTCCTCCGGGACAGATGCCCCCGGGACAGATGCCGCCTGGACAGATGCCGCCTGGTCAAATGCCGCCCGGGCAGAGAAACATGCAACAAGGACAGTTTCCACAAGGACAGCTGCCACCTGGTCAGTTACCCCCGGGTCAAATGCCACCGGGACAGATGCCACCGGGTCAGATGCTATCCAGGCCGGCGCCACAGGGCCAGTTGCCTCCTGCTCAATTGAATCAAGGACAACTGCCACCCAGTCAGTTTCCCCCCAGACAGATGACTCCAGGTCAACTGCCACCCGGGCAGTCTCCCCCCAGCCAGGGGCAGCCACCCAGAAACCAAATGCAACCGGGACAACTTCCGCCAAGTCAGTTGCAACAAGTAGGACAACTGCCGCCTAGCCAGTTGCAACCCGGACAGTCGCAAGGAGGACAACAACCGCCGCAAGCAGGCCAATCACAGGCAGGACAACTACCACTAAGTCAAATGCCGCCGAGACAGATGACGCCGAGTCAGCTACCACCGGGACAACTGCCACCTGGGCCACTCCCATCCTTTAGTGGGCCTCCGCAAGAGCCCCAAAGGCCACCTTCAAATTTCAACTCGCAGCCACCTCTTGTATCAACTCCAAATCAGATGCAACAACAACCCTTACCCCCCGGTAACAATCAAATGCAACAACCACCATTAGGTCAACCAAGTCAACAACCGCAGAGAATGCAACCGCCAGCTCAGAGCCGACCAAACATGCCCCCCACTCCTCAAGGCGGTCAGCAAAACAGCCAGTTTCAAGCGCCGCAAGGACAATTCAGCCAGGGAACGACAAACTATCCCGGCCAGGCCGCGCCCATGAAAGGCTTACCGCACATGCCTCCGCCAATTAGCAGCCAAGCCGGAGCGATGCCTCCATTACCCGGACAGCAGTACCAAAAGCCGGCCCAGCAACCGGGATTCACAAACCAACAGCCGGGATTCCCGCCGCAACAACCGGCGTTTCCGCAGCAACAGCCGCCGTTCCCGGCCCAGCAAGGCTCCTTCGCCCCGGGTTTCCCGCCGCAGCAACAACAAGCGGGATTTTCCCCGCAGCAGCAACCGGGATTTCCCCCGCAGCAGCAGCCGGGATTTCCGCCGCAGCAACAGCCAGGATTTCCGCCGCCACAACAGCCGGGATTCCCACCCCAACAGCCGGGATTTCCGCCCCAGCAACAACCGGGATTTCCGCCACAGCAACAGCCTGGATTTCCACCCCAACAACAGCCGGGATACAACAACCAACCTGTTCAGCCACAGATGCAGCAAGGGTATCCCGGGCAGCAAGGACAGTATGGTTACAACCAGCAAGCGCCGAAGAGGCTAAATCCAGACCAGATGCCTAGTCCGGTGAGTTGAGCTCTCTTTTAAGACTACTAAATTATTCATTTATTTCATTTATGCCAATGGGACTTTTACATTTCATAAGATGGTTACAATAATACAATGGGTTACAATTTAGATAAACAAAATCTAAAATTATCAGACTATATTGTGCCACAAAAAAATATATATATATATGTTTTAAACATTGAATTTGTCACGTCAAAAATGTCGATATCATTGTATATTCATTTACTAAAGTGTGTAAGGGAGGAATCGGCAAGTTTGCTTGATAATTTGTGTGCAAACGGAATGGGCGCCCGCAGGGGGGGGGGGCAAGGGAGGGCACTTGCCCCCCCCCTGGATTGATTGAAAATAGTCCAATAATGTTACTTTTATTTTAAATCACTTTCCCTTTATGCCCTTCATTACTACAGTGTCCTGTCCGTTTGTTCAGGAATATGTACGCAACAGTCGAGCTCCAAATCAACAATTATAAAAACGAATCAAAGGTTGCTTATCCTTCGTCGTTTGTGTGAATTTTTAATGTATTTAATAAAACATAGTAGCTTATTTGTTGCAAAGCAGGTATGTAACTTAAAATCCCATATTTCACACTATAAAAATATATTTTAGTTGGCTGCTAACTAATGAGAAACAAAATTTTCATGACATGAACTGAATCAAAGTCTTTGATGGTTCTCAACAAAAACCCAAATGTTTTCGTACTATTGTTTGTGATATGATTTAAATCAAACATAACTCCGAGGTCTCTAATTTTTGTTAATATCTCCAATTGTATATTGTCTATTGCATTATTGAACAGTATTGGAGATTTGTTGCAACCAAAATTTGAAAAACCAGTATGCATGCACCTGCAAATTTTGCTAAAAAAATCCCAGAAATGTGAAAACTATAATAGCTAATAAATATTTGAAATCGATGTGTGTAGTAACAATTTTGTTCTCAGATTTTTAAAGTCACATTACTGTATGTATTTAATAATAATTCCACAGCCTTCCGAAAATACAATAAATCTAGAAAAATATCTGGCACTCCCAATTGATAATCTTTAATGTTTCTGTCTTTTGATCTGTGTCTTGTTGTTTCTGTATAGATCCAAGTGATGATAGACGACCAGAACAACAACGGAGGTATATTTGTGACCAACCAGAAGGGGCACGTGCCCCCCCTCGTGGCCACCGACTTCACCGTGGACGATCAGGGAAATGCCAGTAAGTACACCTACCGAAAGCGCCACTGTCTGATCTTACTGGTGATACGCAAATGATCTCCATAGTTCCTGTTAGCACTCTGGTTTACCTTATTCCTTCAACAGTGGCCTAGTTCCTTCCCACGGCTTTCATTGGGTGTTGGTCCATTTCTCTTGGTTCCAGGACATGGTATTCAACTCCTAGGGTATCTAAGCCTTCTAACTATCAAGGCAAAACGTTGGCACCATATATGAATGGGTATTTCTTCATCCTCTACAATTCCTATAGCTATCGGTGCTTTCTACTGCCACCAGATTGCTCCATGTGCCAGCTGTGTGAGTTGGCTGTGTCCCACTAGTACCCCCAGTGGGTTTCTATTCATATTGAGTGGCTTCCTGGCTCGCTTGGGGTCTAGACCTTATACGATTGTCAGCCTCTTTCTTACCAGCATTAAACACATCTTTATATTTCAGGTCCTCGCTATATTCGCAGCTCCATGTACAGTGTCCCCGCCACGGCTGACATGATCAAGCAAACTGCCGTGCCATTCTGTGTTGTCGTAAGTTCAGAAAATGTTATTATTCATTTTATAATTCACCATTGGCTCTGATGGAAAGAGCTTCAGCTTTTTCCTATCTTAAATTAGAACTAATTACTCATCTTTCAAAAGGACAGACTGAGTTCATTCTATCTTTGTGGTTTGACATTATATTTTAAATAATACTATCGCTTTGTATAAACCACTAATTTATTTATAATATCAATAAATGTCACCTACCAGTTTGGCTTATACCTAAACTTCGTCAGGGCAGTATAGTCATGATGACCTCCATGATAGAGCGATAAGCTCCTTGACTCCTGACCCAAAAATTCGGTTTGAAACCCGGTGTGAACAAATTATGGTTTTGTATGGGTTATTGTTGTATTTATTTCCTTAAAATTATGATATATAACCGTTCTATTGGGATCTGTTAAAAATAAATATAGGGTTATACATAGTAAAATTGTATATTATATATATGTGCATCTTTCCAGAGAGGAAAATACTTGACTACGTTCATTGACTAGCCCGGATCTGAATAAACAGTTACTTTCCAACCTTTTTCTTGCCCTTCTTCTTTCCTTCCCCCACTCCCTTCAGCTTCACAACATTCCTCGATTGAGGATGCCATAGTTTCACTGGCTCCAGGCAGTTGAAACTGTTGTGCAGTATCACATAAAAAAACACATTATCAGCATAATATGAAAAAATTATCTGACTCGTATATTTTAATTTATATTGTGATTTCGTCCACTTCAATTTCATTCAGCAGACGACCAGCAACTTCTGCATTCCCTGATTTAACTGTGTCATGCTTCCAGGTGTCCCCGATGGCGGAAGTCCTGGAGACGGAGCGGCCCCCACCCCTGCTGGACATCGCAGCCCTGACGGGGAGCCCCGGCCTGGGACCCGTGCGCTGCTCTCGCTGCAAGGCCTACCTGTGCCCGGCCATGCGCTTCGTGGACGCCGGCAGACACTTCCAGTGCGCTTTCTGCAAGACTACCACCGAAGGTACAACCATCCTTAGATTGTACTTCTTTCCATTCGTCTCGGAATTCTCCCGAATATACCGTCAATAAACCAGCAGCGCCACAACTAACCGCATCTCTTTTCTTCCCAGTTCCGATGGAGTACACCCAGTACCTGAACAGCGGGCAGCAGTACGGACAGTCCGCACCAGAAATGTCCCTGGGATGTTACGAAATTGTTGCCACAAAGGAATACTGTCGGGTAACTACGTTTGCAGCAATAATACATTGGTAACAATACTTGGAGCAAGTAAATGATGTTCACGAGAAATGGAAAAGCTGATAAAGATATTGAAAGTAGTGTGACTGCAGGAAATTCTTTTAACGAAGGACTTAACGCTGTTGGCGCTAGTAAAAAATTGTTCAAATTAGCGAAGCTAGCAGTCCACAATAGAATGTGCTTATACTAACCCTGATGTATGGCAGTGAGGCATGGAACTGGCAGAGGAAGGATAAAAGTAGACTGAATGCTGTAGAAATGAGATCCCTGAGGCGTATGTGCATAAAACCATGTATGATTTTGTTAAAAATGTTGAAATCCGGAAAGAATACGGCATTTAAAAAAAAAAAAAAGATTATATTCTCATGTTTCTTGTACTATACAAATACCCCCTTACTTATAAACGAGGTGTAAATGTTACGCGTGTTATAAGGTCGGAATAACGATAAACTTGCCTTAAAACCACGGCTTATCTATCTTATATAATGGCCTACGTCCGGTGTAACTAAACCAACTCTAAGTAGGCGCGTAAAAATCTAATAAGTAAGACGGATAGTGTATTATTTAGAGCGGAAATCTGAATTGACAGCAATTTTATTGAACACCTGTCAAAATGTGCTGTAAAATTTATTTAAAAGATTATTTTCACGAACAACGTACGTGGGAAGTCTAAGCATACGGGAAGCATGTTTAGCGAGAATAAATTACGTAATTTGTATGGTATTTTTTGGGGTTAGAAAAAAATTACTTGTTATAAGGAGCATAAGAGGAGCAAATGAACAAACTATTTATTAAATCTACACTACAACCGCTGGATCTAAAACTGAAAACTTCGTCGGCCTCCGTAGTCGAGTGGTAAGACGCTCGACTATGAATCCAGAGGTCGCGGGTTCCAACCAGGCGTGCGCAAATAGTGGAAGATATTTTAAGTATCGCCCTGGTGAAAGACCACCATTCAGAATCGAAGCCGTGTTTGGTAAACAGATCTGCATCACAACATACCCCAATTGGGGATGACATAGTTTCACTGGCTCTAGACGGTTGGGAGCAGTTGGAACTCGTGTGCTATCAAAAAAGGCTCAAATTTCTGATGTGTCCTTTATCTTCCAGAATAACACGCTTCCTAAACCGCCAGCCATCATCTTCGTGGTGGACGTGTCGTACAACGCAGTGCGCAGCGGGCTCCTGCAGCTGGTCTTGGGGGAACTGCGGGGCACGCTGGCCTGCCTGCCGCCCTATCAGAGGGTGGGCGTCATCACCTACGGGGCCACGGTGCATTTCTACAACATCAACGTGAGTACCATTATATTTTCAACCGCTACATAATACTGTATAACCGCCTTATAAGGGTTCCAACATAAGAACTTTTTTTTTTCCGTCTCTCAAGTTTCACATCTAGTCAAAGCCAGCCACCACAGTTTTAAAATGAAAAATAATTAGGGGATGCTGTGCAGAGATATTTAAAAAAAAAGGCAGAAGTGAACTTGGGCTTTGAAGAGACCAAGACAAAAGTTGACTGTTGAGCGCAAGAACGGGTTGTAAAAACGCCCCATTCTTATACAGCAAATGTCAACAGTTTCACCCAGACTGCGCGAAGCGTGCTTCGAATGAGTTAGACAAGTATCCAGAGTGGTAGATACTCTAAATATCGCCCTGGTGAAAGACCAACATTCAGAATCGAAAAGTTGCTTGATTGAATTGGCTTTAGCCATTTGTGACCAGATCTGAATAGCCAGATACTTCCCGACCTTCCTCTTCCTCATCTCCTTCCCATCCCCACTACCTTCAGCCTCACAACATACCACAATTGGGGATGCCATAGTTCCACTGGCTCTAGACGGTTGGGAGCAGGTGGGACTCTTGTGCGGTATTCACTATTATTTTTTTTTAAAGCAATAGTTGAACATTAATGGAAAGGCTCGAATATACTCCTATACAATGAAACTCTCTTTGATAAAAAAAATATTTCACTATTCAAGGGACTGAAAATACTAAACTTCTTAAGCATGAAAGCTTCTAAAGTGGGAACCTTATAAACAGGTTTCACTGTAGTTACAATTGATTTCATACACTTCATTTTATCCTTTTGACTGTAATATTATTTGGATGACCATTACATTCTTACCTCATGTTTATGTTCTAAAGTCTGCAATTGGTCCGTTAAGATAGGCGAATCAGAGAGGTTAAAAAACAACCTAGAAAAATTAATTCAAATTTTCACCACCCAAAGTGTGGAAAGACGCTAGTGTCCAAAACTATGTAAATATTAGGTGTACAACTTTGCTTCCGCCGCTTTTCTATAGATAGCTTTAGCGGTAAGTAGTGGTCGAAATAAATAGATCATAGACGTCATGCGATAAACTTAGGCATCTGTCAACATAACCTTATAGAAACATTAGTCCATTTGTGTCTGCATCATAAAATTATTCTCGATTGAAAATGTCAGTTTACAAGCCAAATTCTCGTTATTTGCGGGAGGTGCAGCGTGAAATGCCCAACCTCATGTTACGAATGTGGTCAAGACATACTTGGAAATGTTGAAATGAGAAGTCCCACCCCGCCCGCCGTATTCCCCAGACGTTGCTCCCTCTGACTATCACTTGTTTTGATCAATGGCACACGACCTGGCTGACCAGCACTTCCGGTCTCATGAAGAAGTAAAAAATTGGGTCGATTCGTAGATCGCTTCAAAAGTTGACCAGTTTTTCCAACGCGGGATTCGTACGCTGCCCGAAAGATGGGAAAAAGTAGTGGCCAGCGATGGACAATACTTTGAATCATAAATGTATAACCAGTTTTTTTACAATAAAGACTCGAGTTTCGGAACAAACGGCGCAAGCAAAGTTGTATACCTAATATATCAAGTGAGGAATTGTGTTTGATGTGAGAATAATGGTATTTTTATGTTTGTTTCCAGGAAACGCTGGCCCTGCCGCAGATGCTGGTGGTGGGTGACGTGCAGGAGGTGTTTGTGCCGCTGTCCGAGGGTCTGCTGGTGGAGCCAGGCAAGGCGGCGCACCTTCTGGACGCCCTGGCGCAAGAGATCCCCACCATGTTCCGGGATACCAAGGACACGGAGACCATCTTGCTTCCCGCTGTGCAGGTCAGTGTGCTGCGTCATTGAGTCTCGATGCTCCCGACTGAATTGAGGCTTTTTCCCATCGAGATACGGTATTGGTTCCAATATTTTTATTTTCAATACGAAGGTGGTCTACATAGCTCCCGTAAGTACCCAAGGCCATAGGCACATCTACCCTGTTTCATCTTATTTTTAAATCCGTTTCTCCGGGTTTTCACGTCGTATACCAAGAGTTAGAAAGAGACAAGAAAAGTCATCACATAATATCGTAGCACTTCTAAGTATGTAAGCATGTTCTCCGTCCGCGCTAACTTAACATTATCGAGCCGCACAACTTACGCCGATGGATTTTGAGGTTATTTCCTATAGTTTAGTTGATTATAATACTTTCAGTGGTTATACAAATAAATTAAACATGATGGTAATATGTGCTATGCGTGAATCTTCAAATAAGACCAAACAAAGATTATAAAACATTCCTTTTCAGAGGTATTTCAAACAGTTTTAAATATTTTTAACCGAACTTTAGAATTTTCACATTTTTTATGCTATAAAGACGTAAATTCAACAAAAAGCTTCCATCATTATTCAGGCAAACTTTCTGTAATTAGTGTTTGTGTGATATTTTGACTTTATAAATCATTTGAATGGTGTATTGATATTGTTTTGTTTAATGTGTTCAAATATATTTATTGAATATGTCCGAATTCTTGGTAGAAGGTAACTAATAGGCTATCCAACATCCTTTAAGATTGTCTTTTTCCCCGAGTGATCCCTTCCGATTCTAGTATTTTCCTTGTATTTTTGTGTTTCTAATAATACGGTGTATCTGATTGCAGGCTGGTTTGGAAGCGCTCAAGGCAGCCGAATGCTGCGGCAAGTTGCTGATCTTCCACTCATCGCTGCCCACCGGGCAGGCTCCAGAAAACTTGGCTAACAGAGACGATAGAAAACTGCTAGGCACTGATAAGGAAAAGAGCATACTGAGTAAGTGACACATTATTGCTCATTCCTGCATATAGAATATAAAAGCTGGGCGCTCTGTATAAGTTTAGCAGTTTCTTCAATGGTGACCAGCTGTTAACACCTCTAGGCTGGAGCCCCAAACTAAATGGGTAACAATCTGTTAACAGATGATTGCCATTTCCAAGTTAAGTGATTTAATCACTAAAATGAATTTGAAATTGCAGGTCCACAGACCAAAGTTTACAATGAAGTGGCCCAGGAATGCGTCGCTGCAGGCTGCGGGGTGGAACTCTTCCTCTTCAACAGCTCCTACATAGATGCAGCCACCCTTGGCCAGCTGCCCCGCCTTACTGGAGGCTCTCTCTACAAGTACACCTACTTCCAGGTAACAATACCAATCATTGAGCTTTGTACAAAAAAGAAGTGGACCTAAGTCGGTTCCCTGGGGTATTCCTGATTATGCATATTTTTGGAAATCTCAATCAACTGCCCGAAATCAGTTTGTAACCAATTGGAGGAATGTTGTGAGGTTGAAGAAAATGGAGAGGGGAAAGAAATGTAAATGAAGAAAGCTAGAAAGTACCTGGCTATTCAGATCTGATCGCTAAACACAGCTTAAAGCCATTTCAAGCAGTGTATCGATTCTAACTGGTAGTCTTTTACCAGGAAGCTGCTGAGATAATCAACCGCTTTATAATGTGGGGTAAAAATATACCCCATATTATTTTTATTCAATTACACGAGAAATAAGGCACATGATTTTTAATAAAGAATTATATGGCTTTTGCCTAATTTCATTCTTTCAATCATTCATCGCAGAATTCAGTCTCCCATTTCTAATCTCAACTGTGTCTTCTTCTTCCAGGCGGATGTTGACGGAGCACGTTTCCTCTGGGACCTGCGCCACGTGCTGACGCGGCCCACGGCCTACGACGCCGTGATGCGAGTGCGCACCTCCACCGGGGTGCGCGCCACCGAGTTCTACGGCAACTTTTTCATGTCCAACACCACGGACGTGGAGCTGGCGACCCTAGGTGAGTTTTCTCAATTCTCATTCCCCCAGACGGGAGTGAAAGAATCTTCTCCATAGTGTTAGAATCTTCTCGTGATAGGGTTTAGGGGCACAGCCAGGATTTAGGATCTAAAATACTGCTTTTTCACCTTACAGGGGCCAGGATATCTTTAAAATATTTAACCCCTTATGGTCTCAATAGATATCAACTAGCCTCTTCTACAAGTACCAGACTTGTTTGCTTGCCTAAAATTAACTTAATTTTTTTAATGTACCATTTTCAACTAGTTATTTTCACACACGAGAATGTTCACATTTTCATCTTACTAAAGGGTTTGACTGATGATGTTATAATGTTTCTGATCGCAGATAGTGACAAGGCAATCGGAGTGGAAATTAAGCATGACGACAAATTAACTGGAGAAGATGGAGTTTACATTCAGGTTGGTAAAACCCTGCTGTCTCCCTCCAGTCCTTTAACCCTAAGATCCACACCATGCCAAAACCACCAAACACCCTTTCATTCTGTAGGTTTATTTTTAATAAGCCTCGGTTATCTACCATTCCCTGGCTAGCATTCAGAATCGAAACGCTGCTTGAAATAGCTTTAACCGTGTTTGGTGACTAGAGCTGAATATCCAGGTATTTCCCAGCCTTTCTCTTCCCTATCTCCTTCCGTTCCTCACTCCGCTTAACCTCACAACATACCCCTACCCGATTGGGAATGTATTTTCCCACTCGCTCCGGGCATTTGCAACTCTTGTGCAGTATTCACATTTAAAAAAAATACATTAAATCAAAGCATTGCCATTCAAAAAACAGTAAAAATGTACGAGGCCTGTTCAAAAGAAAAGGTGAATTTTGAATTTTCGCGGGCTGTGTACATTCGATTATCGTTTTTTTGTTTTGTTATGTTGGTACACATATGTTTATCATATGTTAGCATTATCAGCCATTTTGGATTAGTGATTTGTTTTTGACAACTGGAAAGGTTAGTCACGTTTTTGTGTGTTCTTCGAGTTTTTACTTTTGAAAAAAATTTGCGTTAAAAATGGAATAAAGTGCTCCAACGCACTTAAAATGTTGACTGTGGCATTCGGCGAGTCTACTTTGTCTCAAAAAAGTGTTTATAAGTGGTACAAGCGCTTTACAGAAGGCCGAGAAGATGTTAATGACGATGAGCGTCCTGGAGTTGTGGAAAAACAAATCATGGATTTTATTCTTTGATAAAAACAAATCACCAACCCAAAATGGCTGATAATGCTAACATATGATAAACATATGTGTACCAACATAACAAAAAAAAAACGAAAATCGAATGTACACAGCCCGCGAAAATTCACCTTTTCCTTTGAACAGGCCATGTAGACACGAATTTTTAAACACGTAGAAATTAAACTTTTAACATAGTTGGTTGGAACCGTCGAAATAAATAAATAACATTGACTATTAATAATATTTATTATCTTTTGGGCTATATCGTTTGCAGGTGGCTCTTTTATACACGCACGTGAGTGGCCAGCGAAGATTGCGAATCTGCAACCTGGCACTCAACGTGGCCACCCAGATGGCGGATGTGTATCGCTGCTGTGATCTGGATACCATCATCAACTTCCTCACCAAGCAAGGTAATCAATTACAACTGCACTTGTCCTATTCAGGTCGAGACCCATCATTAAAGGAACAATCCCTTTAATATTTCTGGACTAACTTACAATCAGAACGCCAAAAAAGAGCTTAAGCGACACTTTGGTCAAAAATGAGTTTTTTATTTTTTTTTAAGAAAGACAAACATTGCCGGGTTGCGAATAACCTGTCAATATTTGAAAAACTCCTACTGCCATCATAAGAAGCGGAAGATGTTGCTCGTGTAATGATGGAGGACTTAGCCAGCAGAGGAATTGAACCCACGACGCCCGAGTGGGAATCCGAAGCGTTGTCCACTCAGCTATCGACCGGTCGTTAAATATGCAGTTATGATTAAAAAAAACAATCTGCATCGAATACTCTGACTCTCGTTTGATTTTGAAGACTTTTGTGGCCCTTCAGCCATCAAAAATATATTTACCATTTGGGAGAAGGCTCAACTTAAGCAACACAAGTTTGGGACTTTAGCTTTTTGTCGCTTCAGGTGAAAGTGAGAGCATTGAGTTACTTTTTTTTTTCAAAATCTAACCTAACTAACCTTTCCGGCAAAGATATTATGTACGTACACGAAAGATCATTCTCTGCTTTCACTTTATTATTAATCTTATCTTCGTGATTCCAGCCGTGTGGAGACTAAGTGAACACTCTCCCAAGTCCATCAAGGAGGGCATCATAGCCCGGTGCGCCCAGTCGCTGGTCTGTTACCGGAAGCACTGCGCCTCGCCGACTAGCGCCGGACAGCTGGTGCTGCCCGAGAGCATGAAGCTGCTGCCGCTGTACGCAAACTGCCTGATTCGCAGCGACGCCCTCAGCGGAGGTTAGTGCTCGTGGTTTACAGCAGTTGTGCTGAAACCCATTGCTTTTGCAGGTCTAATCCTATCTCACAGTACTTCAGTTGCCTCATTCCATGTCAGCCCAGTTGAGACTCCTCTACTTTGATTAATAGTAACATGCACTGGAAGTGATATTTAATTTGTTATATTGTATTTATTATTACTATTATTGAAATTGACATTTTAAACATATTTATACATAACATAAATTGTCTTAAGTACATTCGTCAATGGACCTCCACACTAGCGCTCAAATTCTTAGTATTACGAAATTTACAATTCATTTTAAGATATGTTACAAATCGCAAAAAAAAACATATTTGTGATTCACACAGTTCAGTTGCCTCTAATTAATTTAACGGATATAAATTAAAACTTAAAAGATTTTATTCATGTTAGGGTGACAAAGCTACTTTTAATATATTTTTTTCGATTTATATAACTTTATTGATTAAATCTTCGAGTGATTCTTAAATTTCATAATACTTTAACAAGAATTTGGTCGCTACGAAGGACCATTAGGACCATGAAAATCGATTGGTCACAATATGCAGTTTAAATGTTTTTTTGAAAAATAAAACATTTTGAAACATATACGAATGATTAAAAATGTATGATTCTTACTGCGTAGTCTGTATAATCAAGTGAAAAATTGATTGAAAGAACGTTATTAACGCTCTCTTATTGCCCTTGCCCCATCACTATACCTCGATGCCCCCTAGATAACTACCGCACCGCCACAAGAGTGATATTTCTTACTTCATCGCAGATTATACCTAAACAATGTCGCTAACTCAATTTAATTTCTTTCCTCAGGAGCGGACATGTCCTGCGACGACCGCAGCTGGGCCATGCAGACGGCGCTCAGTGCGGATGTGTCGTCCTGTTTGGCAACCCTCTACCCCTCCCTCACCTCCCTCGCCCCTCTCCTGCACGGGGAGAACCCGCAGCCGCTGCGGTGCTCGGCTGAGAAAATGCGCGATGACGGACTTTACTTGCTGGGTGAGGGCATTATTATGTTTTTCAATGTTCCGCAGCAAGTGTTGGTGATTAGTTTTTGATAACTGTCGCGCGCTTGACATGTTTAAGTTTGATCAATTTACCCAAAGTAAGGTAAAATTGACCTTTGGGCCCACAGACACATTCATCACACACTTTTATCAGTTTATCTCTTCAGCGGTCTGCGCAAACGCGAATGTCGAAAACGTGCAGAGTCCATGGAAAAAAAGAATAGTACAAAAGCTTGAATGGAAACGGTTAAACTATAAGTATTCATGATTATACCACAGCACATTTTTGGTATATCGTCGGCACAGAGACATTTGCATTCCCAAGAGTATCCTTCATTGGCGGAACCATTCTGGGTCACTAAACGTAGTTAAAGCCATTTCAAGCAAGGTTTCGTTTCTGAATAGTGATGGTATATATATATATCTTATAAAATGACTTACGTTGGGGTTGGGGGCGTGTTTTAACCTCCTTCACATTTGATTTGAGCGTCATTTATAATTTTTGACGTTTAAACGGCAGTCCGTGTTAACTGCCGATTCTTGGGCCCATTTCAATTTCTGATCAAATTGCAGTCGGCCGCCAAGCATTACAAACATCTATTTAATGCTTGAAAACCGATCGACATTTGATCAAACGCTGATATGGGCCGAGAATCGGCATTCAACAGGGACTGTTCAAAATTTAAAATGACACTGATTGTCAATCGAATGTGATAGGTTTGAAACACCCCAACCTAACCCACCTTTTATATCCTCAATGTATTGAATAAATAAAAATGCCTTTATTATTTTAATTAAATAAGCTTCTTGCTTAGTAGTAATCGTTTTATTAATAGTTTTATTGTAAAATCTGTTTCTGGTTTACAGAGAACGGAGTACATATGCTGCTATGGATAGGCGTCCAGTGCCCCACGGAGCTCGTGAGGAGTGTGTTTGGAGTCAACACGGCCCAGGAGGTGGACGTTGAAGCCCTGAGCCTGCCGGAGCTTGCCGAGGGGCCCAACCAGGCCCTCAGGGACCTGGTGGACGGCCTACGCCGGCAAAGAAGGAGACATATGCGGGTAGGTTATTTACAATCTCAGAGACTCATTCCCGGTCTGTCTTGCTCGGACCGACAGTGTTAAATTGTTCGATGGTCTGGTGTCGTCTCTTAGACCGATTTTACAGTTAGTCACGTGTCGTCAGCGCAGACGTAAAGTGAATAGATCTCTATTAGTTTCATTAAAGGTTGATTCATTTTGCATCCTGCGGCAAATGGTTTGTACGTGAATGTAAAATCGGCTTCAGAGACAATATCACTGCTGGTGGGGTAAGACAGACCAGGATGGGTTTGGTGACCCAGGCTGCGATCTCCTTTGCTGTCGTTACTATTCTACATACGGCTCCTTAGACTGGGAATACACGGACTGCTCTTAAACAGTGACCGTATAAGTGCGAAATATACGGGTAGCGTTGTTATTAATTATGGTATTCGAAAGAGTGTTTTCTATGAACTGCAGATCGCTACGCAGTCCACTGCAAGCAAACAAGTTTGTATATTCCCAGCCTATGTAAGACCTAGTTCACGCAACCCGTAGCGGTAAATAAAGTGGCCTTAAACTGGTTAATCGCGGTGTACTAAAAACTAAGCGAGTCACTGTTGTTGCGGAAATTATTAAGCATGTGCCTAGTTGATGGACCACAACTGTTTAGGAGGTCGAGTGTCTCAAAACAGTTGTGGTCCATACTAAACTTGCTAATAATTTGGACCCATTTAATTAAGTTGGGATGTTCCGTTTACATTAGATTGACCATCAGTTCCATTTTGAATTGACATTTAAATGGGTCGTTAAATGCTGATTCTCGGCACTCTTCAGGTTTTAATCAGATTGTAATCAGCCGTCAAGTATAACTGTTTATCCTTGATGATCGATTAAAATTTAATAAAACGAGCCAAGTACGAAGAACCGATGGTTAACGGGAATCATTCAAATGTCAAATTTTTTAAATGACACAGATTGTCGATTTGATCGTCAATCAAAAATATGACGGAAACATCCCAGGGACCTTAGCCTTCATAAAGTCAGTGAATCACAGCACAAGCTGAAAATTAAAAATGGTGTTGATCGCCAATTTGTGACAATGTCACAATGTAACGGCTGCTCAAACACCCGGGACAACTGGTAAATAAAACGAGTGCCGCAACAAATTTTTATTCCTACCAAGAGCGAGTTTGCACGGAGCGGTTTTTTACCGAGCGGTAAATTTCCCGTCTAGAAGTTCTGTTCACACCAGGCATAAATACGCCTGCGTGTGAAGAGTCACATAGGACTTACGTACACAGCCAACTAACTCCCGGGAAATCTTCCGCGCGGTAAAAAAAACCGCCTCCGTCTGAACTCGCCCTTACAGCATCAATTCGCAATTGTTAGTTACAGGAAGTTCAAAATATTATTTCAATGATACAACAATAATTATTACGCGATAATTACATTTCACACTGTCGCTGGGGCAAGAAAAAGACAGGCTTGGAATGGAGTTGGCCTGCCAGACTGCAAAATTCTTTTGTACCATGACGTATTTTTCGTGCAGCTCTCTCCTGTTAGGTGGTTGTTGGAGCCATGTTCCCGAGTGTTGGCCTAGACTGGGCCCTACACTGATTAGGTATAGTTACATCACGCCTAGAGTCTATGCTGACTAATTCGATGAGTGTATATTTACTAACGCATTCACACCATCTTCATGATGAGCCTTTTGGCTTTCTGCTTTGGTTGGACATAGGCCTCGATCAAATATCTCCAGATGTGCTAATTCTTGGTGCGTGCACCCCATCCGAAGCTGAATGTTCTTTTTAGGTTTTCTGTCCATCTCTGCGGGGGACCTCACTTTCTCTTTCCCGGCCAAGGATGCTACCCGATGATATTTGAATTCCAGCGATCGTCTAGTTGTGTCACGGGTTATGTAGGCAATCTTTGACTTTCACGGTATTAATTAACATGGTCTGCTCCACAAATGCTCTATATTGGCTGCGGTCCCTAGCCATTCTTCTAGTAATGGACGACTTCGTCACTTGATCAGTCCAACGCATCAGTGATCTTCCTCTGCTTCTCCTGTCTTCCACGTGTCCGTGCCAGCGACCACGAGCTTTTCCAGGTTCAAGTTTTCAATTTGGCGAGCGATGTGTCCAAAGTATCTCAGGTTACGTTGTAGGCAGACAGTTGCCGTGCTTAGTGACCAGATATGAATAGGCAGGTACATCCCGACATTCTTGTTCCCCATCTCCTTCCCCTCTCCACTTCCTTTAGCTGGCTGCGAGCAGTGGGACTCTTGTGCTGAAATCACGGAAAATAATTTTAAATATTTTTTTGTTATTTGTTGCAGTTGACTCTGGTGAGGCAGCACGATAAGTTGGAAACGGTGTTCCGCCACTTCCTGGTGGAGGACCAGGGCCAGGACGGCTCCGCCTCTTACGTGGACTTCCTCTGCCATGTGCACAAGGAGATCCGAGCGCTGCTATAGGGGCACCTCACCGCACAGTGGACGTACCTCAACTACTAGTGACATCGCCCCCGTTGGGACACGCCCAAACACCGGCGCCATTAGCTGACAAGTGGCAAACACACCTTGGCACTGACAGCAGGAAATATTTCAACACTATAAGCTGACAAGTGGCAAAACACCTTTTGGGATTGTTAGCTGAGATGTGGCAAACATCAGGAATATACTATAAGCTAACTGACGACAACTTGCGTTGACTCGCGGCCATTATTTATTGAAGTGTATTTATTCAAACGCCATTGTGATCTTAAGCGACAAGATGGGATTTTTTTTATCAACAAAATGATAAGCTGACGAGAGTGCCTTCTATGAGTTAATCGGCTAATAAGACATGCAGTGACAGTTGTCATATTAATCCAATTGTCAAAGTTGACGCATTGAGTCAATTGTCACTTCACTTGTATGTTTAGCTGAGACCGTGAGGGGCATTTTACAGCTGAAAGTAGTCTCGTGAGGGAGACATCTAGCTGACAAGTGTCACAAGCTATGATATTTAGCTGAAAGTGTTTGATGTGAGAGACATTTAGCTGATGAATGTCCCATGTTGGAAATGTTAAGCTGACAAGTGTTGCATGTGGGAGATGTTAAGCTGACAAGTGTCCCGTGTTGGAGATATTTGGCCGACTGTCTTCTTCTACTGCATCTTCACAAGCTGACAGCTCGAGCAGTGCTTGCTACTTGATAGGAAATATTTACAAGTATCCCATGTTGGATGCATTAAGCTGAAAGTGTCCCAACCGAGAAGGTCCACTGTGCGCGTGTTATGGACTACTGATTAGCCTTTAGGATAATAATCACTTTGGAACTGCAATATGTATATTATTTTATATTACGAAGGGCTGGGGGTGTTTTACTATTATAACATAACCAGTCGCACTGTACAGTACAGGGCGCTCAGTATTTTTCAGTGTTTGTTTTATGACTGTTACCCCCATATACTTGACTCTTGTGCTGAACAACATTTTGATGAAAAATGATTTTTATTAACTTGATGGAATATATATTATTTTTTAAATAAATAAATAACGTTGCTCAGAGAAATCTAAATTTATTACTACTAAATTTAACTCCTACTAGATAAATTACACCGTGTTTCACCCTTGTACTGTGAAACTTCACAATTGACACGCGTAACCTCAGTAAGTAAAAAGTAAAGCTAGCTCACACATAAAAAAAAAAATATATTTGCTTGATTTTGTTTTTTTTTTCACGTAATCTGCGTGACTGGTTTGGGAGTGAAGTTCCTTGCAGGGCCAAGATTGCCCTGGTGATAGCCAACCTCCAATAGGAGAGGGCACAAGAAGAAAGATTTTGTTAGATTATCATGGAAATGATTTAGCGCCTGTAATTTTGCGGTATGAGATTGAAACAACGAGGTGTATAAATCGAAATTCTGCACGAACAAAGAAAAAAATTATGATTATTGAAGTAGAATTGACAGAAGACAAAACATCACTTTTACCGTTTGGGTTGTTTTGAACTGACAATCAACGCTGTTTTTAATTTTCCCATTAAATGCCGATTCTTATTCCGTTTCAGCTTTTGCTCAAGTTGCGATCACCTTACAAGCTTCATCATGGCCATTACGCTTGACAGCTGATCACTATTAGATCAAAAGCCGAAATGGGCCGAAAATGTGAAACGTTTGAAACAGCCCGACCTCTAAGGTTTACACTTCCTCGGGACATGAAATTACAAACCACATTTTGGCAATTTCATACACAATCGGTTCAATTGAAACCACCTGTTAGAACCACTGTCAATTAATAATTGCGAACGGTTAAGAGTTTGGTTTGAATTTGCCGACAAACTCTTAACTTTATAGTATTTTTATAATATACTGCGCTGGCCAGTATGCTAAGAGTTGACGCTCGCTAGAAAAAAGATTTTTTTTCAGAAAAAGGGGAGTAAAGTATTGTCAGTCCAAATTCTATTAGTATTTTGAGAAACCAGTTTAAAAACAAAAATTGTTTTGCCGATGAGTTGGGAATAGCTCACAAACTAAACGGCTTGTGACCTATCACAGATTTATCGAGACTTGCTACAAACTTCTTAAGGATAGCTAAGCTTAAAGCTTGTTCAGACCTGCCACAAGGTAGTTAAGATTTTACTCTTGGGGTAAGAATATATATGGAGAGAGAGCTAAATATTTTTACTCGACCTATACAAACTTGCGATAAATCACTTTCTCCGGGTTTTTACATCGTATACCATGAGAGAGAAAGAGACAAGAAAAGTCTTCACATGATATTGCAGCACTTCTAAGTATATAAGGAGGTTCTCTGTCCGCGCTAACTTCACATCATCGAGTCGTATAACTTACGTCGACGGATTTTAAGGTTATTTTCTATATTTGTGTTTATTAAAAAACTTGCAGTGGTTATAAAAATAAATCAAACATGATGGTGATATGTGCTATGCGTGAATGTTCAAATAAGACCAAACAAGGATTATGAAACATCACTTTTCAGAGGTATTTCAACAGTTTAAAATATTTTTGCTCGAACTTGAGAATTTTCACATTTTTGATGATATAAAGACAAAATCAACAAAAAGCTTCCATAATTATTTAGGCAAACCTTCTGTTATTAGTGTTTGTGTGATATTTTGACTTTACAAATCATTTTAATGGTGTATTGATATTGTTTTGTTTAATGTGTTCAAATATGTTTATTAAAAATGTCCGAATTCCATGTGGGCGGTAACTAAGAGGCTATCTAACATCCTTTGATATATCTTTGTCTCATTCTATCGAGTCAATATAAAGTCAACAATACTGACTACACTGTTTTGCAGAGATACCTCTCCATACATATTCTTACTACAAACTTATTAAGACGTGCTACAGTACTTTATACAAGCTTGTTAAGACTCCTTACAAGCTTGTTAAGTAAGACCCGCTGCAAGCATGTTAAGACTCACTACGAGCTTCTTAAGACATGCTACATGCTTGTACTCGATACAAGTATGTTTAGACTCGCTACAAGCTTGTTAAGACCTGCTACAAGCTTGTTGAGACTCACCACAAGCTTGTTAAGACCTGATACAAGCTTGATAAGACTCATTATGAGCTTCTTAAGCCACGATACAAGCATTTAATTCACTCAATACAAATTTGTTTAGACTTCTTTGTGAATGAATACCTGCTACAAGCCTGTTAAGATCAGATTAACCGTGAATGGATGAAAGCAAAGATAACGTTCTTATGGTTTTGGCGCTAATATTGTTGCAAACGGGCCTGATTATATTCCACATAGGTACATAAGTTTAGTTATTTAGTTCATACATATTAATTAAATAAAGCCATTGTTAAACTAAATTGTATAGAAACATATAATTAAATATTCTTTTTCTAACATGCTTTATTCATTTTATTTCAATCCTAACAAATACTATCCTGTAAGCTTTTACCGATAATTATTTCAACTAACTCAAGTTAGCCCCAAGATTAAAAACAAAAACTTAATTGTTATTGATATTAAAGCGTACACAATAATGCAATACAACCATCCTGATTAATGGCCCTCCACACTAGCGACCAAATTCACATAAAAGTATTGCGCAATCTATGATAAGATTTAAGATATAAATCACCACCTAAATGGAAAATAAGCTCTGCTACCTTAGCAGAAACACATTTTCCTAATTTATTTCCACTACATACCGTATAATGAACATTTTAATCAACTTAATTAATAATAATATTTGGATAATTTGTATAGTGCTGTTTTTACTAAGAACCAATTTGACTAGAATGTGATAATAATTTTTCTTAAACATTTTCCATTTTTAACAGTTTACAACATAAATCTTCGATTGAATCATACATCTCGCAATATTTCACTAATCTGATCACTAGTGTGGAGAGCCGTTAAGGGAGTGTCAGATTATTGGAATAATGTTAAAAAAAACCTGACAACTGGATTACCCGTTTTCGAACACCGAAAAATATAAGAATAAATTGACATACCTTGGATTTCTGCTAAGTTGCACAGCCGGGACATACCCCAAACACGTGCCCATCATCTGTACGCGCTTGACATTTTCCGCATGCGTGTAGGTTGTTGTTTTAGACACTCGTTCTTGTTCTTAACGGCTCGGCTGTGGAATGATTTACTGGTTAAATTTGGCAGTCAAACAACTTTTAGTCTAATGTAGAAACACATAATTTAAATAAAATATTAAATTAGCAAAAAAAATATTAACCCTAGGAATGCAGAAGTTTTTTCTACAATCCACGTGTAGTATTAATTTAATTTAAATTATCCGATAAGAACGCTCCATTTCACGGGCCACATCTCCGAGCCAATTGTAACGTGTCGGTGAAATCTGTGCGATCATTTGTAGAACTTGAATTTGAGTACAACGGAGACTTATCGGGACTCAAATTCGAGCTAAGCACACACCAAGGGTTAAGGCAATGAAACATACCTCGTACATTAAAGGTTAGTTTTTAAACAGAAATTAAAAAACATATATACATAATGAATCAATACAAATACTATGATGGCGTACCTTTGTCTCATGTTTATCTCAGCAGTATTTCAATGGTCCACTCTCACATAGTTTTATTTACAGTACAGAATACATATTTACTCAGTTCCGCAGAGTTGTTCTGGGCCGAAGCCTGCAGGGCAAAGATTTCCCCGACGATAGGCGAGGGCACCAGAAGAAGAAGAAAATAAATGGTAAACAATACTTGGTTAATTTATTTAGCGCCATGTTTACGAAATTTCACCTAAAGGGTGATTGAAAGTGCGATCAACCGATCTTGGTGAGAACAGATTCACAGCGGTCATAATGAACAAGATTATAAAGCGGAATCAAGCGATGATTACATTAAAAATTCGTTTATTTTACACATAAATAAATATACATAATAATTACCAGTTCTTAAAGTAATATGTGATGACAGGTTGTATGAAGAAATTATTTGTTTGCAATGCTAAACTATTTTCCAATTGTAGAAAAACATTGGAAGAAAAAGCAAAATAAAAACTCCACAGGTCAGATTCTTTACTTGCATAATAAGAATATTATCAACTAGACCGCGTCCCGGGAACGAGGCCATTTAATTGCTGACCAATTCGCATGGGACGCAGTCTTTTCAGTTGATTCGTTTTTCTTCTAAAGAAGATTCTTACATTGCACAAAAGAGCTTTCACTTTTTTTAGATTAATTTACAAATTAATCTTAAATTATGTCACGAGGAGAAAACTCCCGCGAGAGATTCCCTCGTACCATTAAATTTAAATAATTGCTATTCAAAATATCACGGTCGGCCAGTCGGTTACTGTGTTTGTCGCTATATATCATAATATTACTCGAGTGTCAATTGTATAACCAACAATGTCAATGATTACATTATTACCAAATGTGTAAGCTTAACCAACAATGACGATCATTACGTTCCTAAGATTGTGAATTAGATTAACAATGTCAATTATTACATTTACAAATGAAGTTGATTACATTACCTACAGTGTCAATTGGATAACCAGATGATCATTACGTCGCATAGATTAGATTATGAACAATGTTGATTCAAGTACGAACAGTGTTGATTACATGTATCACCAACATTATCAACTGCATTTCTTTTCAAAAAATCGACAATTATTTTATGTTACCAAAAATGTCAGTTGAATTACCATCACTTTCAAATTCATTACTGACAGTGTCGGTTATATTAACAACACTTTTAATAGCATTATCAATACTTTCAATAATGGCAGTATCAATTATGTAACCAACAATGTCAATTGAATTATTAACACTTTCAAGGACCTCCGGAGTCATCTGTTACCAACAACTTTAAATACCATTGCCAACACTTTCACAACTGACAGTAAAATTATATTTTCAACAATGTTAATTAAACAACCATATCTTTCAAATTAATTACTGACAGGTATCAATTACGTAACCAACAATGTCGATTATTGAATTACCAACACTGTCAAGTCAATTATTGACATTGTAACAATGTTAATGACAAAACAATCAGATTCGCTTGCATTACCGAGAAGGTCGATTACATTACCGATGGGTCAAAATACCGAAAATGTTGAAAACTACAGTGATACACATTACGGGCGGGCAGTTGAGCGTGGGACATAACATCATATCATTAAATAAACATCTCTAAACAGGCAACAATCATTATTATCATCAAAAATCGAAGATTGATTCAAAAGTTATTGCATTGCACTAGGTATTTACCATTTGTTAACAAAAATAAACTTTACAAAACGGACAAAAAAAAGGCAAATTTTTGTTTTTAATCAGAAATATTTTCAGTGTTGATCAAATTTATAAAAACAAAAAAAATAACACACTAGACAGGTCTATTGTTGACATATTTTTTAACACAATGTCAAGTGATACTGCTTCTTTTCATTGAACAATGTCAAACTACACACTATGGCACATTTTATAGCAGCTGGACACAAATAAGGTTTGAGACGACTGCTGATGGCAACATGTTTAATAGAGGTAATTTTTTTTAAGCAAGGACCAATCACTAGTATTCCATCTATTACAATGATTTCTGTCATGATTTAGTGTAAAAAAGTGTACTTGTTTTGTTTTCAAAGGTGCAATACAACTAAACCTATTATTTCAAGTACATGCATACTACCGAAAATGCAATAAAGGAGTATTGACGAATGGCGGAGACAGTTTAAAAACAATACTAAAATTATTATGTACGTAATATTAAATCTGTAGGATAAAAGATAAACATTGATTATTTAAGACATTCAAAATTGATAACATTCAACAATAATAATTCTTTTTCAACATTCTTCCTGTACAAACGTTGCTTCCCATTTTCCGTTTGTGTTAGTGATTCAGTATTGCCCCGCTGTAAAGAAACATCACTATACTGTGTTAACCCTTTCTCAACCGGTGATGATCTTATTCACTTTTCGTTGTGTTGGCACTACTAAAAAAAAGGAATGAGTATTTTTTTTTTGGGCTATAGTAAGTAACTTTGTGATGAAACATTATTAAATTAAAAGCAAAGAGACTTTCGAAACCAGTTGGTTTTTTCATTGATTCTTAGCGCATTGAGTAATCGAAAATGTTCTAAATCCGTGGAAATTAATTTGGACGAGAAAGGGTTAAGTATAGATCTGCCTCACGATTCGTCGGTCGAAGCAGTGATATTGTAGCAGTGATGATTTGAAGATACTTACTTGCAAATTTAGTTTTGGTGTCTAACTGGACTGCAAAGCCAACATTTTAATAAGAAAACATACAATATGGAAAAAAAATGTTGGATTGACAATAAAAAATTGAGGTACTTGTTGTACAATGAATGATTATATAATATATAGTGGTGATTTTGCGAGTTGATGGTAAGTTGTGAAGAGAAAGTGATTTGATGAATTAGCACCAAACATTTGGTAAAAACCAAAACTTATAAAAAAAACACTACACTTTGAGCGGTTTATGTAAATTTTTTGAGAAATTTATACTTTAGACAATCCGCGGAGGTATAATAATAATTATTAAGTATGTATTATTTATTTTATTTTACAACTCTGCCAAATATTTGGTTGAAAACTAACGACCGAAAGCGGCAGTGCTTTTGGGTAGTTAAAAAAAAATTATAACATTTCGATAAAAGGTAGAAAAAATTCTAGAAAACGATCCATTACGGGAAGAAGACTTTCCATTACAGAATAGAAGACTTTCCAATACGGGATAGTAAACATTCCATTACGGGATAGAAGACTTTCATTACAGATATGCGGCGGCTTTTCATCAAAATATAGAAAGCATTTATAAAAAACATTATTATGGGACAGAAAGCATTTCAATTACCGGATATAAAAAATTCCACTACGAAAAAAAATACATCTGAGAAAGGAGACATTAATGTATACATTTAATCACAAAATAGAAAGCTTTTATGTAGAAGAAACATTTCATTAAAAATTACAGTGAAAAAGATTTAAAAAAACATTCTATTGCGAGATATGTCTACTAAACATTTCATAAAGAGATAGAAAAGTAGTAATTACGAGATAGAAATTACTTGCAAGATAAAAAAAACTTTCAATTACGAGATGAAAGAATTATTTTTCAATTAAACATTTCATTAAGATTGGAATCGCTCTATTACGAAATGTTAAACATTTCATTATTAGATAGAGAACATATCATTGTGAGATATAAATTGTTTGTAAGATTTAAAAAAAAAAACAATTACAACATGAAAGTATTATCTATCAATTAAACATATTGAAAGATAGAAAACAACGAATTAAGTGAAAAAAAAATAGCATAGTATCAAATTACAAAACAGATTACGGGCAGTATTAGTAGCAAAAGTTTCTATTCATCCATTTTTGGAAAGGTATCCATGATTACGATTACGGCCAAATAAAAAATTACACATACATCATTATCTTCCGAGAGTTTTACAAAAATTACAAATTACACTGTAAAATCCTAATTTTAAATTTCTCCAACTTACGTGACGATTTCATACTCTCTAAATTCAGTTATTAAAAAATACAAAACCTAACAACATGCTTTTCCTCGTATATTTAATATTAGTAAATGGGCTAAAGTGGTATATTTTCCTCACATTTTAAATATCAAACGTTAAAAAAACCTTCAAATATTCATAAATATATGTATATATTATACCTAGCAATTAAAAATAAATATATATAATAAATAAGGACTATTATAGTTTTCATATGCACAAAACAAATTAAAAGTTGTTTTTTGCTCAAGCGCACTACAAACTAGTTTTTTTATATTATTTTTTTATGTAAGTAATAAACTAAACCTGAGAGAAATAGTCTAGTTACATTTAAACCTAACAGACTTGTTGAAGTTTCGCCCCTTTTTATATGTTGAAGATCGACTCGGCGATTTAATCAGATGATTATTTGTGTCCACTTTACGTTTTCCGGACCCGTGGGGGGTCACGTGGAGCGCACACTCAAGTGCGCACTTCTCGTGATGGATCGCTCAAGTATTATCATCAAATGTACACTCGAGAAGCGTCTATTTTATTGTCAAGTGTGCATTTACAGTGACCTATTGAGCGATGATAAGTTATTTAGCATTACACGGTCAAAAAGGTTAAACAAATTACCACAGGTCACGATAAGTAACCGTTGGAGTTACCACTCTACTGTATATTGTGTATCATGTATCATCAATGTACACTCAAGCAGTGTCAATTTTATTGTCAAGTGTGCATTTACAGAAAAATGACCCTTTAAGAGTGCACGTCAAAGTGAAATTATCACTTAAGAACGCATTTCAAGTTAAATCATCACTTAAATGTACACTTAATTAAAAATCAACACTCAAGTGTGCTCCGAATTCAAGCAAAATGACCACTGAAATGCACACATCATGTAAAATGACCGTTGAAGCTTACACTCAAGTGTGAACATAGCTGTCAGTTGAGTGAAATCATCACTCAAGTGTGCAATTCAAGTGAAATCGTCAATGAAGTGTGAAAGTACCACTCAAGCGTTAACTTAGCTGTCACTTGAGTGAAACCATTACTCCAGCACTGAAATGCACACTTTGTGTTGAATAACCCTAGAAGTTACCACTTGAGTGTGCGGCTAGCTGTTTGCGGTAGGGCCAGGGTGGGTGGGGTGTGCGGGATGAGGTGGAGTGACCACTCGCTGCGCACTTAACTGTCACTCAGGAGATTGTGTAACTCTGCGTAGTTCACGATGGCGCGGTGGAGGAACTCGTATTGCAACTGCGGACATAGAAACATTTTTAAACAGTGGTTCTCTACAGCAAGGTGATTTAGAAAAAGCAAAGTTTTTTTCTCTGCATTTGATCTCTCGATCTCAAACCTGTAAATGAGGGGTGTACAAGCAAAGGCAACAATCTTTTTCATCCTAAATTATTTCTTGAAAAGTTGATAAAGCGTTTCATACCCTTTTCCTTGTGAATATGTTGATATATTTAGAGATTATTGTTTCAAATTGTTCCTAGTACACAAACATTTTGAAACACAAAATTCTCTGTTTCTTTAAATTAAATCATTCAAAAGTTGACAATGCTGCAGAGCCGTTTTTTTAGATTGCTACCTTTGCTTCTTAGCCCCTCATATGGGAAGAGAGTTATTTTTTCTCTTTATGCAGGTATTTTAGTTGTCATAACCAAAATGAAATGTATTTGTGAAAAGAATTTACTTTGTGGCTAGCCATAATTGTAATATAAACACACACATTTGTTTTAAACCACTTTTTTTTTCGTATTGCTTGACAGGTTTCGGAAGTACCCTTCTATCGTGGTATTGTCCTGATCCTGTTTTATTGACCAGTTTTAACATTGTCTTGATGACGGAAGGGTACTTCCGAAACCGGTCGATTAATATAGTAAAAGAAAGTGGTTTAAAACAAATGCATGTGTTTATATTATAAAAATAAATGTTTTCATAGTGAATTTGGTTTAATTATGTACATGATATTTTAATTATAAGTATAGAATTTTTTGTTATTTTTTTTATTTAATATAAAATCGATTGACTTAAGGGCATGAATGAACCTTGTCGTTCATACTTCTTTGAGACTTTTTAGTTTGAATGACAAGTTAAACACATAAAGAGTTGTTTACTTCTTGTTTCTTGAATAAATTAAAAAGGCATACAACTGATAGCTAAGAAAGAGATGTTATAATAGAGTTCTCAGCAGCAGAATTACAGAAGAGTATCAATGTAGATTGAATAAGTAAAATGCCATCTTTTTTATAAGCAATGAACTATAGTAGATTTATAGAAAACATTTCCAGTGAGCATAGCTTGTTCTGAAAGGGAGCAACTCGATACACAGCAAGTATCTGAGTGTTTTACTTCCAGCAGAAACGGGGTGGTACTCACAAAGGTATCTAGGCATCCCATGCGCTGCGTGCGCATCTTCCTGGTGACGGTGGACACGTCCACTCTCCGCTCCGTCCGCAGTTGCGTGATGAGGATACTGAGCGCCACGAACATGGAGGATCTGTCCGTTCCCAGGCTGGTCAAACAAACAAACACAGCACGGTTAGTTAACGCGTAAATACTGCTGGCGGAAATATGGCACCCGATTCAATCATCTCACTCAGCACTCTCTTTCGGGGAATTTTCGCTGATCAGGATACTGAGGGTCAAGAATATGAAGGGTCTGTACGCTTCCAAGCTGGTCAAACAAACAAACATAACAGGGTTGGTTAATGCATATATACCGCTACCAAAATGAGTACGATGAGAAAAGAGACGCTTGGAAGTGAGGCATGGAACTGGCAGAGGAAAGATTAAAGTAGACTGAATGCTGTATAAATGAGATCCCTGAGGTGTACGTGAGGTAAAGCCATGTGTGACCGTGCTAAAAATGTGGATATTCGGAAAGAATGCAAGGCTGATACTTACGTAATGAAAAGGATGAACTTAGATGGTTTGGGCATGTAGAGCGGATGAACAAAGAAAGGAGTAGGAGAAGAATATAAGACGCGAGAACGAATGGAAGAACGGAAGAATAAAAGACACCTGAGTTAGACATGGCACGATCGAGTGAATCAAATACTTGAGTCGGGCCATGTCAAGAGTCAAAATAACAGAAGAGTATGTATGAATGTGAATGGAGTAAGAGTGTGAGCCAAGACAGATTTGTATGGCGGTTCATCCTCTCTGCCTACCCCTTCGGAGAAACGGCGTGATGGTTTGCTAGTTATTTAGTTAGTTACCGCTACCAGAAATATGGCACCTGATACAATCCATGTTGACACGTTCTTCGGAGCATTTTCCATTGAGATACCGGCAGAACAGGGAGGGTATTCCCACCTGACGTCCGTTTGTTAAGCTAATAGAATCTATCAAACGGACAGCCAGTTTCTGCGGAGTCAAGGGTTTTTTTCAGGTAGTTAGGGGCTCCAGACCAGAGGTCGGCAGTTGTGGACTGTTAAAGTATCTGCGGGCCCTGCGGAGTACGAGTAACTGGTACGAGCGACATACCTGCAGTGAACCAGCAGGGGAGGGGCAGCGGCGATGGGCGGGTTGCAGGCGCCGCTGGAGCCCACTAGCTCGATGATGCCCCGAGTCACCTCGGGCACCTGCCCGCTGACCGTCGGCCAGCCGTGGTACTGCAGCTGCGTTACGCGGGTTCTCTCCTGGTTCTATCGCTAGAGAAGATGAAAATATTAGTAAACGTAAGTACACAGCCGCCACTAATATCGAAAATTGATAGAATAAAGAAAAAATTACAATATTAGAAATGAATAATAAATATCAAAATGAACAAAAGAGATGACATAGAGACAAGAATGGGCAATAACGTCAGGGGCCCTAGCACGAAACATCAATATAGATTTTATCAACATTGTGGGTAATTTGGAATCTTTCCCGAGCCCGACTGCAGATCGCCAACTAACAAACGACAACTCACGTTGAATAAACATGCTTAATTTAGTCGATGTCAACTGTCGTTTGTTGGAATTTCAGAGTGGTAGATCCTCCAGTATCGCCCTGGTGAAAGACCACCATTCAGAATCAAAACCTTGCTTGAATTGGCTTTAGCCGCGTTTGATAAATCTGAACAGCCAGGTACTTCCCAACCTTTCTCTTCCCCATCTCCTTCCTCTCCCCACTACTTTTAGCTTCACAACATACCCCAATGGGGTTTGCCATGGTCACTTAATCGTGTCATGTCTTCTTCGGGCGTCCCCGACTTTTATACCATTCACTTTCGTATTATATATTCTCCTTACACTATTTTTTCATTCATCTGTCCTACGTGTCCTAGTCTCAATGGCTCTAGACGGTTGGGAGCAGTTGGACTCTTGTGCTTTTCAGACTCTCATTCCTTAAATTCATTAGAAGATTTTCACCATTATATGTTCCTCGCTACGAAAAATTAAAAAATACCTCCGATATACCATATTTTAAATTTGCTCTCATGCCCTAAAAATGAATAAATAATTTTTTTTTTTTTTTAATAATAGTAAGAATCAGCTAAATTTGAAGTTATTATGATATGGTGATTGTATCCTGCTAGAAGCGACCTGCCAGGTAAGTATGTTGCTGTATATTTATATAAACTAAGAATTAATATTAAGTAGAAATTAAGATTTGTACAGCGCCCTTGACGTGATTTTTCACAAAAACGGCGCTATACAAATTGTCCAAATGTTATTATTATTATTATTCACAAAAAAAAAGGAATGGCCAAAATACTCAGAAATCTCTGAACAAGAGCAGACAAGAATAGTCAATGACGTTGAAAGTCGGCAAAACAGACAAAAACGGACAGTATTTTCAGAAGTGGACAAGAGTAGACAAGAGAATAGCCAATAATGTCAGAAATGGACAAGAATAGACAAGAGAATAGCCAATAATGTCAGAAGGGGACAAGACCTGACAAGAGTGGCCATTGATGTCAGAAGTGAAGCAACGATAGATATAATATACAATATGGAGGGCATACCTTTGTGTTGGTGACTTGGAACTCCCTCTTGGTGTAGTACGGACAGGACTCACTCTGCAGATAGCTGACGCTGATGTGTTCGTACTGGATCTCCTCGTCGTCCCAGTAGCGAGGGCATTTACCTTCGCCGAGCTGCAAAAACAACCAACACACCGTTACTAAATGTTCAACTGCTGCGCAAGATAAAATTGAAAGAACCGATGATTCAATCGAGAATAGATAAAGAAGCTAGACTAGGCTAAAACAGTACAACTATTACAAGTTACTGTAAGGTGTTCAATAGCTACTGTTATTATGCGATGACAGCCCTCTTCAATGGAGAGATCAGAAGCAAGTTGGAGTACGCTAGCACTGTCTGGGCTCCACATCAGACCAAATATATAAATATGCTGGAACAGATTCAGAAAAAAATCCTCCGGTATGTGTACATGCGTTCGCACGGAACATACATCACATGGAACTAACTACTCGAGGAGACAAATTATCAAAGCTTAGAGACTAGGCGCAATGCTGGTCTCATGACAATAGGCTTTAAGATTATAAACCACTTGATCGACTGTCCATACCTCTTGGCATGCTACTGCTTATTCGTGCCTGACGAATACTGTCGCAGCAGAAATCATGCCATGTTTAGCACACCCTATGGTCGGACAGATGTTTTGGCACAGCATTGCATGACAAGGGGTATAATTCTATTAAAGAAATCATGTATATATATGTAGATATATTTACCGAAAATTTACCTATGTTCAAAAAACTTGTTAATTTAAAAATGTATAGTTGTAAAAAATCTATTTTTGTTGTTTTCCATTGTACTGTAATTGGATTTTTACATCTGTTGTACAATAAAAAAATAAAATACTACAAAATAACAGAGGAAATTAGGGAAATCAGTTCAAGAACAACCGCATGTGAAACTTTATCAGGGTTGTCCTAGGGGTTTTGGCAATGTTTCCTTGTTGCACAACACAGTATTCAACTGTGCGGGTACCTTTCTTCACATTTCCTACGACTTTTGGTGCTTTTCGCTGCCAGCAGATTGCTCCACTTGTCAGATGTGTGCTTGTGAGATGGCAGCGTCGTGTTAGTAGTCCCACTAGCTCCCCGTTGAATTCGTATCCATATCGAGAAGTTGCTCGACTTGTTTTGGGTTAGGACTGTCTAAGAGCATTTTGATTTTATAATTGTACGGTTATGTCAAAGTATTGTACTAACCTCACTCAACATGACGATGGTGGATATCTCCTGTTCAGAGACCATTCTCCAGAAGTCGGCTATGGTGGTGGGCAGGGGGTCTTGGGCTATGATGTAGGATTCCGAGTTGTCGTAGCCTGGAAATAAAAATAAAATATTCATTATGATACGATAAAAAAAATACAACGGTGTGGGATCTCTTGCAAAGATTTTGATATTAGGAGAAGGGTGATGTTGCAAAGAGGATATCGTCGGCGGAAGGGAAAGAGAAATATGGACTTATTGGCGTGATGTGAATAGAAAGGTAGATGGGATAAGAAAGAAGAATAAAGTAGACAAGAATATGACGGCAAAATATATTATAGTATGATGGCAGGAGAATTGACAGAACAAGAAAAAATGGAGTGCTATATAAGTTATTAGATAAGGAAGAGATCGATACAATTAAGGCGTATAACGTGAGAGAAAAGAGGCAAAAAAGACAGGCTGGAGAAGATATATAGCACGGAAAAGCAGTGACAGATAAAAAGAAAAAGATGGTTTTTTTTTTTTACATGAATACCGCACAAGAGTCTCAACTGCTCCCAACCGTATAGAGCCAGTAAGACTATGACATCCCCAATAGGGGTATGTTGTGAGGCTGAAGGTAGTGGGGAGAGAAAGGAGATGGAGAAGTGGAAGGTTGGGAAGTACCCGGCTATTCAGATCTGGTCACCAAACACGGCTAAAGCCATTTCAAGCAACGTTTCAATTCTAAATGGTGGTCTTTCACCAGGGCGATACTTAGAGTATCTACCACTCGGGTAATAATATGGAATAATACAATTTGGGGGTGTTGGGATTTGCTGCAAGAACAGGAATGCAAAAAGCTGGTAAGAGGGCAAAATAACGAATGGCGGAAGATAGAATTACTATTGAAGGCAAAGATGAAAGAAAGAATCCAAAACATTATGACAGGAGAGAAGAAGGTGTGATCAATTCACCTAAAGAGATAATGACAAAATGATAAAAGACATGTAGGAACAAGGAAGCAATGGGAAGAATGAAAATAACATTAGGAAGTTAAAGAAAGGGGTGTGAAAAATATAGGTTGAGGCAGAGACAGAGTAGTAAGCAACAAGATAGACATGAAAACGGAGAAAGTACGGTGAAAGGTAGATATTATAAATGACAATAGATAACTAAATACTGACCTTCTATGAAGGAGGCATTTATATACGTAGAATGCTCCTTCGTAGGTATGGGCGCCAAAATGACGCGATTGTGATCAAAGGGCAGCACCGCTTCGCTGCGGTTCTTGGCCACGTGCTCGGGGGCCCGGCCAGCCAGGCTGAGTTTGCAGGGCTCCAGGGGGGTCTGCTTCACCTTCTGCAACGAGGAGAACACCAGCTGAGCCTGGGCAGGGGACAGGTGGCATGGGGGGTGGATTATGGTTGTGCAATTAATAAGCAACTAAGTCAAATAGCAAAATAACACAACGCAAAGATGCTCTGGAAAGCGACAATGTTAATATGTACAAGGAAAGATAAAAGCGGACGCTATTCTTTCATACAAATTCACTAATGCATTCTATCTGAAAATCAAAATAATGACGGCAATTCTTTTATGAAAACCATTGTAACCCGAATGCATGCGTAGTTGAGATACAGGATGCGCCTTATTTAGGGTATATTCATCATTTTGTATGTGGTAAAAGTGTACAAATACAACAAAGGGGGCCAAATTAGAAAATAATAGGCTGAAAGTGGCACTAAATAACAAAAGGGAGCCAAATTACAAAAGAATAGGCTAAACGTGGCACTAAACAACAAAAGGGGCCAAAGTACAAAAGAATAGGCTAAATGTGGCACTAAACAACAAAATGGATCCAAAATACAAAGAATAGGCTAAAAGTCACTAAACAACAAAAGGGGCCAAATTACAAAATAATAGGCTGAAAGTGGCACTAAATAACAAAAGGGAGCCAAATTACAAAAGAATAGGCTAAACGTGGCACTAAACAACAAAATGGATCCAAAATACAAAAAATAGGCTAAAAGTCACTAAACAACAAAAGGGGCCAAAATACAAAAAAAATAGGCTGAAAGTGGCACTAAACAAGAAAAGGAGCCAAAATACAAAAACTAGGCTAAAAGTAGCACTAAATAACACAAAGGGACCAAAATACAAAAGAATAGGCTAAAAGTGGCACTAAACAACAAAAAGGAGCTAAAATAATAATAATAAAAAAACAGGCTAAAAGTGGCACTTAACAAAAAGGGGTCAAAATACAAAAATAGGCTAAAAGTGTCACTAAACAACCAAAATGATCCAAAATACAAAAGAGTGGCACTAAAGAGCAAAAGGGGTCAAAATACAAAACAATAGGTTAAAAGTGACACCAAACAACAAAAAGGGGCCAACATACAAAAGAATCACTCAACACTAAAAAGGGACCCAAATACACAATAACAGGCTAAAAGACCTCTAAATCAACCAATAGGGACCATCATGCATAAGACTAGAATTTTATGCACACCATCACAACTACTAAAATGGACAATACTAGACGAACTAGACAAAATTTATAAAAATAGAGAGAAATTTATTAGAAGAGCGGGAAAAACTTATTAAATAGACAAAAGTGGATGATTTGACGCTATTGAGTTACAAATTTTCCATATCTTATTTCGTTGCATGGAAGGTGCATTAAAAATCTCAGATACATAAATATGTATTCTTCTCTTTTATGCGCCGTCTCCAATCGGAGGTTGGCCACCATCGGGGAGATCTTCACCCTACCGGCTGCTACCCGGAACAACTCGGCAGAACTGCACTCGTACCAGTCACACGGGTTTCAAAACCACGGTGCATGAGATGACAAACTATTGCTTGGATATCCCAAACTGCGCACGAAAAAAACATAGATTTTTTTTAACATAACACCTTCATCTCTTCGTTTCTCCTTGGGAGAAGCCCTATCAAAAACATGTATGGTAAATGAATGATCACTACCTCGAAGTCTTCCTCCATGGCGCAGGTGTCCTTATTGTCCGCAGTCTGCCTCAGTCGGTCCACCGAGGACTTGAGTCTGTTGGCTGGAATCTCCGTGTCGCCGAAGGTGGCCCACTCGAGAAGCGCCCGGTACACAAACACATACTGCTTCTGTAATGTGGAAGAAAGGAAACGAGTTAGTTTGTTATCAGTTGAAAGGTTATGACGGTTGAATGAAGAATGATTTGGTGTATAATGGAGAAGAAACAGTAGAATACAAATATGTATCTGGTAGTATTAATACCTTAAGCCGTCTTCTGTAGACGATACTTTAGATCAGAGGTTCCCAAACTTTTTTGTCCCGTAGACCACTTGTCGATTTTTTCTGTTTTGTATAGACCCCCTGCTTTCCTAGTATTGATTTTTTTAGCGTTGGGAAAAACTTCAAAGTTTTGTGAACGCTTCAGGAACTGCTAGTTCTTTGAAATGAACACTTCAATTGTAGTCGAACTCGTCAAAAAATAGTACTAGTCGGCAGAGATCCCAAATCGAAAAGTGCTAGCAAATCAACAAAAATTCCTCTTCGAAAAAAAGTACTAGTCGGTAGAGATTTGAAATCGAAAAGTACTAACAAATCGGCAAAATATCTTCCCCAAAAATTAATTATTATTAATATTATTAGGGAATTAAAGTCCATTATAAGATAGTATTACGTAAGTACCTACATAGGTACTATCTGTGAGGTGGATTATTACATTTGCGGGAAGCCAACATTTTGGTGACGGCCTGCCTAAATGGAATCCACTCCCGCGGACCCCCATTTACGTCTCATGCACCCCCAATTTTTTTTTTCATTGACGTGGACCCCTTGCAGGTCGGAATCGACCCCTGGGGGTCGATATCGACCACTTTTGGAATGACTGCTTTAGATCGTCGTGTGGGGCGCTAATGTATGCAAAAACAATACTGGTAATTTTTGCTCATACGTAAAAAAGTTTGATATTTTATTCCGACTACGCTACTTCACGATCAACTCACTATGTCCCTTTTGACGTATGTATCATGACTAAACTAGTATATATTTATAAAAGCTGTTGGAGATATCACTCAATATTTATCAAAGTGGAAGGTACTCTAAGTATCGCCCTGGTGATAGACCACCATTTTGAATCGAAAAGTTTCTTGAAATGGCTTTAGCCGTGTTTGGTGACTAGATCTGAATAGCCAGGTACTTCCTGACATACCTTTTCTCCATCTCCTTCTTTTCCCCACTACCTTCAGCCACACAACAAACCCCAATTAGACGTAGTTATGCAGAAAGTGTCCAACCCATAATTTGCCAAAATCGAGTTTTACATGTTTTTCTATAGATAAATACAAGATCTGCTGAAAACATCCAAGCTCCGAATGCAATAGATTTTTGGAAATTATTATTTTTACTAATTGAAGTTTAAAAACATTATAAAATGTAGTATAACATAAGAAATACTTTTTTCTTTTTTAAAACACTTAAATAAATTGTAAATTACCTATTTATAATGATGTTCATAAATAAATTTTAAAAAAACATTGATATTCACTTTACAAATTCTGATTACGCATATTAATGCTTTTTTATCGTCTGAGTTTCATCTTTTTGGGGTTGGACGCTTTCTGCGCAACAGCATCCAATTAGGGATGCTATAATCCCACTGGCTCTTTGAGAGCAGTTGAGACTCTTGTGCAGTATTAACTATTAAAAAAAAGTCTGAAGGCGACCGTAAAAGGTTCCAGTTCGGTCTACACAAGAGTGGAAAAGAATAAATGAAAATTATTTTTTTAATATTTTATTTAATATAAGTTTTTTTTTTACATTAATTTTAATTAGTCTTATTAAATCGTTGAAGGGAGATGTTATGGGTGTATCTCCAAAGTATGCTCAATTTTCCACTTCGCGTGAAATTTATCACATTTTCAAATATGTATTGCAATTCTTTCTTGAACAGATAATTAATTTCATTAACCTGTCTGGAGCCTAGGAGTCGAAAGGTTTTATGCAAATTGGCGGCATCAGCTTTCTTTCAAATCAATATAAATCACACAACGTAATGTTGTTTTTGCAAAATTAAATTAAGATGCGATGCTAACGCAGATTACGTAGTCAACAAATGACCGCTCGAGGCAGTAGACTTGGTGACCAACTGTAAACCCCACCGCACAATAGAAGAAGAGGCGTAAGGAGAGAGACTCACCAGACTCTGGACGAGGAAGTTCCTCTGGCGCCTCAGGTCGCAGACGGTGTTGAAGACGGCGGCGTGACCCTCGGCGGCCAGTTGCTCCAGGAGACAGTCCAGGGCCACCAGGGTGCCGGTTCGACCCACCCCGGCGGAGCAGTGGACCAGGGCGGTGCGCCCCCCGCTGCACGCCTGGTTCACCCTCTGGGAATAAGAAATTAAACCACGATTAATAAATCCGTAATACTAAACAGAACACATTACTGGACCGAGCAACAGAAAGACAGTCCAACAGTCAAAGCTGAATTAATTAACTCAAAAGCTATATCAATCAAAAATAATAATAACAAATGGTCAACTTTATATAGCGCCATTTAGTGATTCAATCGCCTCAAGGTCGACGGCCCCCTGTGGTCGAGTGGTTAAGACACTCGAATAGGAATCCAGAGGTCGCGGGTTCGAATCCCAGCGTGCGCAAAATACATTTTATTTAATTAATGTGTTATTTCACATTTTGATTCATAAAAAATTATATATTTGCGGCACGTTCTACAAGTGGTAGATACTCCAAGTATCGCCCTGGTGAAAGACCACCATTCAGAATCGAAACGTTGCTTGAAATGACTTTAGCGGTGTTTGGTGACCAGATCTGAATAGCCAGGTACTTCCCAACCTTCCTCTTCCCCATCTCATTCCCCTCCCACTATCTTCAACCCCGATTGGGGATGCCACAGTCCCACTGGCTTCAGACAGGTGGGAGCAGGTGGAATGTTTGTGCGGTATTCACTATAAAAAATAATAAAAAGGGAATTTTTCATTGGTTATTATTGTAGGCAGACTTTTCAAAAAAATATGTTTTTGAATTACTCTACCTATTTCCGACCTCAAACTGAAAGGCAGGTCATTCTAAGAATTATGATCCTGCACGTTGAATGCTCTGCTCCCCAAACTTCGTAAAATTCATTTGAGAGGGTTAGGCTGGCTTGAGTGAGAATTGTTGGAAGTGTCATGACAAGTTACTGTCCGTGCGTATTTTAAATGGACGCAAAGACCCTGGAAAAGGGTAATAATGTCCAAACGAACCGGCCAACTACTCAATATGGATAGAAACTCTGAGGGAGCTAGAGGAACACGTCCAGCTGTTGGTTCCAGCCTTAGAGTATATAGAGTACTATCTATCCAAGGCAGTGTAGTCAGTTTTTGATGATTTTTACCGGACTCGGCGGACCTAGGCGTGGCTAATACTAAGGCTAGGGTATTTATACATCCATTCATATCACATATCAACATAATGGTTTTGTTTATTCGTATAACAACTTTTTCACAGTATTGTTATCAACAAAAATACAACACATAACCTAAAAAACCGTTTAGTTGTGTCAAGTTTAGTGGCGAAGCTAGCAGTCCACAATGGAGTGCTTATACCAACCCTGATGTATGGCAGTGAGGCATGGAACTGGCAGAGGAAGGATGAAAGTAGACTGAATGCTGTGGAAATGAGATCTTTGAGACGGATGTGCGGTAAAACCATGTATGACCATATTACAAATGTGGATATCCGGAAAGAATGCAAGGCTGATATGAGCGTAATGGATAGGATCAAGAAAGGGACGCTTAGATGGTTTGGGCATGTAGAGCGAATGAACGAAGAAAGGAGTGTGAAAAGAATATATGATGCGAAAGTGAATGGAAGAAGAAGTCGAGGACGCCCGAGAAAGACATGGCACGATCAAGTAAATCAAATACTTGAATCGGATCATGTGAAGAGTCAGAATAACAGAAAAGTATGTATGAGACGGTGTATGAATGTAAATGAAGCAAGAAGTGTGTGCCAAGACAGAGTTGTATGGCGGTCCGTCCCCTCTGCCTACCCCCGCGGAGAAACGGCGTGATGGTTAGTTAGTAAGTTAGTTAAGTTTAGTGGCATAATAAAAAATGCGGGTGGAGTCCCGCGATGACCCAGGAGCCCAAGATCATCGGGACAGTACATAGAAGCGGTATATTATATTTGTTGTCTCTTTCTCTCTCATGGTGTATGACGTGAAAACCCGGAGAAAGTGATTTATCGCAAGTTTGTATAGGTTAGGTAAAAATAATTAGCTCTCTCTCTCCATACATTGTTACTCCAAGGTTCCAGCTGTTCCAAGTTCCAAGAGTTGTGGGAAATGTGAAGTGACCAAATCACCCCCTAGTGTTTTGATGGTGATGCAGAAGTTACTATGCGTTACTTACCTTGATGAACTTGAGTATGGCATGCGGGTGCTCCGGCGCCACAAAATCTTTCCACATCAGAAAGTGGTACTGCTTCACGACTCTCTCTTCGCACGTGTTGCTGACTGTGCCATTCCCGTTGCCATTACCGTTGTTCATGTCACCCACTGAGAAGGAAAACACAAACACAATTAGTAATAATATTCACTAATCAACATATCGTCGCTGGAGAAAAAAACGACACTTTGGTCAAAAATGAATTAAATATATATATATTTTTTTTTTTTTTATAGTGATATATTTTATAATATGAAATATGCAGTTTTTTTTTTTTGCACCGAACGCTCAGACTCTCGTTTGATTCCGAAGATTTTTGCGGCCCTTCAGCAATCTTGACGGCCTCCATGGTCGGGTGGTAAGACGCTCGACTACGAATCTAAAGGTTGCAGGTTCAAACCCGGCGTCCGCAAATAACTTTTATTTAATTAATATGTGTCATAACACATAATAAAAAATGTATTTGCGGCACTTTCCATAGTGGTAGATAATAGGTAGTATCGCCCTGGTAAAAGACCACCATTCAGAATCGAAACACTGCTTTAAATGGCTTTAGCCAGATCTGAATAGCCAGGAAATTTCCAACCATCCTTTTCCCCATCTCCTTGCCTTTCCCGCTCCATTCAGCCTTACAACATACCTTGATTGGGAATGACATAGTTTTACTGACTCCAGACAGTTGGAATTCTTGTAGGGTATTGTTTTTTTTTTTTTAATATAAAAGCAGAAAATTACCTCCATTTTTCTTGACGCCATTGGCTTCGATGATTTGACTGTTGGAGGTGGACAGTGGCTGTTTGCTGATCCTCAGTTCCCTGATGATGTAGTCTGAATATCTGAAAAAAAAAATTAAAAGGATTAATAAAAAAACGCAGTCAAGGAAGAAATTGACGAGAGTGGAAGGAGTGATTTTTTGGAGTTGAAAAAATTGTGTATTTTCGTACAAAATTGAGGAAGAAATAAAAAAAAAGATGGATGAAATACGTTGAAGAGGTTGTCGAAAGCAACCCGAGTCAAAGTGTTTCCAGCAGCGAATCAGGTATGATGATCATGGCGTGAATGTTGCCAAAATCAGCTTGAAAAAATAAAAAGATCGATTTAATGTATAAAAGATGGTAAGGTATTGGCTTCGATAATCTCGCTGCTGAATATTTTAAAGGAGATAGCCGTGTAGTTCTCACATGGTTGTGCAAACTTTTTAACCAGTGTTTAGAGAAGGGTTATACGCCATTAGATTTGGGAGGGCTGTGATCATGCCTCTGCACAAAGGTAAAGGGTCACACATGGGATGTGGATGGACTGCTGGGCTATCTGAAACGTTGGCCAAAGGAGGAAATGTAACACAGCATAATACCCCAAAAATCCCAGTAATACTTTGACCATGAAAATCTCAAATCACCTAGGGAACTATTGCATGTCCAATATGGATATGTTGTGGGGTTAAAGAGAGTTGGGAAGGAGACGGGAAAAGGAAGATGTAGGTTGGGTTAAGATATCCAAGGATGATGTATATTGTTGCTCACCTCTTCTCTCCCTGATGCTGAACGCGTATGCAGCCCGCGTACAGTTTCTCCGAGTGCTGCTGGTCGGGCCAGTACTTGGCGCACTTCACCTTGGAGTACTCCTCGAGGTTGGTCAGCATCACCACCAGCTCCAGGTTGTGCTCCCAGATCATGCGCCAGAAGTCGTCCACCGTCACGTCAGTCGGCCCCTGGGCGCACACAAACTTCTTACGTTCCTGAAACAAACGATTGTTCATTACATATTGAAATTCAGTAAAACCCATATAAAGTTTTCATGCATAAGCAAAAAAAGTATGTTTTTTCCATTCCCTTGAAAAACCTTATAAGAGTTTAACTATACTTCGTTTAGACAAATTAAAAAAAAAAACATATTCAAAAACCAGTACCATGGGCACAAAAAAGACAAAAAAAAGCGAAAAAAAGATATGGCAAATTTCAACCATGTACAAATATTGGCCATCCGTTTGACTAGTCTCTCAGCCGTGCACCGGTGCTGAAGGGATCAATGACGCTAGTTGTTCTAAGCACCTTCCATTGAAATACCTGTAGAAAAAGCACAGCATTCCCACCTGACCATGTGAAGAGTCAGAATAACAGAAGAGTATGTATGAGATGTTGTATAAATGTGAATGAAGCAAGGAGTGTGCGCCAAGACAGAGTTGTATAGCGGTTCGTCCTCTCTGCCTACCCCTGCAGTGAAACGGCTTGATGGTTAGTTAGTTAAAAAGAAACACAATTACTTTGTATCCAAGTACAATATTGGCGTTGATATAGTCGCTTCCTTGCACCCCGTCCACCGTGGAGAGGCGCACCCTGGTCTGGTCGTAGGCCTTGATGTCCGGATAGCGGTTCTTGCCCTGGTTTTCCTTGGCCTCGGACGCCTCCATGGTGCGGTCCGGAAAACAGTCCGGCAGCATCTGGAACACGTAAAGGGACTGGGATTAAAGTTAGATTTCTATCAAGTTTTAGCGGAAAACTGCACCATGTACCTTTAACCTAAACTATACAAATTAACATATTCTTTTAAAAATTCAAAACGAGTGCTCGGAAACGTTTTTATTTTCGATATACATATTTCTCAAACATATTTATGAGGTCTCAATAGTAAAGTGACAATTTTTTTTTGTACACCTCGGCGGCAGACAATGTCCATTTATAGCAGAAATGATATTTAAACATTGAACTGAAGTCATTTTTCTCCCTTATTTATTTCACATTATTTTCAATTCAATGAAATAAAAGGTGTTTTGCGTACAATATAGCCAATTTTTTCATTCACACTATGTAGAAATCGTCTTGATTTATGTCAGTAAATAATTAGTCAAAAATTAGTTGAATATGCGCCCTTGAGGTGATATCTCTGTCACGAAAACGGCGCTATATAAATCAGCCAATTGTGATTATTATTATTATTATTTTAATCAGTTTTTGTTTCTGCATTGAATGCTCTGAATCTCGTTTAATCCTGAAGACTTTTGTGGTCATTCAGTCATATAAAATATATTTACCATTTGGGAGAAGGCTTGACTCAAGCGACACAAGTTTGGAACTTTTTTAGCTTTTTGTCGCTTCAGGTAACTCGGCGAGAGCATTGAGTCACCTGAGTTAACTTTTTTTTTTTAAATCCAAATTAGGTCCTCAAGACTTATGAATATTATTGCAAAACAAAAACAATCTTTAAAGTGCTCTGGTGTAAACTTCCCATTATGGATATTATCCACTAATCGTTGTATGTCTCCTAAGCATTTTCTACTTTGAAATCAATGAAAATTCAATTGAATAAAACCTTTTTCTGCTCTTCTGTAGGGGTATAGAAATGAACATTGTTGGTAATATTGTTTACGTCATGATTTTACTTATACCACTTGTTAACGTGCAGTCAGACCATCAAGTCCATTAAAAATTTGTCACAATATCAAAGTCGTCTCTCATTTATCACCTAAGTATAACAGACATACAGATATTTTTACATTTAAAAATTCCGAGTGTTAGGTGGTTATTGGAATTTATACAAAATCTTGAAATCGGCTTGACGCCAGCCGCGTGGCATAAATTGAAAGATGCAAGATCTCCCAGAAGTTACCTCGAACTCGTGCTGGAAACCATAACCCGAGTCATTTTGCCTCTCGGTGAAGGCGGCCAGCAGGTCGTCCTTGGCTATGGGGGGCATGTCCGGAGGACTGTGCGACACCAGCTGGTGCCTGCCTCCTCTAAGACCTTGGTAGATGTTCCTGGAACAATGGGGATTTGGTTTTAGACAGCGTTAGAAATGTAAAAAAATATTCATAATAGAAGAAGAAAAACATCTAATGGCTAACTAACCATTACACAATTGCACACTCCTTGATACATTCACATGCATACATACGCTTCTGTTGTACTGCCTCTTGAGACACACCACATGTAATTTATACAATGGAGACAAAAAGTATTATATAATTAATTTAAATAAAAAATATTTTAGTTTTAAGCCACTTTATTTATACACATATAACATTCGACCGGTTTCGGTTAAACTTAACCTTCTTCAGGAAAGTATATATATAAACTGTGCAGTTTTTATAATGTCAAGCTACAAAGTGATTGCTTCCTTCGATATATTATATAATTTATGTTCTTTCATCAGATCTGTAATATCACCATCAAAGTTTGTCACTCTTCTGTTACATTAACACTTGAGATGCACTTGATCATGCCATGTCTTCCTCGGGCATCCCGATATCTTCTTCCATTCACTTGTATGCCATATTCTCCTGGTTCTTTTTCTGTCCATTCAGATATAAGTTCTCATTCACGAGAGATTTTACTACTACCGAAAAATACAGAAGTGTCACCTATTGCCTTTTGGCTTGGGGCAGTCTACGTACAAATGTTAGCACTCACCAAATATTGAATCAAGGAAGGTAAGGTAGTATTTATTTTTATTTTAAAGAAAGACAAACATTCACGGGTTACGAATAACCTAACAATATTTGAAAAACTCCTACTGCCTTCATAATAAGCGGAAGATGTTGCTTACGCAATGATGGAGGACTTAGCTAGCAGAGGAATTGAACCCACGACGCCCGGGTGAGAATCCGACGTGTTTGTCCACTCAGCTACAAACCGGTCAGAATTGAAATACTATGATACTTATTACGCAATAATTTATTTTTACTTGAATATACACATAAGTTTTGCGCATTCCTTAACCTCTTGCGTGCCGGAGTTGCTCATCGGGAATACAAGGTTTATACCCGTTGTATGCGGGTGTTGCTATATGGCAAAGGAATCATTCAATTCAAGTTTTTATATCTTAAAACCTATTAGTAGCATATTTAAACTAGCGATAATCGCTTGTCCACCAAATAAACAATCAGAAAAGAAGTTTTGCATTGCAAGTTCGGCACAAGTCAGGTAATAAATATTTGAAAAAAGTGCGCGCCGTAGCAAAAAATGTTTTCAAAGTCACATTGCTGTATGTATTTACAGAAAAACCTCATCCAATTTTATTCAGCCTTACGAAAATACAACAAAAATAGAAAAAATCTTCACATTTCTTTATTTAATATTTTAACGTAGCATGAGGGAGAAAGAAAATCATTTCTCCGAATATAAGAAGCTATTCTGGGAAAACCACTTATCTATTATTATTAACATACAATTTTTATAAATACATACACTCTCAACGCAAGTGAGTTATTACGAAATCAGTCAATTTATGCCCGGCACACAACGCAAGTTGGCTCTCGCGAGAATCCAGCTTTCTATAGGTTATTCTGATTTAATTTTGTAAATTCAATCAATTTTAAAGAAAATTCACACTTCACTCCAACAAAAGTACAAAAAATGACATCAAACAAATTAAACCATCGATATTATAACTATTAAGTTTCCGAAAAAAAGAATAGACACATTACACATAGCTAGTCAAACTCATACAACATAAACTTCTCAAATTTATATAAACCATATTGAAATTTATGCACACGCATTTCTCGATTACCACAAAAAAATATGGTAAATAATAAAACAAATATAACACATAACAACAACAGGCAAACAGGAGGTAAACACTATATTTCCTTCCAAATAAAAATTAAATTGCATGAGGTTTTCCTGTAAATACAAACAGTAATGTCATTTTGAAAATCGATTTTTTTCAGCCATTCTGACGTAAGCAAACTTCAAACATTTATTACTCTACTTGTACTGAACTGAATGCAGTGCAAAATATCTCTATGGTTTGATTATTATGTTGACAAGCGATTACGGTTCATTTAAATATGCAAACAACAGTTTTAAAGGATAAAAAACTCATGAAAAGATAATGACGAATGTCCGGTGACTATAGGCACCGCCGGCAGACGACGGGTTAAAACGGCAAGAATTTAGAATTTGGCAAATCACATACTTAGGCACCGAAAATTGATTTTAGTAAAAATAAATTATTTTTATAAGAAAGACAAACATTCCCGGGTTACGAATAACCTGACAATATTTGAAAAACTCTTACTGCTATCATAATAAGCGGAAAATGTTGCTTGTGCAATGATGGAGGACTTAGCCAGCAGAGGAATTGAACGCATGACGCCCGGGTGGGAATCCGACGCGTTTGTCCACGCAGCTACTGACCGGTCAAAAAAGAATTAAAGAAAGAAAGATTCACGATCAAACTGTTGGCCACTCCTGCTCAAATTGAAATCATAAAAAACAATGAGGTTGGAAAAACCTCAAAATGTGTAATTTTGTAGATGTGGTAATTTGTTTAATCTTGAAATCTCTTTAAATAAAAAGCTACACAAATAAACTTAACATTTCTCTACACTCTAACACATCTGCACTGAAGATAGACACTGCAATTATTATCATTATTAACTTACTACCCCAACGGTAAAATAATATAACATCGGTTTCCTTTTTGAAAATTCCCCACAAAGAAAGTGTTGCACACAAAGTTGGGCTATGTTTTACATTAACGTGCAATATTACCTGAGCGTAGTTTGCAGCGTGTTCATCTCTACGCCGTGTTGCGGGGCTTTGCGTCTGTTGTGCGCGTGCATTGCGCAAACTGCCAGTACTAGTAGTAACGCCACGCCGACGCATCCGCAAATCACCTGCAAATAAAATGCCAACTCTGAATACATGTTGGAATGAGGCGACTATATTACAAAAAATTTCATCATCGGCAATTCATTGAGTTTTGATCAACTCGAGATGAAAGTTTCTTCAATGTTTATTGCTGTGAAAGTTCTACCAACGCATTAAAGAGAGAATTTTCAGATTTTCTAGCCACTAACAATCATGCCGTTTCTCCACAGGGATAGGCAGAGAATGGAATGGCGAAAACATCTATCTTGACACATACTCACACACAGATTCATAGCAACTAGCGTTGGGAAAAACTTCAATGTTTTGTGAATGCTTCACGAACTGCTAGTTCTTTAAAATGAACCCTTCGCAGTGAACACTTCAATTGAAGTCGAACTCGCCAAAAAGAGATTTGATTTAGCAAAGAACCGGTTATTTGTCCAGTTCTTTTTGGAACCGGTTCCACGAAAAGTACCAGCAAATCGACAAAAGTTCCTAGCCAAACAAAAGTACTAGTCGGTAGAGATTTGATACGAAAAGACTGGAACCAGTTCCTCACCCAAAAAACACCTTACAAAAAAAACATTCCTTTAGATTGAAGTACTTTGAAGTCGAACTTCAATTGAAGTACTTGAAATGAAGTACTTCTTTATAGGCTTTGAAGTTCAACTTCGCAACTAAACTGCTGCAAATTTAAGTAGTTCTTTGTAATCTAACTTCCATTGAAGTATTTGTTCAATGAAATGAAACGAATGAAGTTTGAACTGCCGCAACGCTTAAATGAACTGCCAACTTCAATTGAAGTATTTGTTCAATGAACAATGAAGGAAGTAGGAAGGTCATAACACATTTAACTGATATAAAATATAATATAGCATATTTGCGGCAAGTTCCAGAGTGGTAGATACTCCAAGTATCCCCCTGGTGAAAGACCATCATTAAGAATTGAAACGTTACTTGAATGGCTTCAGCCGTGTTTGGTGACCAGATCTGAATAGCCAGGTAATTCCCAACCTTCCCCTTCCTCATCTCCTTCCCCTTCCTCATCTCCTTCCCCTCCCCACTACATTCAGCCTCAAAACATACCCCTATTGAGGATGCCATAGCCTCACTGGCTCTAAACGATTGGGAGCAGTTGAGACCCTTGTGCGGTATTCACGTAAAAAAAAAAAACCGTTGTACATAATCGAACGATTTTCTTACCTTTCCGCACATATCAGAGGTTGGACAACATCATTGAGGCCAGAACCGTTGACAGCGTAGCCATAGAAACATTGTGCTGCAGATAAACTACATCTCAAAAATAATATTAACTACTAATAATAATATAAACTACCCTCCACACAGCATCCCCAAAGATGACATAGGCCCTGAGGGAAATTGTTTTCCTCAAGGCCTCCTGTGTGGAGTTATTGTAAAAAAAAAAAACTCAAAACTCCGCAGCCATTAAGGACACTATCTGCCAGTAACTTGTTTTGCTGCATTATAAGCTGTAAACCATCCAAGTCTCCCTTTATTAATCTTATTCATTCACACTAACACAGCATCCCAAAAGATAACATAGGTCCTGAAGGAAATTATTTCTCTCAGAGCCTCCTGTGTGAAGTTAATATTAAAAAAAAATAATATACATAACTGTTGGATTTCAAATAGACAACTTGTTAGGTTCTCATCTTTTGTTTATCATCCAGTCCTTACCTATCCCGCCAATTTACCATTCGGTTTATTATTGAACAACCTTGAAAAAAAAAGAAGAAGAAGACGTTGTTGGTGATCGTCGTGTCGCGGGTTGCTGCTTTCTTCTGGTTTCGTCGTCAGTATAACATTTACTATGAAAATATAACATTTACTATGTTAAGATTTTTTAACTTCCATCGTAAACTTGATATTATAATACTATCGAAACCCTTTTTCAGACATCAGGCTTGTGCTTAAGTTCGGTGATATACGCGTATTCAGGCATCGAGAAAAAAAAACAAAGAGTAAAGAAAAGAATTTAACGTAAGATAACCATGGGAAATGTTTGTACAACTTATTCAAACAGAGCTACCCAAGGAAGTGTGAGAATTATCTGATATCATCCGGAGGCTGCGCGAAGAGACTGTACCTCTAATGGATCAAGGTTGCCGAAGTATTCTAGTGAAATCAAATATGGTAGAATTTACTAAATAGTTTGTTTAAGTCACCGGACCATTTGAATCGGCGTAATTTGTAATATAAACCCAGTGGGATGTGTCTTATTGAACCCTGCCTGTATGAAAGTTAGCCCAGCACTGAACCACGTCTTGATGTCGAGATCCTCCGATAGCAAACTTCTATCAAGTTAGGTAATGTTTGAACGGAATTACCGTACGGAATCCGTCAGTCGTGGGAGGTTGTGTTGTTGATTGCAACATAGTGTTCAAGAAGAATTCAAGATTTCAAACAGTCGAAAACATCCAATTCATCGGTGAGTGAATTGGCTTAAATCCTCATTTTATCCGCAATATACAATCGAACCTTCCAACAAGTAGTCTTCGTTTTACAGTCCATTATAATTTCATAGTTCATCCGAAACAGAAACGCATTCGGTTTTTATCGCAGTTTTTGGATGTAACAATAACTCTACTGTTATTTTGACTTCCCGATTTCTTCTTCTTCCATCTTCTGACACTCTTTTCGCTGTCCATCTGATCAACATAACAAGAACATCTAACCGTCCCATTCTAAATTTCATTCATATAAGGCTTTCGTCCTTCTCATTTGCCGATTGGTGAAACATATGTTACCAGGAGCACGAAAGAGCCGAGAAGAGCTTCCCAACAAAAGTTTAGTGTAATACCTTCAGTACTACCTCGAGAAGATAATTCTCCTCCAACGGCACGTCGTCCGGACCGGGATTGAGCACGGCAAAGTAGTTGCTGTAGGCGGGCGCCCATTCTGTTCCCTCAGAGTGGACTGGAAATAAAATAAAAAAATTAAGATACCTACTAGCGGAATTCACCTTAAGCATAAACTAGAAAATTTATTTCTAAACAAAAACTTTCAAACAGTGAGGAATGACTAGAATTTCTACGTCAAAGCCGCTATTGTCAGCTTGCAATGTCATTTCTATCATGAGCTATATATATATAGCTTTGACATATCCATTTAACTGTCAAAAAATAAGATAATACTCCGTATTGTTGTATCAATGTGTTACAAACACTAGTGTAAATTTTGTATTAAATATTGAAATATATATTATCTATTTTAGCTACTCTTTAGTTGCAATATCAAACCACATAATATAAGAACAATTTGATAATGTTCTGTAGGACTATTTATTTATTTTTTAATTGTAAATTATAATTATTGCTAACCTTTTTTCATATTTATTTTTAAATACAAGAATATTGTCTATTTCAGTAATTTCCGTTGCAATTTCATTGTATGGTTGGTCGAGATCTGTTTTTTACTTAAAAATACATTAAAACATCATAATTCCACTCAATGTTCATCGTGAAGAAAAATACCCTTCGTGACTACTAAAAATAAAGCCCGCTAAAGACTCACCCAGCAATTCAACGAATCCCGTATAATTGGACTCGGTGTCGAGCTGGCCATCGAAGATCTTAGTGTCGTAGTTGGGCGCAGCCGTCACCGTGAACTTCTCCTGAACCACTCCGTCGGCTCCCAGGACTACGATCTCCTGCTCCACCACCCCCCCCTCTTCGCCGGGCAGCCGGAGACCCTTCTGCTCCTTGATCTTCTTCAGTCTCTCGTTGTATTCTATGCGGCCTGATGAATTGAAATATACCTTATTATACCCAAGATAAGCATGTTTAAATAGTGATGCAATATGAAGAGAAGAAGTAGACTACGATCTCCTGCTCCACCACCCCCCCCTCTTCGCCGGGCAGCCGGAGACCCTTCTGCTCCTTGATCTTCTTCAGTCTCTCGTTGTATTCTATGCGGCCTGATGAATTGAAATATACCTTATTATACCCAAGATAAGCATGTTTAAATAGTGATGCAATATGAAGAGAAGAAGTAGACTGCTCATTTATAAAACCAATATGAGACCAGTTTTTACCTATTGATTATAAGACCAGGTGCCTGACTCAAAAAAAACTAACACAAAATTAGCAATTTTTAAACGCAAAATAATACTTAAAAAAAAAAAGAAAGAAACATTCCCGGGTTACGAATAACCTGGCATTATTTGAAAAACTTCTACTGCCATCATAAGAAGCGGAAGATGTTGCTTGTGTAATGATGGAGGACTTAGCCAGCAGAGGAATTGAACACACAACACCTGGGTGGGAATCCGACGCGTTTGTCCACTCAGCTACTGACCGGTCAAACTAATAATAATAATAATATTTGGATAATTTGTATAGCGCCGTTTTTGTGAAAAATCACCTCAAGGGCGCTGTACAAATCTTAATTTCTACTTAATATTAATTCTACTACTTTCTATTAATTACTACTACTTAATATTAATTCTACTACTAAACTACTACTGAGTTAAAATAAACAATGAACTCGGAAATGTAATTGACTGATAGAAACCTTTGTGGAGTCAATATAAAAAACCCTCCATCAATAGGAGTTCCCAATAGTCAATTTAGGAGAAAATATTAACCTCTGGAATGCTGGATTCCTGCAAGGTACAAATTTTGTCGTACCTTGCTGACTGTAATTTTGTAATAACTCCCTTGTGTTTTTGGTAATTATGCTAACTTCTCAGATATGTTTGTGTTTTTTCAAATTGTATGCTAATGACATAAGTGGTCTTCATGGAATAGCTACTAATATTCAAAGAATTGGTTTTTTTCTCGCTCATATCATTAAAAAAAATTGTTTAGAAATGTGAAGATTTTATTGTATTTTCGCGTGAATGAGTAAATTTCCTTTCAAATAAAGTTGCTCGAGGTTTTCCTGTAAATACAAACAGTAATGTTACGTGGAATTTTTTTTTTCTGCCGCCCTGACTTAAGCAAACATCAAATATTTATTACTAGGCTTGTACCGAACTTAAAGCAATGTGAAATGTCTCTATGGATAAAAACTCCTGAAAAGATAGTGATGAATGCCCGGTGACTATTGGCACCTCCGGCACACTAGAGGTTAAGTCACTAGTTTGCGTTGATTCTACTTGAAAAGAGGCAGGCGGGGAATGAATTTAAATAAAAATGTATAAATACCTTGATTTGGACTCTCCAGCAATAGATCAGTCATCAACTTTTCAAAATTATTAGAATCCTCAACTTGTCGTTTCCACACGGCGTGACGTCTATAAAGTCCCATCTGGTCAGTGTCTGTCTCGCTAGAGGCATACGCCCTCAACACGTCACCTTGCGAATCAACAGCTATGACTTTGTTACTACCAGAGAGCTGGGTTGCGTCGGATGGTGCCTCAAATGTATCGATTGATGTCTGATCTTCATCACTGTTTGCACTTCTAGCCACGATTTTATGATGTCCGAGGTAACCTTCACCGTTATTTGACGATAATTGATCTCGACGTTTTCTTTCGATGTCGTTGTCTTTCGGTTGAACGATGAACTCCTCGATATCTTCTTCGTCGGTGTTTGTCCAAACCACATCATCTTCATCGCAATCGTTACTATCGTCACATTTGCTCTCCTCTCTATATTCGTTATTGTTTTTATTAACGTTTTCGTTGTCATCTCTCCATACTCTTCGGTTGTTTTCATCTTTCTCTTGGTCGTCTTTCATTTTGGGTTTGTTCTGGTGAGAGATCCGTCTGTTGATGTAGAAATCGTCGTCCAGGGCGAACTTTCGGTTGTCAATGTAGCCGGATATCGGTTGATGCTTGTTCAGCTCGTTTTCTGCTTGGGGCTGAGCATTTTGATACTCCTGCAGGTCTTGAAGAGCCAGCTTCTTGGCGGTTTCATCGGTTGGGTACTGACGTTTGATCTTCTTTTTCTTCTTCAGTAGACGGCTCTTGTCAGATTCATCGATTTCAGTTGAAGCTAAAACAAAATGTTGGATAGGTTGACATTAATAGGAAACCGAATAGTCTGGTTAGTTTTTTTTTTTGTAAGAGTTTAAGCTGCCCAGAGGCAGTGAGATTATGGCATCCCTATTTGGAGAGTTGTGTGAAGCTGAAGGAAGTTGAGGGAAGGAGAAGACGAAGGTTGAAAATTATCTAGTCTTTCAGAAATCGAACACTGAAGATAAAAACTGAACTCATTTCAAGCAAGACTCGATTTTCACCATTGTTTAATTTAAATTCTATATTTATTTATAAATGAACGGACTAAAGTCCAATTACAAAAAAAATACATAACACGAAATGGGAAAAAAGAGCAACAGAGAAAGAAAAGAAATATGTATTAATATTTATATGTGAAATAATCTAACTAACCATCACGCCGTTTCACCGCAGGGGTAAGCAGAGAGGATGGACCGCCATACAACTCTGTCTTGGCACACACTCCTTGCTTCACTTCACACATCGTCTCATACATACTCTTCTGTTATTCTGACTCTTGACATGGCCCGAATCAAGTACATATTTGATTCACTCAATCGTGTCCCGACTTGTTCTTCCATTCACTTTCGCGTCATATATTCTTATCACACTCTATTCTTCGTTCATCCGCTCTACATGCCCAAACCATCTAAGCGTCCCATTCATAATCCTATTCATTAAGGTTACATACATCTGCATTTTAACAGTCATAGATGGTTTTACCGCACATACGCCTCAGAGATCTCATCTCTACAGCATTCAGTCTACTTAAATAATCCATAAGGTAAAATATGCCAAGGGGGTAGTGGTCATAATTAAACATTTCTATTCAGAAATAGGGTTCTTTGAATCGCACTGGATACCAAACAAAACCAGTGATATTAAAGCAGCCCTAAAATGGGAAATGTTGTGAGATGAAATTAATATTGAGAGAAGAAAGGATTGGATCTGGTTGTTAAACATACTCACTGAAAGTCGCTCTCTACAACTCTTTAAGGTCTGCAAAAATATAAATTATAATTATACTTTGAATTAAAAATTAATGGTGCTCACTGTAATCTTCCTGCGCTCCATCGGTGGTCACCTCCACAGTTTCCACAGGCTCCTCGGGCACCAGGGTAGTAATGATGGGTGGCACTGTGGTGGTGGGAACCTCCGTGGTGGTCGAGGCGCTGGAAAGAGAGATAAATTATTAAAATACTCAAAGAAATGTGCCTTATAACGGCTGTATTGCAAACTTCGTCATAACACTAGAGCAAAAATGTGTCTAACATATCAGATACATCAAGAATCAAATACTACTTTATTAAATACTTTTCTCAGGAAATGTATTGGTTTTTTTTTCCATCATGTCACTAAAAAAAGTTTGGTCAAGAAATGCGAAGTTTTTTTCTTCGTTTTATTGTATTTTCGTGTGGCAAAATTGTCAAAAAAAATAATTATGTAAAACCGAAGTGAGTTATTACGAAATTGCAGTCAGCAAGGAACGACGGAAGTTGTACCTTGCGGGAATCCGGCATTCCAGAGATTAAAGCACACGGTTAGAATTTCTATTCTTATCAAACGTCGCCACTTTCTTTCTACGAACTTCGAGACCGTTTTTGAAGGTATTACATGTTACTAACCACACTGGTTCTGGTGCTGTAAGCAAAGATACCGAGCGCTTGTGAACGCCTTGGGGGATTATACTCCTAATGAACTGGACATCGTTTAAAAGAAGTCTCTCGTTGCACCTGTCGCTGCTCTCCAGATAGAAGACTTTGAAATGTGGATGTATATAGGGGCAACTTCAAAATACCCTGAACAGATAGGGGGTAGGTAGCCAACTTAGAAGATCTTCGTCAAATGGCCAAATATTGTGTAATTATACTGGATATAAAAAGAAGAACACTACAATATTTCGGTCAACCTAGCGCTGGGAAAAACTTCAATGTTTTGTGAATGCTTCACGAATTATTAGTTCTTTAAAATGAACTCTTCGAAGTGAACCCTTCCATTGAAGTCGAACTCGCGGAAAAAGAGATTTGGATTTATCCGCTTGTTTGTTCAGTTCTTTTTGGAACCAGTTCCTCGCCGAAAAAGCACGTGCTCGTCGGTAGAGTTTAGAAAGTAAAAAGAACTGGAACCGGTTCCTTGCCAAATTACATAGTACTAGTCGGTAGAGTTTTGAAAACGAAAAGCACTGGAACTGGTTCCTCGCCGAAGAAAAGCGCATACTAGTCGGTAGCGATTTGAAAACGAAAAACACTGAAACTGGTTCCTCGCCAACAAAATCGCGTCCTAGTCGGTACCTCTTTGAAACTGGAAAGCGCTAGAACCAGTTCCTTGCCAAAGTTGAAAAGAACTAGTCGGTAGGGATTTAAAAACCAAAAGAACTGGAACTGGTTCCTCGCCGAAAAGCACATGCTAGTCGGTAGAGATTTCAAAGTCGAAAGCACTGGAACCGGTTCCTCACCACAAAAATCACGTACTAGTCGGTAGACATTTCAAAACGAAAGGAACTGGAACTGGTTCATTCATTTTGAAATGTCAGTCAATGCCTATGCCTTTGCCTTCACAACGTACTGCTTCTAATTGAAGTACTTCTTTCAATGGAATAAAGTTAATGAAATGAATGATGACTAAAATGAACTACCAACTTCAGTTGAAGTTTTGGTTCAGTGAAATAAAGTTGTTGAAATGAAATGAATGAAGACTAAATTGAACTACCACCTTCAATTAAAATATTTGTTCAATGAAATGAAGTTATTAAAATGAATGAACGCTATAATGAACTACCAACTTCAATTGAAGTATTTGTTCAATGAACAATGAATGAAGTACGAACTGTTGCCAAAAGAAGTAGTTCTTTGAAGCAGTTCTTTCAAAGCGGTCACAACGCTAGGTCAACACATAAAAAGCAACAAATACAAAATCGAACTGAACTAATAACCTAGGGGAAGATTGATGGAAGACATAACAGAAGATTATTCAGACAGAACAGAAGATTGTTATTTTAAGATTATGATGGTTCTCATTAAAATCTACGTGACTGGTGTGAGTGCAATTCCGCATAGTTGTTCCAGACAACAGCCTGCAGAGTGAAGATTATCCTGGTGATAGCCAACCACCGATAGGAAGTAAGATAGAAGAAGCTCTCCGGAGAGTCTGAGTCACAACAAACAACTCACCTCTCCTTGCTCTCCACCTCCTTGACGTCCACAATCTCCGTCACCACCTCCTCCTCCTTGGGGGTGGTTGGAGGGGCGGTGGGGGGCTCCGTGGGTCTCGCGGGTGCCATGTGCGCGCACTTGCCGCACTGCCTGAAGGGGTGCGGGTTGGCCGCGTTGAGCGAGGTACCGTCTCCCAGTATTACTTCCGAGTGAAGGGTGTCACTGGGAAACAGAAGTTGCTTTATTAGATTGTTGGTGTAAAAGAGGTGTATGGCAAGGATGTGTAGTGTTACCAATTTTTTTCCTGCACCTTTCTCACATTGTCAGATTCCCCTTACCCCAAATCACACTTATTCGATTATCTGAAGTTATTCTTTAATCTGTGGAATAACCATTAAAATTTCACAACACCGTTAATTATCAGGGTAAAATATACATTTTTGAAGTGAATACTGTACGAGTACTTATTGCTCCCAACCGTCTGGAGCCAGAAGGACTATGGCATCCCCAATCGGGGTATGTTGTGAGGCTGAAAGGTAGTTAGGATGGGAAGGAGACGCGGAAGAGGAAGGTTGGGAAGTACCTGGCTATTCAGATCTGGTCACCAAACACGGCTAAAGCCATTTCAAGCAACGTTTCTTTTCTGAAAGGTGGTCTTTCACCAGGGCGACACTTATGGTATCTACCACTCTGGAAAGTGCCACAAATATACTATATATTGCTTCATGTTAATTAAATGTGATAAAACACATACTAATTAACTAAAAATTTATTTTCGGACGCCGGGATTTTAACCCGACTGGAGTCGTAGTCGAGCGTCTTAACCATTCGACCACCGAGGCCGTCAAACTAGAAAGCTTTCGAAAATCGTAATTAATGTTCAAATTGATTTATGTCTTTTACCCTTACCGTGAGGTAAAACACAACAAGCTAAATATTTCAAATATCTCTCAAATTATCTGATTGGAAAAAGTGACTATAAAATTAACTGCTATATATTAGACATGTTAGTAACAGAGTGGTTCAAAGCGTCAGGTTCGCAATCAGGTGTCGTGGGTTCAATCCTCTGCTAGCTAAGCGCTTCATCATTGCATAAGCAACTACATATTTCCGCTCACAATGAAGCAAGTGGAAGGAAATCAAATTTTGTAAGATTATAAATAAAGATGTAATCCTAAAAGGTATGGCAAAAATTGCAGTATTTTAAACTATGTGTAACTAAGAGAGTTTCTGTAATTTTGTAACCTTTTCAGTCTATGCATATGTTGAATGTAACTTTCCAATGAATCCTCTTACCTGGTGAAGATCTCGGCGATGTAAGCGCCGGCGCCCGTCTTGCCGTTGTGCACCTCCCTGTAGGAAGACACGGCGAGGTGCTCCGGAGACGGCATGTCGGAGAGACGCTGCTCATTCTTCATTCGCACCACAAACACCCTGTGGAGATAAACAGATATAGAAAGTTCAAATTGGGCAGGCTTTTACAGTAGTTTGTTTCAGAAAGAGAATGACAGAATGGCACATCTTTACACATAACCCTCTTAGTAGTGTTTGAATTATAAATAGCTTAGTCAACCGAAGAGACAAACTGATAGAAGTGTGTTGTGGACCTGTTGCAAAGTAAACTCAACTTTTCCTCACTTCTGTTAAAATTGGTAATTGCATTTTCAAATATCGAAATGCTTTCTTGAGCAGCTAAACAATTTCACTGGCCTGTCTAGGACCTAGGAGACAACAGGTCGCACACTTCTAGTGTACCATGGTGTATTCAAATCACCCGGTATCCGGAGCCTTATTCCCATCAAGTTGGGATATTGATACCATAATATTTGGATAATTTGTATAGCGCCGTTTTTGTGAAAAAATCACCTCAAGGGCGCAGATGAATAAGTGTTAAGTCGAATGTGTCAGAGTACTGATCAACCCTAGGTGTGGGCAACTCGCCGTGCTAAAAATATCCATCGTGTGCGCAAGATTATTGCGGCGCGGGCTGTAGCGCTTTAATTAAAGAGAACAATATTTTTTATATTCAACTTATACAAAAGAAGAACAGATATGGATAACTAAATATTAGAACTTATTGTTTATGGAAGTTGTGAAAAAATAAGACAAAAATTCACATCTCACGCACACCACAGGTTATTAATCCTACCAACTCCTTTAGGTTGATGTTTCGAACTGTCGTAATTCTTTCATAATTTCACGACATTACCGTTATGCTTTTCAGTTGATCGCAATTTGTTCAAAAGCTGAAACGCATTGACAATCACCATTTAACGGGGACTGATTAAATTTAAAAAATGAAATGGCGCTAATCATTGAATTGCGACAATGTCGAAGGTGACAAAAATTTGAAACACATCAACATTAGTGAGTTTGTATTCATATTGAGTAGTTGCCTGCATGTACGTATTTGGACAATTTATGTGTATTAAAAGAACCTTCAGCAACGGAGAGAATTATTGTGATAGGCTGCAGTAAAAGCTTTTTTTACCAGTCTGAAGATGCCCGTTGCAAAGTGAAACCGATCCAGTCAAAAATAAACAAGTGGGAATAAGTTATAAGGGTTTCTTAATCATAAATTCATATTGAAAATAGCTTCAGTTTCGGGATACCATGCAGTATCCTCTGTACAGCAGAAAAATAATGATGCTATAAGCAACATCTCTAGAAATACCTGTAGCAGCAGATGGCGCCGTTCCTCTCGCTGACGCGTGGCGTGTACAGGCGGAACAGCCATCTGCCGTCGTACTCGCGCACCTTGTCCCAGCGGAAGCCCTGCAGGGAGTCTTTGGGCGGGGTGCTCGGGGGGGTGGTGCACCAGATTGTCATCTGAAAGCGAGGCCGGTTAGTAAACTACCACTAAACCAGCCACGTCCAACTACTCTGACACGAGCCATTTATCCACGGTATTGGGTATCCACGACTAAAATACTTTATACATAATAATCTTCTTAAAGAATGGAATTACTGACGACCAAAAAGGCTCAAATATGCATTATGTATACTATACGATGTATAGTCAACAATTCATCATTCGTCATTCATCCATTCACTCACTTAGTATTTCCGTCATACCGTTGGATTCTCCTTGCCGCTTGGTGCACGTCACGGCGACGATCTTCACAGTGAAGTTGGTGTTGCGTGCCATGTTGTCGAAGCGAGCCTTAATATCGTCTATTCATTGCAATTTTCATCATTCGTAGTTCACTAGTCATCATTCGATGTTGATTGGTCATTATTAATCGTTCATCACTCATCTTCATTTGCCATTCACTCACTGTTCATTACTTTTTATTCGCCATCATCCGTTGTTCAACCGTCTTTCATTCAGTTGGTATTATCATATCATAATTGAAAATAATAAAGTGTGACAAATTACCGGCTCGCCAGGCCTTTTTATGCGAGTCACGGCGCTGATCTTCACGGTGAAGTTGGTGTTGGGGGCCATGTTGTCAAAGCGGGTGCTGCGCGTCGTGGCGGGCACGTGGCGGATCTTGGGCCCCCAGGACAGGGACTCCATGGCGCCCTCCGCGTTGAGGAAGGAGGCATTGCTGAACAACTCCACCTGGAAAGAATATTTGCGGTCAGTTTTATTGGTCAGATATTAGGAGACTGGAAGTTTTGAAGAAGGTCATCTTTACCGAAGAGACAAACCTGTAGAAATGTGTTGCGGGCATGTCAGCGTGGCCTAACTAAGGTTAATTTTGTCTTACTTCAGGTGAAATTCTTCAAACATTTTCAAATATCGAATTTCTTTCTTGAACAGATAATTTGTTTCATTCGTGTCTGGGGCTTAGGAGTCGAAAGGTCTTGAGTAAATTGATAACTTCAGATTTATTTCAAATCGGTATAAATTAAACATCTATTGGTTTATCTCTTCAGTGGTCAGGCCAGGTGAAGGAAGCCTGTACGCTGTAATGAACGAACAAACCATTTTTTAAATCCATTATTCTAAGTTTTTTTGTATCTACAAAAACTACACTTTAAAAAAATATGTCGATCTGTGTTAGAGGTGTAACGGAAGCCGATATTGTATTTTTATTATTTCGCGGACGCGGATGTGTAATTGGTACATATTAGAAATTCATCGAGGACAGGAAATGTCGTGGGGTGTTCTTTTCGAGTATTCACTTCCAATATTTTACACATGGTTGTCGAGTTATTCAATAATTGTACAAAATAGTTCCAAGTAGGGCATGTTTTTGGTTTAATTTTGGCACTTTACTAGTGTAAACACAGATTTGTGGAGGATCGTTAGATCTACACCATATTTTTTATTACTACTAAATAATTATTAACTAAGAATTCAGTTGCGATAATTATGAAAATATCAACAGATGTCACTCCTGTAAATACTGTAGTGGGACTCTACTTTTTCAATTTTTCATTAATATCAACGCGGGAATTAGCATAAGTTTGATGACTAAGAGTTCTGATACACCAGGGAGAGAAGAGGAACAGAAACTCAAGACATCATGAGCTATGAAGTAGTGAAGGGGGCTTCAGAAGCCGTACACCTTAATCAACTCGGACCCGCTGACATGGTAATAGGATAGGAACTCACATTGTAGCGGATGACCTTCCCGTTGGGTTCCATGGGAGGGAGCCAGGAGACGAACAGCAGACCCACTCCGCTAACGGGATCGTGGCGGCAGGTCAGGGTCAGGTTGAAGCAGGGCCCCGCCGCGCCGTCCATCGTAGAGCCGTTGACAGGGGGGCTCCAAGAGCCGCACTCCTTAGTCAACTCGGAGCAGGAGCGAACCTGGTGAACGGAATAAATGCATTATTATTTATTTTTATTTTTTTCGTAGACAACTTTGTGGTTTGACATATTTAATGAAAATGAAATACGTAATAACTTTGTACCGATTTTATTAAAAAAATTATGGCCGACCGGTTTCGCTTAGCCTAAGAATCAGGGTACAAAATTAAACTTAACAAAAAATAAAAAGTGTGCGGCTATATATATCTACAGTGGGAGAACGCAATATGAAATAAATAAAACAACAGTGAGAAAACAACAGAATAACATTTAAACTATGATAAAGGAACAGAGAGAAAGAGACAGATAATATGAAATGAAAAAGGCAAATGGCGATGATGCTTAGGCTAAGCGAAACCGGTCAGTCATAATTTTTTAATTAAATCTGTGGTCTTATACAAAGTTAGTATTTCATTTTCAAATTCATTATTGATTGAGACATGATTGAATACAAAATATAAGAGGCTAAAGAGGCAAAAGAAACTTCGTCTTTTGAGGATTAAACAGAAAGGATTCACAGCCGCAATTGGTCACAGCCTAGACTTCACTGCATTACTTGAACCTATGAAGCCATTCACCACCGTGTTGACGATCACATAAGGCCAGCAGACTCACCCTAAAGATGTAGCTGGTGTCCGGCGTCAGGTTGTCGAACATGTACGGCAGGTTCCGGTAGTTGCCCGAGTGCACAGCCTCCTTGTCGGCGCGCTCGGGCCTGCCGGGTTCGTGCGCCAGCAGCTCGTAGTAGTGCACGTACTCCGCAAGCGGCTCGGGAGGGGGGCTCCAGCCCACCGTCACCGAGGACATGGTGAAGCCCTTCACCACCATGTCGGGGATGAAGTGCGGATCTGCAAAGGATGAATGGATCAGATTAATACACGTTCGGGTGACATTAAACAGCCTTGCCTCGATGGCAGTACACAAACTAGCCTAACTCGGGTAGCAAAATGAAGAAGCTAATTACCCAGCTCAGGGGAGTTGATCAAAGTTTGTTTGGTGACATTAGTTTTGACAGAAACGGGCACTCCGTTTGATAGATTCCTGATATTAACCAACAGATTTCAGTCTATGGAGGCATAGACCTCAGGTATATTGTCCTTGTTCTATCAGTACTTTGATGGAAGGTGCTCCAAAGAACTAGCATCATCTTTTCAGCACCGGTGCACAGCTGAGAGAAATGCTGACATGTGCCCAACATTTGTATGCGGTTGACATTTGCCACATTAGAATGGGCCGTTTTTACAACTCTGAAATGATTTGTAATGATTTGCTGGCCTCTGTGTTTTCTCCGTTCTACAAAATGAGTATTTTCAAGACCCAGGTTCACTCCTTTCTTAAAAAGATCCTCCACACAGCATCCCCATACATGACATGAATTTTCCCGTGTGGAGTTATTATAAAAATTTACAAAGCCTTGCCTCACACTTTACTAACTGACTACATACCCTGTTCCAGAGTCTTGATCCACCTTGGATCAGCATATGCCTGCCCATGGCCCTGAGAGTTCTTGGCCACGATCTTCAGCTGGTAGGGCGTGTTCGGCTCCAGGTCTGCCACCACAAACTGCGTGCTGGCCGCACTGATGGGCGAGGAGTGGTAGGTCCACGTTTCTGTGCCGTTCTTGCGTAGCTGGAGACTGTAGGACTCCACTGGGGAGTTGCCGTCGTTCACCTGGAATGTGGTTTAAATGAATCTAAACTACAGGAAACTCACATAAAGTAGTTCTGCCTTAGAAAAGGGTAATTTGGTAAGTGACAAATCCAATAGGCTTCTATCCCAAGATGGAGGGAAGTGAATGAAACAATAGTTGTTTACAAAAAAAATATTAAATACATGTTTAGAGACATGCGTGATAGTTTACACTAATTTGTTATAGTAAAATGTATATAGGTCAATTTTTTACTGTTACATGTTATCAATACATTGTGTACTTATACAAGCATATGCAAGAGTTTCCTATGCGATACTTATGTAAACAATGGTTGGTCACTTACCAACTCTTGGAATGTACACTGAGAGAACCTGTATTAGCGAATGATACTTTTTTTTTAATTGTATTTATTATCTAGCGAAAGTATAGCCAGCGTCTGTGCAGTACCAAGATAAAAAAATTGACCTATAAAAACATATTAGGTCCCAAGTAGGAATACTTCTGCTTTGCAAGTCTTCCGGCATCAGGTTTAAATATAGGCCTGGATGAGAGTGGCCTAGAATTATCAAAACTTGAGATATTTGAGGCAGGCCTGTCTTAAGCTGGACGCCAGAAAGATTATAAATAAGAAGCGTCTTAGAAAGAAAGTGTCCCACAGGGTTCCCGTTTGGGACCCAATGTATATACAGTCGAACTTAGTTATAAAAATCACGGTAATAGCGAGGTCACGGCTATAATGAGCAATTACTTAATGATATGTTGGTTCGGGCTTATTTTTATAGAATCGTGTGGGGTTATAACGAGGTCGCTTCACTGATATAACGTCCAAATAATATTGTCAACTCAATGCGACCGGGTATAAGAAAAAAAAACCCAATTCTCAAATGTCATAAACAAGACAAAGAAAGCCGCCCGTCCTGCACGGCGGCAGACTTTCCGCAAATCACGTTAAGGAGGGTTTATAATCCCTGATAGTTGTCGCTCTAAGAAACATTTCTATCCAGTACTATGTACTAGTACCTATGTGCGTACAGTTTATTATTATTATTAGTGTAATCATAAATTAATCATAAATTAAATCATTTCGTAGTTAGTTAAACATGATTTTCGTAATAAAAAAATGTGTTGCTTTATAATATGCAAGCTTTCATACCACGGGGTAAATATCGATATTAGAAGGTAGGTACTTTTCTACCTACCTACGTTTATAACGAGTAATGGCTATAAGGAGCAAATTCGGTTGGTCCCTTCGCGCTCGTTATAACCAAGTTTGACTGTGGGGCTATTTCACCACCTCTCAATAAACTACTATTCATTAGTTAACTCTAATCATCGGAATATTCGTTAGTTATCTCTTTCCGCAAGTTTGACTGGCAACGTCGCTTTTTTTCAAACCTTATCCCGTCTGCTGTCACGTCTGTCAATACAATGCCGTTATTTCTAACATAAACTAACTTTCACAACACAACATTCGCGCGCGAAGCTCATTACATCCCTCTCACCAAATAGTTAAACGCGTCTCTATATTTAAATAAAACATATTTCTATTTTATAACTTTATTGTATTATTCAGGGGCTATTTCACCACTCCTCAAGAAGCTGTCAACGTAAAGTGCACAAGTTAGTATCTATCTTCTGATTTAAAATGGCGGCGTACTGTTTTGACAGCTGACAGTAGGCGAGTTTTCTGTTGAAGTTGATTTTTTACTGTAATTATGGAAGTGGTTGAAGATTTAAATATCTTAGACGAACAGGACATGGCGGAAAGACGTAGACCGCGTGTTTTCAAACCAAGAGTCAATTTTTTATACGTCTTAGATGACATTGAGTTTAGGTCAAGATTTCGCTTGACAAAAAATGCCGTAAAGGAGATACAAAATCAAGGATAAAATCTCTCCAAGAAGCACACGGTATGTAATTCTAATATACGCCTTCACAATGTATCACGGAATATACTATGAAATAACAACAATCTTTGGCAGTACAATATACCCACATACAACATGTTCATGCTTACAAACTATCAACCTTCACCAAGCAATAATAGACACTCCCCAATGCACTTCACTAATATAATTTAATAATAAAGTTATAAAATAGAAATATGTTTTAGTTAAATATAGAGACGCGTTTAACTATTTGGTGACAGGGATGTAATGAGCTTCGCGCGCGAATGTTGTGTTGTGAAAGTTAGTTTATGTTAGAAATAACGGCATTGTATTGACAGACGTGACAGCAGACGGGATAAGGTTTGAAAAAAAGCGACGTTGCCAGTCAAACTTGCGGAAAGAGATAACTAACGAATATTCCGATGATTAGAGTTAACTAATGAATAGTAGTTTATTGAGAGGTGGCGAAATAGCCCCTGTATATTTAATTAAAAATTAATGCCGGATGGCACGGAACTTCAATGAAATAGAATTTACTCACAGTCCAGTTGAGGTATATCTTCTTGGCTCCGACGGCCTTCATGAAGTCGATGCTAATCAGGGGCTTCTCCAGCACGAGGAGATCTACTCGCTCGATGACCATCGCATTCTTGCTGTTGTCCTTCACTCCGCAGAGGTAGGTTCCTGGGAAATAATCAGTAGTCAATGTAAGATAGGTTAAAAGGATCCTACTGTACAAAACCAGTGGAAGGAATACCCATAGTGGAACAATTGGAAAGAACGAGGGGAGAGAAAAGCAGCTTTGGAAGTACAAAGCTGAATTTAAATAATTAAACAATATTATTATAATGTAAACAATATAATTTCGGGTGTGATGTGATGGGAGTACGAAAATTTGTACAAGATTGATACGAGTCTTTTCTTGACTCAGCTTTAATACTTCCTCTCCTTAAAAAGATACTCGACAGAATATACCCAAGATGATAATTAGCAATGCGGAGTTAAAATAAAAAACTTTTTTCTTACCATTGTCCTTCTTGCTAATGTCCTGTATCTTCAGAGATCCATTGACGTGAGTCTCGTTGAGTTGCAGCGTCACCTGGTTCTCAGGGGGGAACTTCATCGACATGTCCTCCACCTTGCGCCATTTCACTTCCGTTAGGTTGAATCCTGGAGAATATAATATAGACAATTCGGTCATGATAGTATTACTATCTTTTTTTATTATTATTATGACATACACAGTACATGATTATTACAAATTAAATTAACGAATGCTGTGGAAATGAGATCCTTGAGACGAATGTGCGGTAAAACCATGTATGACCGTATTAAAAATGTGGATATCCAGAAAAAATGCAAGGCTGATTGATGTGAGCGTAATGAATAGAATCAAGAAAGGGACACTTAGATGGTTTGGGCATGTAGAGCGAATGAACGAAGAAAGGAGTGTGAAAAGAATATACGATGCGAAAGTGAATGGAAGAAGAAGTCGAGGACGACCGAGAAAGAAATGGCACGATCAAGTAAATCAAATACTTGAATCGGGTCATGTGAAGAGTCAGAATAACAGAAGAGTGTGTATGAATGCGAATGAAGCGAGGAGTGTGTGCCAAGACAGAGTTATATGGCGGTCCGTCCTCTCTGCCTACCCCTGCGGTAGATGATTTGGGCATGTAGAGCGAATGAACGAAGAAAGGAGTGTGAAAAGAATATACGATGCGAAAGTGAATGGAAGAAGAAGTCGAGGACGACCGAGAAAGAAATGGCACGATCAAGTAAATCAAATACTTGAATCGGGTCATGTGAAGAGTCAGAATAACAGAAGAGTGTGTATGAATGCGAATGAAGCGAGGAGTGTGTGCCAAGACAGAGTTATATGGCGGTCCGTCCTCTCTGCCTACCCCTGCGGAGAAACGGCGTGATGGGTAGTTAGTTAAATTAACATTGGTATCTATTGCGTATGTCAATATTTATATTTTAATGTACCACTCTTTCGGTTGCATACGTCGTTTGTGGGTAAAAAGATTACAATTCTCTGCTTAGTTCTGACCAAGACACACTCACCCTCAAACAAGCAGTAGATGATGGCCTGCGAAGAAGGCAGCACCCTCAGGGGCGAGGGACTGGTCCCCGTCGACCTGGCCAGCAGCGCCAAGTCTAGCGCCACGTCGCTCTGGGCGCCCCCGGCATGGCACGTATAGCGGCCGTGTTGCAGAGCGGTGGAGCGCGTCACGTGGAGGCGGGCTACGACCCCGCGCAACCGGTTGCCATCCACGTCCGAGGAGAGCGTTAAGTTTTCCAGGGAGGTTGTAAACCTGAAAGACAAAATATTAACAATCAATCACTAAAAAATTGTGTTTTTTTAAATACTAACTCAAACCAGGAGAGCCCTTAGGTGAAGGAAGAAATAAACCTAGACCTTGAAGGGATCCATGTTGTAGAGAAGGGCGATAACACGAACGCGAACGCGAAAACCAACAAGTTATTTTACAGTGGTAGATACTCCAAGTATTGCCCTGGTGAAAGACCACCATTCAGAATCGAAACATTGCTTGAAATGGCTTAGCCGTGTTTGGTGACCAGATCTGAAAAGCCAGGTACTTCCTAACCTTTCCTATTTCCTTCCCCTCCCCACTACCTTCAGCCTCACAACATACCCCAATTGGGGATGCTAGTCTCACTGGCTCTAGATGTTTGGGAGCAGTATCAGTAAAACAGGCATGAGCAACAACGTGTCATAAAAACAAACTGTTGTCATGTGACAAATACCACACACATTTGTTGTATCTCCTGACTGTACCGGAGCAGAAACGATCAATGATGCTAGTTCTTTGGAGCACCTTCCATTGTTATACCGGTTAAACAAACAGCACTCCCACATCTCGTCTATGTTCCAAAGATTGCAATCCATCCGTTAGGATAGTAGGGCATACTTGAGATTTGTACTACAAGGTCAACAACAGTTGTGAATTATTACAGAATCTGCAAACTCTCTACAATACGCTCAGTTTCTGAAAGAGCCAACTTAACTTTAGCTTCGATGGAGCCCCCGTGCCTGAGCTAGTCACTTAAGGATACAGCGAGTATGTCAATGGAAAGCTTCCAGAGAAGATTGTTTCCATTGAAAGAGACTCGATTATCGTTTAAATCCCTCACATGCAATTCTACAGTTTTTTTTAGCTAAAATTTAGAATAAAATATCTATTTTATCCCGTCGCCCTTGTAAGTTACTAAACATAACTGGAGTTGCAAGGGGAAGGGGAAGGGAAGGGAAGGGGAAGGGGAAGGGGAAGGGAAGGGGAAGGGAAGGGGAAGGGGAAGGGGAAGGGGAAGGGGAAGGGAAGGGAAGGGGAAGGGGAAGGGGAAGGGGAAGGGGAAGGGGAAGGGGAAGGGAAGGGAAGGGAAGGGAAGGGAAGGAAGGGAAGGGAAGGGGAAGGGGGAAGGGAAGGGGAAGGGGAAGGGGAAGGGGAAGGGAAGGGGAAGGGGAAGGGGAAGGGAAGGGAAGGGAAGGGAAGGGAGGAAGGGAAGGGGAAGGGGGAAGGGGAAGGGGAAGGGAAGGGGAAGGGGAAGGGAAGGGGAAGGGGAAGGGGAAGGGGGAAGGGAAGGGGAAGGGAAGGAAGGAAGGGAAGGGAAGGGAAGGGCTGGTAAGATTTTAATTCTGAATGAAGTTCTTTGACCAGGGTTTAACTTAAAATATCTTCCACCCTGAAAGACTATGATACTAGACGGTCCGACTTACTCTTTCCCATCAATCACAATGGGCGTATCATTGAAGGTCCACTCCACGGGCACCTCTGGCGGAGTGACGATGCAGGATATGGTGCAGTTGGAGCCGAGCCGGCCTTCCGCCTTCACCCCCACTATCTGAGCAGCGGTGCCTGGAAATAAATAACAATTTATATTTTTGTTTGTGTACATACTATTACAACATAACAGGTATTTTTATAAGAGTACCGTTGATACATTTAGTATTTTTATTATTTACAATAAAGGATCCCCCCCAAATATGATCGAGATGACATCCCACTTCCTGAGATAGAGAGGCTGCTCGAATTGAGGTTTAGCCATTGCACAAAGGTTACATTTGAAGCTCAACGTTACATTTGGCATTACAAAGTTACAATTTTTTTAAATTATTAAATTAATAACAAACCACGAACGTGGGTATTACCACAAAATCATTATTCTTGTCATATTTTAATCAATGTGAATTATGCACACATTCTTGTGGCATTACATACACATATATCATGTATTAAATGTTAGTATTATGACTCGTAGTGATATGTTCCGACCACAGCCCAAATTATCTACCTTGATAAGCTGGGCACGATATAGCATAGGCGACGAAACAAACCGCACCAGAAGATTTGGTTTGGCATTCATTCCAACCGCCTACGCTTTTTACACACATATCTCCAATTCCCATCCTTAAATAATAAACATTATTATATCAACAGCCCTCCACACTAATGACTAAATTTATATAAAAGTATTGCGAAACCTATGATGCAATCAAAGATTCAGTTTACAAATTGCCATAAATCGAAAAATCAGGTCTGCTACCCTAACATCAATACATCTTTCTATAGTTTTCCAATTAATTCTTATCTATATTTGCTAAATACCTGATGTACATACAGTCTTTTATCGCTTAATACTTCAAACTTTTAATCTTAGAAAATGGATTCTACAGAATTAAAATTAGGCATGATCTCGAGAAGAAGTAAGATTGTGTAGGTAGCAAAGGCAGCAATGGGCTGGGCATTGGCCATGTGGTAAGAATGCCAGATGACAGTAGAGCAAAAATCATGAGTTAGTGGGTGCCCCAGTGGAAGCTACCCAGAGGCAGACTGAGGAAGAGCTGAACGGACGGCGTGGAAGAAGATTGTAGCATTAATCCCACTCTGAGATATAGACTAAGTTAAGTAACTTAGCGTAGAATTTAGCCTTAGCAGAAAACTTAGCGAAGAATTACACAATATCATTTCACCAAATGAAAAGAGCCCGAAAGCAGCAAAAATTATATCTCTGAGGCATATGCGTCGTAAAACCTTTACGAACGTATTACGAATGGGGAGATTCAAAAAGAATGCAAGGTCCATGTAAACATAATGAACAAGTTTTGGACAGAGAAGAGAGTGTCAGAACAATACACAACGAGCGAATGGGTGGAAGAAATCGAAGACACCTCAGGAAGACATGACACGATCAAGTGAATCAGTCGGATCATGTCAAGAATCGAAATCACATAAGAGTATGTAGGAATATATATGAAGCAAGGAATGAGTAGCTTTCCATTCTCTCTGCTTACTCTTGCGGCGAAACGGCGTCATACAATGCAAACTATAAGCGTGACAGAGCTGTACTCGTTTGTTAAATCAATACATTAATTATTTACTTTGGGAACAATGATCTATGCTTCATTGATATTTGTATAGCACTCATGAGAGTCATCGCACCATTTGTGTCAATTCAAAACAATACATTATTTCTGTGTGCGAGAGAAAGAACGGAACGAGACAAAAAAATCAAGTTTTGAGTTAAGTATGCAGAATTGTTCCTTAGATTTCTAACAAGGAAAAATGAGATGAGTCAGAAAATAAAATAAAGGACATATGACATGATTACATGAAAAAAACAAAATTCCTAAATTACGAGTATGTTTTGACTCTCGTGAAAATCTACGTTATTTGACTCATTCCGTTCTTCCTTTCCCACACAGATTTATGCAAATGAAAGCCTGTTAGAAAGAATTTCAGATTTATGCAATATTGCACAAGAGTCCCAAATGCCCGGAGCCAGTGGACTTATGTCATCCCCGATTTGGGGAATTTTGTGAGGCTGAAATAAGTGGGGAAAGAAAACTTGGGAAGTATGCAAATGCTTGACGTGTGCATTGTGAAGCTAAAAGTCAGTTGATGAATCAAAAAAATCTCACTGATTACTTGTGATTCAATTTTCTTTACTTAAAACAAGAATTCATTCAACGTTGAATGACTCTAATTTTGAAATTGGTGGAATTAATGCAATTTTCATAAAAGTTTTCGACTAACTAACTACCACTGCTGAGATAAGCCGATAGAAATGGGTTGTGGGCGTGTCCGTGTGCCCAAAGTTAGCTCAATTCCTTACTTCTGATACAATTGATCAAACATTTTCGAATATCAAAAATTCTTTCTCGAGGAGATAAAAAAACACAAAAAAACATTTCAAGCAACGTTTCGATTCTGAATGGTGGTCTTTCACCAGGGCGATACTTAGTACGAGGCCTGTTCAAAAGAAAAGGTGAATTTTGAATTTTCGCAGGCTGTGTACATTCGATTATCGATTTTTTGTTGTTGTTGGTTAACATATGTTTATCATATGTTAGCATTATCATCCATTTTGGATTAGTGGTTTGTTTTTGACAACTGGAAAGGTTAGTCACGTTTTTGTGTGTTCTTCGATTTTTTTACTTTAAAAAATTTTTTTTTTCCTTTCCAGTTGTCAAAAACAAACCACTAATCCAAAATGGCTGATAATGCTAACATATGATAAACATACGTGTACCAACGTAACAAAAAAAAATCGATAATCGAATGTACACAGCCCGCGAAAATTCAAAATTCACCTGTTCTTTTGAACAGGCTATGTATATATAGTATCTACCACTCTGGAACGTGTCGCAAATATGCTTTTTATTATTTTATATGAATTAAATGTGTTACGACACATATTAATTAAATAAAAGTTATTTGCGCAGGCCGGGTTTGAACCCGCAACCTTGGATTCGTAGTCGAGGGTGTTACCACTTGACCACGGAGGCCGTCAAAATGTGTGCGCTAGTTCAACGTTTGGGTGGTTTCTTCAGAATTCAGTCAAGAATTTCTTCTCCTCATGATAAACAGAGATGATAGAATGCTACTAACTGCTGTTCACATAGGATAAAAGCTAGAACTGGTAGAGGAAGGACGAAAGAGTCTCCTGACACTCCTTTCTCCGTTCGTCCTCCCTACATGTCAAAACCATAAACATGGGTGTATGTAACGCCACACAATTCTTTGTTTTGACATACACTCCTTGCTTCATTAACAATCATACGTCATCTCATACTCTTCTGCTATACCCTAGACATGACGTATGATGATATTGAGCACTGGTTTACAAATTGCCACTGCACTGTTGTCCTATTTTTAGCTAAAAACGCATTCAGAAATGGGTACAACAGACACATTATATTTAACGCGAATTCATATGCAGATTGCAGTCACCATATTTCACGCCCTCGAGATACTGTTTACAAAACGTTGCAAATTTAAATATGAACGACATTCGTATAAATGAATTTCCTACTTAAACCAGATTTAAACGGATTAAACGACAAAACTATTCAAGAGTTGATCGGCTGTCTCTGACAAAGGAAATGGCAGATGATGGTGATAACGACTTACATACAACTAGTTTGCATTTATTATTTTATCCGTAGGAATATTCTAAAATTATATGAAAGACAAAAGTAAAGCTCCTGGTGGGGCTGACGGAAGTGGAGGATGGTAGAGAAAAATGGAAGAGGAAGGTTGGAAAGTAAGTATCTGGCTGTTACTAAACACGACTAAAGCCATTTCAGGCAAAATTTAGTGTTGGTCTCTCGTCAGGGTGATACTGAGAGTATCTATCGCTCAGATGATATAAATACAACAAAAATCATTGAAAAAGTATTGTCTGCATTAATTATTTGGTATTTATTAGATGTCTCTCAGTATCGTTCTGGCGAGACCCACCATTAAAAGAGAATTGAAATGTTACTTGAAACGGCTTTAGCTATGTTAAGTGACAAAATCTGAATAGTCAGGTTCTTCCTGACCTTCCCCTTCTTCTTTCCTTCTCCCGCTTCTTTCAGCCTCACAACATTCCACAAAGACGAGATGGCATTAAGTACTGGAATATTCAGATCAAATCAGACAAATATATCATATCATAGCTGGAAAGGCAAAAGGGCTTAAGCGACACTGAATGAGTTTAATAGTTTTTTTTCTGCATTGCATGCTCTGACTCTCGTTTGATCCTAAAGACTTTTGTGGCCCTTCAGCCATCTAAAATATATTTACCATTTGAGAGACGGCTTGACTCAAGCTGTACAAGTTTAGAACTTTTTGTCGCTTCAGGTAACTCAGTGAGAGCATTGAGTTACCTGAGTTAACTTTGTTTTCAAAATCCAACCAGGCACTGAAGACTTATGAATTTTATTGTAAAACAAGTTCTCTGGTGTAAACTTCCCAAAATGGCACTTCAGCCCTTTTGCCTTTCCGGCAGCGATATAATACATAAAGCCATTTAAAGCAACATTTCAATTTCGAATGGTGGTCCCTCATCAGGACGATAATGGGAGAATCTTCCACTATGGGAGGAGTTGCATACAGACAATATTTTAATTTACCATAATTCAAAATGTAACGAAAAAAAATCTTTTTAGACATAGACATAAAATACAAGACACGTCATATTCATACAAATTGAATGATAAATTCGGCACACTCTGATATCTGTTTGAAAACTTGTAATGCATGAAAAGGATAGCCATACCAAGCAGAATATGTGTGTATAAATGAGATAGCTATATGAACGTCCCACGTTACATTCTCAACGTTACAAGCCTTCTGTTCCCTAACGAACTTACGAGTGAAGTAGCATGCGACGTACTCGTGTACTGTCGCTAGGTTGTCTTCCACACACTTGTGTATTTCTGCATTCGCTACCTCACTTATACCATTTGTATGTGAATAATTGTATTAATTGAAATAATAAGTGATTTGTGTGTACTTCGCATGAAAAGAAACTCCATGAGATTTGTTTTTTGTTCCCGAATGATTTTTACACTTGTCAAAAGCACAGGAAGGCATTTTATCTCAGAAAAGAGCTTACAGCGATGCGTTTGTGGCAGCTGGTGACAGCGTGTTTGTCAAACTAATGTTTGTGCGAGACTAAACGCAGTGAATCTCAGATATGCCACGTTGGCTTAGTTTCGCGCAGTCACGAGCGTTGTCTCAGTAACGTATCTACATTATTTAATTCATCTAAGTTTTTAGTCAAATTGTGTTTGGCCTCGCCAAGTGTAGAACTGGAGATTTTAGAAACCAAAGGGAGATTGTGGCATGAGGAGTTGCCGACTGTCACCAAGCTCCGCGCAAACTGCACGGAGTATCGAAGCGCAAGGGACCCGCCATTTTAGTCGCCTTTAGGTTATCAGCGCCGCGTCCTTGTCCGGGTTTCGGTCCAAATGCCGGCGTGTTCAGTGGAAATTGGATCGACCAAGTGAACTTTTTAACGGAATAACATTTCACCGGGAAGTACAAAATATTAAATCTATTTTTAATGATTTGAAAAATAAATTATAGACGTTGGCCACATTGATCAATGTTAGTGATGTGACACCGATGGGTTTTGATATCGACTATTGAGATTTTGTCGTTATTGTTTAATTATTTTATTGAAACGCTGTGGTTTAAGATAGTAGTGTAATGACCCTACCATATGAGCTACAACCTATGTCAGTAAAAACATGAACTAATCTTCAGTTTTAAATTGCGCACCTTTAATGTTTTTATGTCAAATAATTCAAATCCAAACATCTCATTGTTAACTTAATTGTAATATCCCAGACTGTTATTTTGGACTATGGTATGCGGTTAGAAGTTAGACCATGCCCATGGCATTGAAAATGAAGGTATAAAACGCATGCTCATTAGTAAAATTTACCTGAAGTGAGCTCTGCCAGGTGAGCACGCTTCTGTATATTATCTCTGAACATAATATAAATAAATATTAATATGCCATATATTCTACGTAGTTACTTATAAGATGGAGCCTAGGAATTAAGATTTGTACAGCGCCGTTTTGGGGAAAAATCTCCTCTTATCCAAATATTATTAATATTAAAGTAGGTCATTCCTGTGCAGTAACTCTGCATTTCTTTAATTGAATATTAGTGTCAACGAAACTGATGCGCTTTGCGTACAGATTGAAAAAGGAGTGGGTGCTTTCGCGTAAGTGCGATTTGCAGCAGTATTGGTGAACTAAGCTAGCGACACTATGTTTCAAACTAATAATGACCTTTAGGCCCAGATCCAAGGAGCTTGCCACTCTGCTAAATCGCTGCGTTACTGCTAATGTAATATAAACAAGGGAATATCAATCTGGGTGTTGTAATGTCTATTGAGAAGTTGAATGAACTTTACAGCTGTAACAGGGGATATTGATAAATAAATATCATGAGAGTCAACATCAGTGGCGACTCGTGCAAAAGGCCTAAATTAAAAAAAAAAAAACTACCATTTTCATTTTAACAACTGTATACTCTCTGTAGCGTACGGGATAGGTATATACTATACCTATCCATTTTTTTAAAAAAAGACCATTCAGTTTAGTTAGGTATTTTAGACTTAAATTCAAAATAAAACTTTGTATGAAACAGACCTCGAATGCGTTACGAATGAATACTAGTACGAAAAAAGTTAAAACCCACCACTGGTTTGGATGTGTGGTTTTAAAGAGCCATAAGGTGTTATCTTATCTTGTTTATTTGGGTACATCCTTACACAAATGTTATAAGGGACATTGTTAAAAATTAAGATTCCAATAAAATATAATTATTAGGCTAACATGATGGCTTTTTTATCTGCAAAATAGTTACTTTAATTAATATGGTATTAAAAAAAATATATGAATGTTCTTCTTGATAAATTTTTTCAATATTAACTCCACCCACACAACTCATCTTTGGGGCTGATGTGCGGAGGGTGAACCTAGTTCTCGAAGTGTTCCATATTGTAGGAGGGAGGAAACACAAAAGCTAATAAGTCATTTCACAGCCGAACACAAGAACGAGTCGTAAAAACAAGCCATTCTAAATGGAAAAATAAACATTCCCGGGTTACGAATAACCTGACAATATTTGAAAAACTTCTACTGCCATCATGACAAGCGGAAGATGTTGCTTGTGCAATGATGGAGGACTTTTCACTATTATTCTATGTTTTATATCATATGTTATGTAAAAGCCCATGAGGGCGTATATAATTAAATAAATAAATAAACATGAATGCTCGGTGAAGATTGGCACCTCCGGCACACTAGAGGTTAACATCCCAAAAAAATACCAACTAAAACCTTTCAGTTGCACAAAAGGACATAAATATATCATCGACCTGCCTTCCGTAAAATATCTCTGTCAATCAATCGAATCAGTTTTAATTTCCCACTTAATAATTCTACGATGTTAAGTGAAGTTGATTAGTGCAATGACTCTAATGCCCCCAGTGCTCTCGAAATGCAAAAATAAATACATAATACAACTATAACTCACCGCAGGGGTTAGGCGATACTGAAAGTATATTTCACTCTATGAAGATATTCACAAGGAATGCAAAACTAACGAATGTTAGGTATAGGAGAATGGACAGTGGAAGCCTACACAAGGGAGACATGATCAAGTTAATCAAATACTTGAGGCCAACAATATCAAGAGTTATAATACTAAAAAAGCAAATGCGTATGTTTTGCATAGTTGGGGTGAAATATCACTGAATCGGGCCAACAGTACTTGGCTGAATAAAAGAATGTAACGTACAAAGAACAGTAAATTACAACTGAATGTAGTAATCGCTAACTAAAAATTGTCAAAGAAAAAGTGGCCAGCAGTCTACAATGGAATATTGATCACAATCCTGAAATATGAAACTGGCATTAAGGCATGAAACTGGTAGAGGAATGATAACGGTACACTAAATTCTGTCGAAATGAAAACCATGAGGCGTGAGCGCGGTAAAACATGTGTAACTGTATTACAAATATGGAGATGAGAAAAGATTGCAATGGCGATGTAAATGTAACAAACAAGATGCACAAGGGAATGTAGGAAGAAGTCGGGGACGCCCCAGGAAGACATGGCACAGTCAGATGAATTAGACAATTTAGTCACCTCATGTTAACAACTCAGTTTTGAAATAACTTACTCGCTTTTCTGTTTTCTACACCAACAACATAGGTCTCTTCAAGACCCTGGTCAACTCATTCCTTTTCTTGAAAACACCCTCCACACAGCAACCCCAAAGATGAAATACACGCTGTGGGAAACCACAAAGCCGTCTGTGTGGAGCTGACATTTTAAACAATTGCAAGCTTGTGGTGAAATATCGCTAAATTGCACCACATAAATGAAATGTTTTTTTTTTTATTATAGATGTGTAGTAAAGTGGGAGGTTATATTAACTGTATACTCCTTCGGGGAAATGGTTTAATGGCAAGATAATATATATTTTTATGTTCAATCAGAGATAGACATGTGCATTTCGAATAACTGCACAACGTAAATGACTGAAGGGATTTAATCTAAAACCTTCCTAATTTGTTTGCAAACACTAAGCAAGAAAACCTTTTTGGCCAATAAATAACAGTGAACTTGGTCTTATCTTTTAATTCCGCGGGGAGTCTTATCTCCCCGCAAGAATATAAAAACAAAAACAATCGTGTCACAGATTAAAGCCAAAACATCCTAAACTAATTCCTTTATATGAATGGAAATGTGGGCAAAATGAACCGAGTTCTGTAGAAGTTTCGGGTTAATACGAGACCTTGCACTAAACGGCGTGATGCGGATATTCCAATAATTGAAACGATCGCCAGGACTCAACATTACGCGGAAGCGACAAAATTAAAGTAACAATGTATGTTGTACATCTGTATACAACGCAAAAGGAGCCAGCCTCAACTTCTAAGAAAATAATCAAATTGTGCAATAATAAATGTGAATTATCTGTATAATAGAAAATTTTCACTCACCTATTGCGAAAATATCGCGGATTTGTATCATAAACAACACGTAAAGAGCCACTAGAATCCGTCTCATGCACGGACCCATTGTGATGGCGGCTGCTATATTATTCGCTTCGCTTTTCACGGCACACGAAACGAAATTTATCACGAAACTTGCGCACTAAACTAGGGTGATAATTCGCACATATTTATTTCAAACGTCCGGCATAACACAGGTTTCGGTATATACACATAAATAAAAAAAATACAGCCGCCCCTAGTTCTAGTTGACACCCACAAGCCGAGCGCGATCCCATAGAAACGTATTTACATGACGTAGATGAGCACCGGGCTCTTTTCCATCGAATACTATAGACTTCTTAGAATGAATTTGCCTTCAATTTCATACATTTGATCAAATGTCACTGATTATACTGACACCTAGTGTTGAGAATTTTAACTAACAAATAAATCAATACAAACATTACAAATCAAAAATAGTGTGGTTTTTCGCCATATTTTTTTGTATGATTTTAATTTCTGTCGTAAGTCTCGCTAGTGTTAAAAACTTCTTATTGTGTTTTATTGCTTCTGGATATGTATTATCTTTAGTATTTTGCCATTTTTAGAGCTCCGATATATTTATAAATGCGTGGGTACCGTTTTAAAAACTGGCGCCTCTTTATATCTCCTTTCTTGGAGTTTAATGAGTTTCTTGGATGATTCTAAATATTATTATGTTTAACTAAAAAAAAACTACAAAAAACAAAATTATCAAGCTTCCATTATTTTATTTAAATTTGATAATATATTGCGGAAATATATATATTTATAATGTGTAATTAGCAATACATTATATCATTACTAATGAGTTTAAAAAAAATGTTTTCAATTTCGATTTATTGGTAAATTACCGTTAACAACTTTTTTTTCGTCATTGTTTTTATCATTGAGAGTTAAGATTTTTTTAATAATGCTAAATAAATATAATAATAAATAAAAATACTAAATACATAAATAAAAATACATATTTTATGTTCTAAAACATATCACCCCTTTCTTTTATGAAATCGTTTTACGGATTCAATAGTATTTTTTCTCGGCTCTGCTTGTGTCTGTCTTGAAACCATTATTTCAGAGTTTTTTTCAATTTCCAGTAAATCTGAACCCTTTTAAAGTTCGCGACATTTGTAAACATGTAGAAGCATTAATATATAAAACGTTTTCATCAATGAATCTCTGTGAATAGGCATTATAATAATATAATCTAAATACGAAGTAAATTATAAGCATTAAAACATTTTAACAATGATTTAAAGTAAAGATTTAGATTAGCCCCGCGAACTTAAGCGAAAAATGGCGCAATCGAAATTCCATAGATTATTTGAAGTTGGGTCTGTGTGGGACAATTTTATTTTCTTTGGGAAATCAACAGTTAGATAATGACGAATTACATAGATGAATAATATAATTTTCACGAATTAAGGGTTCCCAAGTAAAAAAAAAAATTATGTACTCTGGATTTCACAAATGTTTTTTGAAAACATTTTTCCAGTCCCACATTGTGAAGGTTTCGTGCATTTTATTTAAGAATATAAAAAAAATTGTTTTTCGTGCGCGGAAATATTTATTTTAAAATATTGGTATTTGAGAAAAAAACCATCAACTCTAAAATACAACCAAGACCTTACATTTTGTAGAAGCAAACATCATAATAATTATTATGTTTTAGCGTTTTGAACCCCGTTGATGCTATGGCATGTCTACTATATATTTTTCGATTCTTCAGTAAAATACAACATTATGAGAAAATATTTTTTATACTCCGGCTTGGTTATTAAACTTATCAAAAAGTTATTTATAAATCATTGAACAAAATTCAATAATGCCCCGTAATAAATAATGCATTGATAAAACAGTTTTCTACAAGCCTTTATATTTTATTGACCGAAAAAGTTTAGTTCTAGTTTCAGACTGCAGGGTAAAGTTTTCCCAATTCAATGACCGAGTTCCCCATCTGCACAATAAACAGTTCTATGGATACCGCGGCGGGAGCATGGTCGTTGTCGTGTTTATCCGCGAAGTTTTCATTGTAATTAGTGTTAAAAACGTAGTCCGAGGTGAAAAAATACAACCAGTGATAGTTAAACAAAGTGGCAGTGATATACCATTATGATTTGTGAGTTTGAGTGTTAATTTTTAAAGTTTAAGTGTAAAACCAACCAAACGTCATTCTGATAGTCATCAATACAATAACGGATCTTCTTCGATCAATGGGTATGTGCATCCACATTAATTGCACAATTAAACCGTTCGTTTTGTAATAACCGTTCTACGGTCAATTAATCTTTTTTAAATTATTTTATTTGTCAACTTTTGAAAGTAAATAATATAATTTTGAATTTTAAATCAAAATGGCGCCTGTACTTAGCGGGGGATTGTCGATTTGTATTTTTGACAAATGACAGTTTTACAGCTCGAAGGCTAACTTATTGACAATAAACCAGTTTATCGGTAACTGTCATGGTTTTTACTGCATCAATCGACTCTGTTAATCCGTCTTTTATGTTCATTCTTCCGGTAAAATGGACAAGTTTCGCTGTTGTAACCAGCAACTGTCACCTTTGTGGAAAATTCGAAAAACGCGGAAAACCCCTCGTATTATTTTATTATACTAAAATATACTTGATACTTTGGACTAAATTAAATCGATTAAAAAACAATTTACTGCATATTGCTAAGTAAAAACAAAAATCATTTATAAATTTCACATTTTTTTAATACATTTAGTAATATATAAAGAAAACATGAGAAATAAATATTTAAGTATAGTTTTATAAGTAACGGCGTCTAAAATTTAGTTTGATTTTATATATTTTTCTTTCAAATTAGGATAACTAACCAACACACTGTTTCCCCGCAGGGGTAGGCAGAGAGGATGGACCGCCATACAAGTCTGTCTTGACACACACTTCTTGGTCCATTCCCACTCATACATACTCTTCTATTATTCAGGCTCTTGACACGGCCCGAATCAAGTATTTGATTTACTTGATCGTGCCATGTCTTCCTCTGGCGCCCCCGACTTCTTCTTCCATTCACTTTTGCTTCATATATTATTTTCACACTCCATTCTTCGTTTATCTGCTCTACATGCTTAAACCATTTAAGCGTCCCTTTCTTAGTCCTATTCATTACGCTTGCATCAGCCTTGCATTCTATCCGAATATCCCCATTTTTAGCACGGTCAAACATGGTTTCACCGCACATACGCCTCAGGGATCTCATTTCTACAGCATTCAGTGTACTAACGTTAAGAAAAGATAATGTCTAATAAAAATGACGCGCTCAATTTTCAGTGATTATATTGTGCAATTTTTTTACCCTAGTAAATTATATTTACCCATATGTTTTAATATTTTTATTTTATATATCTTTCTTTAATTGTTATAGTTTCTTTAAATAATAAGTTAGTATGTATATCAATTTAAAATATAAAGGTTTTTAAAATTTCTGCAATATTGTAGTGATGAAATAGCAAAGCAAAAACGTTTTGATAGAATTTTCAACTTTTAAATGTTTATTTTTAGGAAACTAAAAAAAATAAGTTTTCAAAATGGTTTTAGTAAATATTTGAAATAGTATTTACAAAATTTTTTAAACATATACATGTGAATAAAACGTTGTTTCGTGTTTACAAATGCGAGCACATTTCGAATTACGTAATCATAATGTGGTTAATATTGTGAAACAATGTTTGAAAAAATATATTATGTAATTCCCTTTTATATCAGTTTAGTTTATCTTTCAACTTGCAACGGATTCCAATTGTATTTTTTTTTTCTGAAATTGAATTGTAAATATTTACCCAAATTTGATTGGTTTTCGAGGTTCCTAAATTACGTTTTGTTACCGAATTTTTACAGTTGAAACGTTTTTAGTATTATAGTGTAATGACCCTACTACTTATCAAATCTACTATTTTTTTATGTATTTTTTTGTCAAATATCTTATACCTACCCAAACATGTTGTTTTAATATTGTTATCTTAGTTGTGTTGTCCCATAGAAAGTTGTTTTAGACTAGGGAATTTGGTTTGAAGTTATACCATGCCAACGACATTGATTGTGGTGCTATAAAACCCCTGCTTATCAGTTAAGTAGATAATTCCATTCCTGTGCAGTAACTCTGTTTATTAGAGTATTTTATATTATTTCCCATTAAAAGTATTAAAGCGAAAACACTAATTTATTCATCATTTACGAAGTAACATCGCTCCTATACCCAGGGAGAATTCTGTTGGTTGAATTAACGACCATTATATATTAGATGGTTTGGGCATGTAGAGCGAATAATCGAAGAAAGGAGTGTGAAAAGAATATATGACGCGAAAGTGAATGGAAGAAGAAGTCGAGGACGCCTGAGAAAGACATGGCACGATCAAGTAAATCAAATACTTGAATCGGGTCATGTGAAGAGTCAGAACAACAGAAGAGTATGTATGAGACGATGTATGAATGTAAATGAAGCAAGGAGTGTGTGCCAAGACAGAGTTGTATGGCGGTCCGTCCTCTCTGCCTACCCCTGCGGAGAAACGGCGTGATGGTTAGTTAGTTATAGATTTTTAAAAATCTTTGAAAAGAAAGATAAACATTCTCGGGTTACTAATAACCTGACAATATTAAAAAAAAACTCCTACTACCATCACAATAAGCCGAAGATGTTGCTTGAACAATGATGGAAGACTTAGCTAACAGAGGAATCGAACCCACGCCTCCCGAGTGGAAGTCCGATGTGTTCGTTCAGTTCAACGTACTAATGTGTGTAGCCCGGGGCATACTGTAGATCTTTGGTGGTATCCTTAGATGAATTAAATAATGTAGATACGTTACTGAGACAACGCGCGTGAATGCACTAAACCGAGTCCGCGAGACATACCTGAGATTTACTGCGTTTAGTATCACACAAACATTCGTTCGACAGACAAACTGTCACCAGCTGTAACAAACGCGTCGCTGTAGGCTCCTTTCTGAGAAAAAATGCCTTGAGAGGTGTAAAAATCATTCGGGAGCAAAAAACATATCTCATGGAGTTTCTTTCCATTCATTATTATTAATTACCCTCAAATCACTAATTATTTCAATTCAATAAATACAATTATTCGCATGGTTTTTTGGTACTCGGAAACGGTGTGAGATAGCGAATGCGGAAATACATAAGTGTGTGGAAGACAAACGCGGCTAGTGTCGCGATATCCGATTATAACAGTAGCGTGGGACGTTCATATAGCTATCTCATCCGTACACACATATTCTTTGAATGGCTATCCTTTTCATAATCGGGTGAAACGGAAAACAAGACGTTACTAGTGGTGCTACATTTTTCGTAAGATTTGTATGAATATGACGTTTCTTGTATTTTATGTCTATGGGGGCATAATAAATAGTTCTTTAATTTCTCTTTTGGCGGTCTGCATAGATACGTTTGTAGATTTTTTCAAACATCATTAAATATACATACCAAATAGTTGTTTTTTTTTTTAAATATATTTTTTCAATTCCAAAGCATGATATCGCTAGCTGTTTTCTACAGCCAAGGTCAAGTAGGCGAATGTTTGCAATTTTAATGTTATACATTTTTTTTGCTTTCAGACGATTATTATATAAATTATTGTTGCGTATCATAATATATTTTTGCATGGTTTACGCTATTCAATTTTGTTTACGCTATGTACACGTAAAAAAGTCTGCAAAATGGAATTGAAACAACGATAAAACATTATTTATCTGTTATTTCAGTTGGTCAATTAACATCAATATAGTGTGGTATAATTACAGCGTGTTAATGTTATACATAAACATATTTTTTATTCACATTGGGTTGTCAAATTGTATGTGATTTTTTTAGAGACCTTCTCCAAAGGTTACCGATGTAATGCTTTGTCAGTTCCATGCCCCACTGTCATACATCAGGGTTAGCTTCAGAACTCAATTGTGGACTGGTTAGCCTTGCTTCGTTTGATAACCGCTTAGCAGCGACCACTTCATTATTCAGTCGTATTCTGCGCGTTTCAGTGATATTTTACCCAAAGTGCGCAATATAGCTTTTAGCTGAAGCGAGGCCAGCAGTCCGCAGTATAGTGCTGATACCAACCCTGATGTATGGCAGTGAGGCATGGAGCTGACAGAGGAAGGACTTAGCTAGACTGAATGCCGAAGAAATGAGATGCCTTTGGCGGGTACGTGTTGAAAAACTTTTATGATCGTATTAAAAATGTGGATATCCGGAAAGAATGAATGTTAATGCAAGCGTAATGAATAAGATTAAGAAAGGACGCCTAGATGGTTTGGACACGTAGGACAGATGAACGAAGAAAATAGTGTAAGGAGAATATATGATGCGAAAGTGAATGGTAGAAAAGTCAGGGACGCCCGAAGAAGACAAGACACAATTAAGTGAATCAAATTAAATGACCATGGCAACCCCCATTGGGATGTGTTGTGAGGCTGGAGGTAGTGGGGAAGGGAAGGAGATGGGAAAGAGGAAGGTTGGAAAGTACCTGGCTATTCAGATCTGGTCACCAAACACGGCTAAAGCTGTTTTAAGAAACGTTTCAATTCTGAATGGTGGTCTTTCACCGGGGCGATACTAATAATATCTACCACATTGGAACGTGCCGCAAATATAATATATATTATCTTCGTCGATCTTCATAATATGACAAGGTTTTATTGAGTTTTCTTCTTTTATAACTAGCACAACTTCATAATTTTTGGCCATTCGACGAAGAACTTCTGATTTGTACCCAATCAGTCTAGGGTGTTTTGAGGATACACCAAATATCCACATTCCAAAGGCTTCTTCCTTGTTAATGTTTGGTTTATTGTCCAAATTTCCATGCCGTACAAAATAACAGAGAAAAAAATATAAATCATCCTAATTCTTAACCCTAATGTGATTGAAGAAAACTACACCTTTTCAAAAATTGATATGAAGATTTCTTTTACAGTATATCATTTGCTGAAGTTTGCTGGACCACTTTTATGACGTAATATATTTCGTCTCAGTTCATACTTGGGGAAGTGGATTGGAATTTCACCCAGCACCATCTTTTTGGGGGTTTTTAATTCAATAGGTGATTAAAAATATTATCAAGGATACAGGTTAAAAATAGTATTAAGGATAAATACGAACAAGCTTCAAATTCCATATAAAATACATGAGGGTACCCGGGTACTTTTTCAGTCATCAGAAGTTTTAAATTATACTTATGTGTTTTCCGCTAACATACCACCCTCCACATATCCAACGGTTATGTTTAATTGTTCATGTTCACTATTGTGGAGAAGTCAGAAGTTTCAGACGGTTAGACTTACTGGTACATTAAAAAAATCTACGTTGAAAACTTAGAGTAACAATATAGAGAGACCGTTCTAATTATGAGTCAAATCGTTCATACTCGCAAAATATAGCTCTCTCTTTATGCTCGGTTCTATAGACATATGAGAAAAAGAGACAAACAATTGTTATTACGAACATATGATTTGGGGCGTGCTAAAAGCCGTGTAGCCATTTTTCAATATATTACTAACTTCACACTAGTTTTCTTGTCAGTCGAATTGACAGACAAAAAGCTTAAAATATATAATTACTTAAGTGAATTTAGTGTAATATAAAAAAAACGGTATGGCCACATGTGCAGTTGTTGGTTGCTTCAACTGAAGTAACAAAGGACCAAAAAAATCAGTTATCCAAGAATTCGTATTTTTTAGTTTGACCTCAAATATTTAACATGCTAACCTACAAAACAAATAGTTACCTACACCAATATTTAGTCAATCTTTGCATTATTTGTTTCGATTTAATAAACTTCCGTTAAAAGTGAGTTTTAATGCATTCTTAATATGTTTTACTTAGAGAGATATACGGGATTCTCACGTAAATTTGTAAGAATGGGGATTCCCTGATTAGTCCAACATCTGAACGTAACCATGTCTCTTTCTTTCTCGTGATAACAACGCAAAATTGTTCGCGAACAGATAAAGACGGAATAATGTTTATTTTTACGGTTTTCTTCGCATCCTATTGGCTGGTAGCTTAAACGCCATACCTCATGTGGTCAAGCTTGGTCATAAACTTGCTACACTATTTCGCAAAGTTAGGTTTCTAGGTTACTCTAAGGTTGAAAACCGAAAAGGGTACCTGTGTACCCTTTCAGTCACGTAAAGATTAAATTAATCTTAGGTGAGAAAAATCGTTAAATAATAACCTGGTTATAGTTTTATGACCGGACGAGTAACCATTCGTGACCCGAGTTGAAACAAACGTTCGTGTATTGTGATTTGTGCGAACAATGCGTTATTGTGTTCGTGAAGTAACAATAACTAAAGTGTGGTCATTACTTTACCAAACAAAATTGCCTGTGGATTTTTGTTATGTTTTGTGTTATGTCACACAATAGTTTCTGCCTCTGGACCCGGTGGGACTGTGGCACCCACAATTGGACGCAGTCACGAAGAAAGCATCCAACCCCAAAAATAAGAAACTGAGAAAAGGCGTTTTAAAATATAACGATACAAAAGTATGTTACGGCATTTGTAAAGTGAATATCAGCGTTTTTCTTTATGAGAATTATAATAAATAGGTAATTTATAATCTAACGATGTATTTATTAAAAAAATGTATTTCTTATGTTAGCAAATATACCATAATATATATTGTAATTATTTTATTTTTATATTCATTAAATGTTAAAAAACACGTTTTAATTAAATGAAAAGTATTTGCGCGCGCGGGGATTTAAGTTTAAGGGCAAGTTTTTCGCTATTCATACCTTACACCTCGTTTATAAGCAAGGGGATGATAGAGATCTCCTTCGTCATTCGGCCCACATAAGTAAATTTAGATAAGATACGAAATCAGCTGTACATCAAAGTTGATAATGTATTACCTCGTATTCAGATTACATAAGAAAACTTCGATAGAACAGTGAAAATAGAAGTTTATATTTATACATTACTAGGCAATCGAAAGATAACAAAATAATAATCAAGATAAAGGTGACATAATATCAATATTGATTCGATTTATGATACCAAAACTCTGCAAACAACTTGACACTTTTTTAAAAACTCACAGATATTTTTTGCATTCACAAAATCAACACTAGAAATGCCGCCGACTGCAAAGTTTGCCGTGTCAAGTCGTGAAGACATAACTGATTATTCATCACGCCGTTTCCTCGCAGGGGTAGGCAGAGAGGACGGACCGCCATGTAACTCTGTCTTGGCACACACACCTTGCTTCATTCACATTCATTCATCGTCTCATACATACTCTTCACATGACCCGATTCAAGTATTTGATTCACTTGATCGTGCCATGTCTTCCTCGGGCGTCCTCGACTTCTGACACTTCCGACACTTCCGCGTCATATATTATTTTCACACTCCTTTCTTCGTTCGTTCGCTCTACATGCCCAAACCATCTAAGCGTCCCTTTTTTGATCCTATTCATTACGCTTACACCAGCCTTGCATTCTTTCCGGATATCCACATTTTTAACAAGGACATACATGGTTTTACGCACATACGTCTCAGGGATCTCATTTCCACATCATTCGGTCTACTGTCATCCTTCCTCTCTCAGTTCCATGCCTCACTGCCATACGTCAGGGTTGAATTTATTTAAGTTATTCTAAATTTTAAGTTATGATATGGTGATTGTGTCCTGCCAGTATGTTGCTGTATATTTATATAAACTAAGAATAAATATTAAGTAGAAATTAAGATTTATACAGCGCCCTTGAGGTGATTTTTCACAAAAACGGCGCTTTACAAATTATCCAAATATTATTATTATTATTTCTAATTTTGAAACTGTTGATAAAAGTGGAATAAAGTTATAAATTTGTTTTATTAAATCATTATTATTATTATTATAATGTTGGTATAAGCACTCCATTGTGGACTGCTGGGTTCGCGTCTTTGGATAATTTCTTATTTGCGCCCACAGCGTTAGCTCCAGCTCTTATAAACGTAATAGTTTTGCAAATAGTGTAGTAATTCTGCCAGTCCGATTCAAGCCCAACGAGTGACAATGGAGTTGCAATGAGAAATGCGCGAATCTCTCCGCATTTATTGAATTAGAATTGCAAAACACGAATTATCATCACCCGCCTCCTGCTGTGCCGGGCGCGTATGAGTGCCTCTCTCTGTGTGCGTCGCGCTCGGCAGTATTTGCTCGACTTCCGGCAACGGCTGATCGAGCGTTGAACCTGTCGACTGTAATGTGATTTTCATTATCGAATTGAATATTGTTCGTTTCCGCGTCAGATATTAAAATGATTGACTGACAGGATTTAGCATGGGTCAAATAGACACGGGGGCACTTTTTTATCGGTAGACTAAAGGATTTAAACAACGTACATGAGGAGAAGAAGCATTGTACCTGGCTATTCTAATTTGGTTACCAAACATTTTTCAAAAGTAAAAAATCGAAGAACACACAAAAACGCGACTAACCTTTCCAGTTGTCAAAAACAAACCACTAATCCAAAATGGCTGATAATGCTAACATATGATAAATATATGTGGACCAACAAAACAAAAAAAAAATCGAAAATCGAATGTACACAGCCCGCGAAAATTCAACATTCACCTTTTCTTTTGAACAGGCCATGTATGTTTGCGGTACGTTCTAGAGTGGTAGATACTCGAAGTATCGCCCTGGTGAAAGAACACCATTTAGAATCGAAACATTTCTTTAAATGGCCTTAGCCGTGTTTAGTGATCAGATCTGAATAGTCAGATACTACTCATCCTTCCTCTTCCCGTCTCCTTTCCCTCCCCACTACCTTCAACCTCACAAAATGCCTCAATCGGGGATACCATAATCTCACGTGCGGTAATTACTTTTTTTTAACACGCGTTGCAAACGCCTTGTATAGTGCTACGAGCTTCTGTTTATACGAATTAAATACGTTATGACACATATTGATTAAATAGAAAAATTGCTTTGATGATAACCAAACTCTGAAAGGGCACCAGAAGAAGTTTAATTTCTTCACGAGCTATGGAGCTTTAGAATATCAATTTTACAGTATATATATAAAGGCAAGACGCCATATTAATTGTTCCATGGAAAACGGTTTAGGAAAAAAGGTGCTGAAACTAGAGCGAAGTCAGGCAGTAACAGCAGGTTTATAATGAAATCGTGCATCGTGACAAAGTACACAGAAATAAGACGGATACCCGTGGCGCCGTCGCAATTACTGTCGTATTAATGACACTATTATTTACGTATTGTTTTTTATGAAAGCTAACAACATTTAATTCATATAAAAATAATAAAAAGTATATTTGCGGCACGTTCCAGAGTGGTAGATACTTTAAGTATCGCCCTGGTGAAAGACCACCATTCAGAATCGAAACGTTGCTTGAAATGGCTATAGCCGTGTTTGGTGACCAGATCTGAATAGCCAGGTACTTCCCAACCTTCCTCTTCCCAATCTCCTTCCCCTCCCCAGTACCTTCAGCCTCACAACATACCCTATTTGGGGATGCCATAGTCTCACTGGCTCTAGACGGTTGGGAGCAGTTGAGACTCTTGTGCGGTATTCATATAAAAAATAAAAAAAACACACACACGGAGAAGATTTGTCTCAGCCCGACAGACAGGTTTCTTACTGTCACCACCTTGGAGTGAGAATATCTGGAGAGGTACCTTTGCGAAACATTGTAGTCAGGTCGGGTTGACTTTATACTAACTCGATAGAAAGAGACAAAGATATGTGAAAGGACGTTGGATAGCCTATTTGTTACCGCCCACATGGCATTCGGACGTTTTTAATAAAAATATTCGAACACATTAAACAAATAAATATCAATACACCATTCAAATGATTTATGAAGTCAAAATATATCACAAACACTAATAACAGAAAGTTTGCCTAAATAATGATGGAGGCTTTTTGTTGATTTTATGTCTTTAAATATTTTTTAATTCTCTACCTAGCACCATCAGAAAACCAAAAGCTCATTTAAAAGCAATATCATTACTCACCTTAAAAACCAAGTTTAATTTTAGTTCTTATTATGTAGATTCTATATCTTCAAATTTGTCATTTACCTATGTTATTTTTATTTATATTATGTATGTACTATAGTTTCGATATTAACATGTTACTATGTAGCTAAAAAACCACTTTTGCAAATTGCCATCCAACAAAATATACCAACCAACAAAAAATGTATATTCAAGTAAAATAATAAATAAAATAAATAAATATAGAAAAGTGATGTTTTATGATCTTTTTTTGGTCTTATTAGAACATTCACGCATATCACCATAATTTTTGATTTATTTGTAAAACCACTGCAAGTTTTTTAATCAACACAAGTAAAGGAAATAACCTCAAAATCCGTTGCCCTAAGTTATACGACTCGATGATGTAAAGTTAGCGCGAACGGAGAACATTCTTACATATTTAGAAGTGCTGCAATTTTATGTGAAGACTTTTCTTGTCTCTTTCTCTCATGGTATACGACGTAAAAACCAGGAGAAAGTGATTTATCGCAAATTTGTATAGGCTGGGTAAAAATATTTAGCTCTCTCTCCATGTATATTCTACTTCGAGGGAGCCACCGGTCTAATTTGACAGCCTTCGCTTCATTTAAAAACTCGTTAGGCTCGTTTCATTACAGGGAATATTACTGTTGTCAGAATTATTTTGCAGTTCGGTCCGTTGCCGTTAGCAAATTAACAGAATATTGAGAAAAATACCAAAACAGCTGATTCATCGAGTACTTCGAATTACCTCCCCCCCAACGTGTAATAATACACTAACAATAATAATAATTAAAAAATAGTCTATGACGGACTTCATAAATAATTATATTAGAATATTTTACGATAGTTTTTTTCATTATTGAATCAAATACTGAAAAGTCAGAATAACAAGAGTATTATGAGACGATGCATGAATGTGAATGAAGCAAGGAGTGTGTGCCAAGACCGAGTTGTTTGGCAGTCTGTCCGCTCTGCCCACTCATGCGGGGAAACAGAGTGATGGTTAGTTATTTAAATGTAAACAAAAGGTCTATTTTGATTATTTGGAGAAAAAAAACACATGAAAACTTATTGATTTCATAAATATCAAATTTATACACATTTAGTAGCTTTTTACGGTATAATAACAATCTTAATAGCAATCATGTAAAATTGAGCGTTTAATATCGCTGCTTTCACAATAACTACCGGAAGAGGATGTGATAGCTTAAAATTAATCGCTGTTTCCCTCTAGTATCGTGGCCCGCCAAAGGCAGGTACTCTAATATTGAATTATTGTCGTCGGTATTCATGAACGAATAATACATTGGATTTTGAACTGGGGTCGGAGTTCAACTGAGAAGATTCTGGATGTTCCAACAGTTAGCTGTAAATATTATATGCCCATATCAGATATTAAACAATATGTTTTGCTTATATTATTATGGTTGAAAAACTTTATAACTTTGTTCCACTTGCTTATTTGAAGTTTAACTTAGTTGAACTTCTGGGAGACATGCAAAACCATATTTTTGTTTAAAAAATATATTTATACGCCATTTCCCGCATGCGACCAGCTTGTTTTTACGAATTGTTCTCCTGATGCTAATTTAGTAACTCTATCAACTAACTTTAAATTTGATTGTAAAATTACAAACATAGATAAAAATGCTGTTGCTGGTTTTACGTGTCGTTTGTGTACTGCATTTTACACGACCCGACTTAAGTATTTTATTCACTTGATCGTGCCATGTCTTCCTCGGGCGTCCCCGACTTCTTCCATTCACTTTCGCGTCATGAATTCTTCTCACACTCCTTTCTTCGTCCATTCGCTCTTCATGCCCAATCTAAGCGTTCCTTTCTTAATCAACTCTCGGACAATGAGCTCTCACATTACGAAATTTGCACAGATTTTTCTGTCTTTTTTGGGTCAACGCAACTATTTTTAACTCATAACCTCGTTTCCATCATGTTGTAGGGAGCTTTAAAATATTAATATGTGTACGTTTCTAACAAATCTCTGAATGATATTCTGAAATATTATTTTTATAAATGCTATTTGGAAAACATTACCAACCCTGTTCAGATAGCCGTCCTGATAAATTTTGTAGATTTTGATAAAGGTTAACTTTTTCTCTCTTGCAAAATATTGTTAAAAGTTTTGTGTTGTAGCTGTTGTATTTGGAGTCTTTACCTTTTGTTTATTTTCCTTTTGTTTAACTAACTAACCATCACCGCGTTCCCCCGCAGAGGTAGGCAGAGAGGACGAACTGCCATACAACTCTGTCTTGGCACACACTCCTTGCCTCGTTTAAATTCATACATCGTCTCATACATACTCTTCTGTTATTCTGACTCTTCACATGACCCGATTTAAGTATTTGATTTACTTGATCGTGCCATGTCTTCCTTGGGCGTCTTTGATTTCGTCTTCCATTCACTTTCGCATTATATATTCTTTTCATACTCTTTCTTCGTTCATTCGCTCTACATGCCCAAACCATCTAAGCCTCGCTTTATTGATCCTATTCATTACGCTTACATCAGCCTTACATTGTTGTTTAAATATATTTTATTTTGTGGTTTTACCGCACACACGCCTCAGTGATCTGATTTCAACAGCATTGTCTAGTTTAATCCCCCCCTGCCAGTTCCTTGCCTCACTGCCATACATCAGGGTCGGTATAAGCACTTATATTTTTGTTTACTCCAAATATATTTTTCTACATATCTTTAATAACGCCTTAAAATTTTATTTTGTAATGTTATTAAAATGAATAAAGAAATTGAATTGAATTGAACTTTATTGTGAACTGCTAGCTTCGCTTATTTAGACATTTTTTTCATTTCTTCAAATCTTATTACATAAAATCGTAATCAAGGAAACCATGTATTTACTAAATTGTCATCTGCTACGTTTCTTTTTACCTTTATTAATTTATTTTTAACATAACTAACAACTCTTCGAATAGTCTTTTGTTATAATACATCTTGCCCGTGACCTCGCTACAAATATCTCGTAAAGACATCGGGGGCACACGTGTGTTACTGTGTTGAGATTCCTCTCGAGTCGAGTAGGTACCCGAGTAATTCCAAGCCTCGCATTCTCAAGGATCTGAAATTCAGAAAGTCTTTTCTTAGTGACACGTGTCGTTTTGATTTAGCTTCCTTTTGAAGAGTTCTCTGTTCTCACCGATGGAAGTTCTATTTGCTGCACGTTACTTCTATGCCCAAAATGACACAATTTAGACTGGTTAGTGGTTGAGTGGTTCAAACCATCCAGGCGTCGCAGGTTCAATCCTCTGCTAGCTAGTCCTCCATCATTGCTGAAACAATAGTTTTCGCTTATAATGATGGTGGTAGGAGGAATTCAAACATTGTCAGGTTATATTAAAATGTTATAAAGATACGAGTATTCTACTGATTCCGGTTATAATTATTACAAGGAAAAGTTTTGTGGCTAACATTTTTTTTGTAGGCAAATTTTTAAATGCTTCTGATGCATTTCGCATCGAAGTGTTCTCGAACGGTTAGCTCTGACATCATGAAATTTGCACAGATTTCATGGAGTGGGGGGACACAGGAATATTGACAATATCTAATGCGGACACACTTCATTGCGGTATTCTCTTTTTTTTTTTAATTCTGTCATCGGAGGATTGTTATAAATAAAATAAATGACTAACAAGGAACATTATTTTTATTTTATCTTCCTTGTTGTTTGTATTTATAGAAAACTTCTATCAGCACGTTTCGCAACCAATGCTCTTTTAAAATGATGTTGGATATTTCCTATGCAAATTAATTTTTTTAATTTTATCAATAAATACATTTTCAAATCATTCCAGCACGCATAACCTAACCTAAACATGTCATTTTAATGTATAGAATTTAATTCGGATGAAAAGGGGTGCTTTATTTGATTAAATATTAAAAAAATAGATACATTTAAAAAAATCCGACGCACAGTAGTCAAGTAGTCAGCAAATTACAAATATGTAATTCTCACGAGTCGTCTTCTATTCTAAATACTAAGAATCGCCATGATCAAAAGCATTTTTCATCCGCTTTCCAGGAAATGATTATTTTTAATTCTTTACAAGATGGTCAGTTTGGTTTCCGCATACCAAACCATGTGTATATACAAGAAGGCAATCTCATCTCCAGCTCAGTCAAAAAAGGACAATTGTTTTGTATTTCATTATTCTTTCTTCCATCATTAATATCTGTTACAATCTTGGAGGAAGAATACATATGGAGAGGTACCTTTGCGAAACAGTGTAGTCAGTATTTTTGACTTTATACTTACGCGGATAGAAAGAGCCAAAGACATGTTAAAGGAAGTTGGATAGCCTATTAGTTACCGCCCACATGGAATTCGAACATTTTTACTAAATGTATTTGAACACATAAAGCAAAACAATATCAATACACCATTGAAATGATTTATAAAGTCAAAATATCACACACACACTAATAACAGAATGTTTGCCTAAATAATGATGGAAGCTTTTTGTTGATTTTATGTCTTTATGTCATTAAAAATATGAAAATTATAAAGTTCGGTGAAAAATATTTAAAACTGTTGAAATACCTCTGAATTTCTCTAAATCTGTTTTATAATCTTTGTTTGGTCTTATATGAACATTCACGCATAGCACATATCACAATCATGTTCGATTTATTTGTAAAACCAATGCAAGATTTTTAATCAACACAAATAAACAAAATAACCTCGAGATCTTTGAGACGTATGTGCGGTAAAACCATGTATGTCCGTATTAAAAATGTGGATATCCGGAAAGAATGCAAGGCTGATGTGAGCGTAATGAATAGGATCAAGAAAGAGACGCTTAGATGGTTTGGGCGTGTAGAGCGAATGAACGAAGAAAGTAATGTGGAAATAATTTATGACGCGAAAGTGAATGGAAGAAGAAGTCGGGGACGCCCGAGGAAGACATGGCACGATCAAATGAATCAAAAACTTGAGTCGGGCCATGTCAAGAGTCAGAAAAACAGAAGAATATGTATGAGACGATGTATGGATATGAATGAAGCAAGGAGTGTGTGCCAAGACAGAGTCGTATGGCAGTCCATTCTCTCTGCCTACCCCTGTAGAGAAACGGCGTGATGGTTAGATGGTTAGTTATAGACTTAACTGATTTCGTTTCCGCATACCAGGAGCGCATAAAATAGCAGGTAAAATGATTCAAGTAACATCGATACTGTTTTTACAATTTCTTACGTATGAACTGCGGACGAATAATGACTCGGCAAGAAAGGCGTTTTCTTTTTATGCGGGAAGGAGGATAATTAATAATGAACGAGGTAACCGGGAAACCTGAGAAAAGTAATACGAGTGCATGTTAGTTTGCCGAACTAACATTAGCGTTTTTACGTCGCTCGTAACGTAGTTAACAATTAGCTAGGTAAACGTGTGACTGTTTTATATATGATGTCGCATAGGCCTCCATCTGTTCAAATCCACTGGGACTGGTATTCAATGACGTTACAAATATATAGACACGTTATAACCTTAGAATATTAACACAAAATGTGGCAACTAACAAACACACTATGTTACATCCAAAAACTGCGATAAACACCGAATGCGTTTCAGTTTCGGATGAACTTTGAAATTAGAATGGACTGTAAAACGAATACTTCTTAATGGAAGGTTCGATTGTATATTGTGGATAAAATGAAGATTTAAACCAATTCACTCACCGATGAATTAGATGTTTTCGACTGCTTGAAATCTTGAATTCTTCTATGACACAATGTTGCAATTAACAACACAACCTCCCACGACCGACGACAAAGCCAGAAGAAGGCACCAACCCGCGACACGACCTACGTCCGACGATCACCTACAACGTCTTCTTCTTTTTTTTTGTAAGGTTGTTCAATAATAAACCGAATGGCAAATTGGCGGGATAGGTAAGGACTGGATGATAAACAAAAGGTGAGAACCTAACAAGTTGTCTATTTGAAATCCAACACTTATGTTACCAGTTACTTCATCATTCAAATATCGGTCGTGTATCATCATGTATGACAAAGATAGACATTCGTAGAATATATGTGTATGAACGAAACAGATGTAGGATCGGACTGCGCTCCGTACTTGCTACTAGCGTTGAATGCTCTGGTAAGAATGAGATAGCACTTCGCTTACTCGCTTACGCGAAGACGTCATCATGTTGATCAATAATGGAGATAGTTGTGTTGTCTAAAATAATAAGTAATTTGCAGTAATTTGCGCTTACTTGGAAATAAAATGTTATTCATTGGGTTTTAGTAGTATTTGCATTGTAATAGAAACACTTTCTCATCACACACGAGGGCATTTTGGCACTTATTTTTATAATTTGTTTATATATAGTAAACGACCTCAAGCGACGCGTGACGGTTTAGTACTAAATCGGCTTATACACCGAGCGCACCAACTACCGTGGTTTTTGCTTGCCACTTTGAGGGCCCTACTACGTGTCTATATATTTGTAACGTCATTGCTGATATCATCATTTTATATAATAATAATAATAATATTTGGATGATTTGGATAGCGCCGTTTTTGTGAAAAATCACCTCAAGGGCATTGTACAGATCTTATTTTCTATTATTACATATTAATTCCTAGTTTAAATAAGAAAATATACAGGAAAATAGTTTCCTGACAGGTACCATCAGATAGACACACTTATTAACTTAAAATTATAATTGTTTTTTTTTCCGATTTCGGGCATGGGAGCTAAATCAAAAAATTGGACTTTCTGAATTTGTCGTACAGTACAGGATTTGGTTAAAATTTGTATAGCTAAAGGTGATTCGTCGAGAGACAGATTATGTTGATGAATTATTCTTTTAATGAATTTAAGGATATGAGAGTCTGAAAAGGTAAGTTTTCAGTTTGGACCGAAATTGAATGGTGTGAGAACGGAGGAAGAGAGTAAGGGTGTTAAGTACCAGGGAGATACTGGGAGTCCTTTCCTGATGGTCTACTTAGACACATGAGAATATTATTTAATTTAAACAGTTTTTATTATGATATTTTAAATGTACTTTTTTTTTTTACTTAATCCTAATTTTTTATTTTTTTTATTGCTACCCATCTCAGAACAGATATCGTCTAGTGAGACGGATAGAGTACACGTATTTGTAACAATTATTCAATGCTAATAAACACCCAGGTAGCCGGTGATGAAATTATTTATTTATCTTATGGGCTCTTACATTTATGTTTAACTAAAACCAGTCGGTTCTTGTTACTCAGACACATGCATTAAAAGCTAGAGATATACATTATACTCGTCATCAGACAAAGGTTGAGAGAATCTTATGTTATCATATCTGGTTTCTAAACATAGCTAAAGTCACTCCAAGCAACATTGTCATTGCTGAAATAAATTCATTTTTGGGAGGCGAATGAGACAGGGTAGACGGATGTTGAGAGAACCTAACTAATCAGATCTGGTTTCAAACATAATATCTTATAAATGAAAATGAAATAATAACATTTTGACCACAGATATTATTTTATTTTTTATTACCGACCGGTTTCGCTTAGCCTGATCATCATCAGGGTAAAAAAATTAAACTTAACAAAAAATACAAAGTGTGCGGTTATATATACGAGTACATACAGAGGGAGAACAAAATATAAAATAAAATCTGTGGTCTTTCTACAAAGTTCTTATTTTATTAAATATGTCTAACTACAAAGTGATTGCTTTCTACGAAAATATAATATCTTATGTTACTCCATGAATAATTTTATTTTCTAACTCTCTTTTCTTTTTTATGTTTTTTTCTCTATTTTATTCAAGTGTACTAATTGTATTATTTCGATAATTAACTAAATTTTTGCACATCACGTCACGGCATGATTAGTTTCTTAGAACAGGCATCTGCCTAGTTAGAAACTGATGTTGACTGGGCCATAATGTAGTATTCACACCTGTATAGCAGCTTACTCTCGACATACTCGTGTATGTACCTTGTTGACCTTTGGCTTATTTAAAAAAAAATATATTTATTTAGTACATGTCCCAGCCGCCTCACATGCGAATTTTCTATAATTTCAGATCCAGTAAACAAAGATAGTTTATTTTGAAGTTAATCAACATTTCGACATTTCTGGTTTGTTGTATTGCAACAATATACACATTGAAAGTTTCTCTTCCATATCGTATTAAAACGCTTTTATTAACACTTATTTTTATTGTTCTGTTATTTTTGTATCATTTTCCTCTCACCTGACAATAAGAACTCAAATAATACTCTCTGCGTGAACGAATAAAAACTTTGTTACCAGTTCTTACCTCAATTTCATTTCCGTCTTACATAGCAATTACATTATTTCAAAGTCCATAGTTTATAAAGTTTATGAAACTCTATCAATACAGCTTATAAATAATAAGTTATTCGTAACTGGATATGAATGGATGATAAGTTGTGCAATGAACTTCGAACTGAGGAGTACCAACGCATTTTTTAATAATGTTTGACACTTTTTAGTGAAGGTACTACCAAATATATTATACAACATCTCTTTGAACCGCTCACGAATATGTAATACTCTGAAAATGCTAATGAGAATAACCACTAATACAATTGACTAATAACAATATTGAAACTCAATATTTTCTTTTTTCATAAACATTTATATCTTTGTATGCACATTCTTACATCTGCACAAACTTATTTGTGCAGTCAGGGCGTCAACATTGTAGACAGTTTTTGACCGCGCATATATAGGGTTTCGTACAATTTCTGACATAATGGCTACTTCCTTCATTGGGGCAGTGCTAGAAAAATACAAATGAAAATCATTGAGATTTATATATTTAAAAAGGTTTTTTTTTTATTGTAATCAATAATAACCGGTTTACAATATAGATCTAAAACCTTATTTATACAAATTATCATATCTAGAACCTACTTTTAAGAACCTGTTTATCAACTGAAAATCAATTATTGAGGAATTTTCTGCTTTGTAATACTTTCAAATAACCTAGTATTTTGCCCATTTGCACATTTAAGCCTTTTTAATCGTCAGTGTATATTTGAGGCTTTTGTCATTTATGCATATTTCAGCCATTTAATTATTCAAAGATGAGCCAAATCGTAAAACTTTGCGGTGACTTTGTATGCATTTTATTTTTCTTAATTTCTTTATATTATAGGCTATTTTTTGGCATTGTCAAGGCACATTTTTACATTTTAGTGAATAATTAGGTATTTTAGGGTATATTATCCGAATTCTATTGACAATTAAATATAAATAATTTTCTTTGAGTACACACGTGTGTGAACTTTTCGAATTTAAACTATTACATGTGTTAATTGTCTTTTAAAATCCCTACCTACCTTCCTACCTAATAACGTACCTACCTACCTATTATGTATTTAAGCATATATTTTTCTATCTTCGTAGAAAGCAATCACCTTGTGGTTTGACATATTTAATGAAAATTAAATAATAACTTTGTACAAGACCACAGATTCAATTTTTTTAATGACCGACCGGTTTCGCTCAGCCTAAGCATCATCAGGGTACAAAAAAAATATTGTGTGGTTAAATATACCATATCTGAAGTTTTTCTCATGATTTATGATAACGATCATGATTTTAGATAGTTTTGATTTGTACACATTATATATATATACAATTTTCTCCTTGTTAGTTAGTCTTAATAGCTTAATCAATGTAGTATGAAGGGCACTTGGGGTGAAATATCACAAAACTGCGCTATATAAGTTCACTGTTATTATTATTAAAGTAACTAGTGTTAAATATTTATCAAATTATTTGACTTTACTCAAGCATGTATTTAATAATATTTGGATAATTTGTATAGCGCCGTTTATGTGAAAAATCACCCCAAGGGCGCTGTACTAATCTTAATTCCTAGGTATATATTTACGTATTTCGTACACAGTTCCAATTTACTTACAAGTACCAACCTATAATGTATCTTTAATTTATTTATACTTCCGCCATGAAAGATAAAACAATTATATATATAACAACCGTTGATAAACATATAAACGAAATATAATAAGTCAGACTTTTTCCATTATCTCTGAAAAGTGGGTTGAATTAGTATCGTCTCCATTTTATGTTTCAATATATTCGAGCTAGAGTGAGACGAGTGACGTTCTTTATTCCCATGGTTACAAGTTCCAAGTGCTGGGGCCTCGACCGTGATGTGCGGATAAAAACACACGTAAAAAGTGTGCTCAGGTGTCTAGGCAACCTTCATTGAACCTTGAACACTCGATATTTTCACGTAGGCTAGGTACCGTCGTGTTTAGTACGGCGCTATATTCTGCAGCGCTTGGATACTGCCAATAATACATTTGTACCTCATTATAATATTGTAAACGTCCCATCTGTTAAATGAATTATTATTTGAGTCCACCTAAAGCGTGTGCATGGATAAATAAATTTAAAAAAAAAACTGAGTATAATTATTATAATTATTTTAGGGTCCCAACTGCTTCCAACCGTCTGGAGCCAGTGAGACTCTGGCATCCCCACTCGGGGTATATTGTGAAGCTGAAGGTAGTGGAGAGGGGAAGGAGATGGGAAAGAGGAAGGTTGAGAAGCACCTGGCTATTCAGATCTGGTTACCAAACACGGCTAATGCTATTTTTTTTTATCAATAAGTAGTCGAGCGTCGTACCACTCGACCACGCAAGCCGTCACGATTATGTTAATTAATATAAAATAATGTGTAGCATATTTGCGGCACGTTCCAGATTGGTAGATACTCTAAGTATCGCCCTGGGAAATACCACCGTTCAGAATCGAAACGTTGCTTGAAATGGCTTTAGCCGTGTTTGGTGACCAGATCTGAATAACCAGATACTTGTCCTTCTTCCTATTTCTATTCTCTTTTCCCTCCCCACTCCCTTCAGCCTCGCAATATACCCCGATGAAGAATGTCATAGTCCCACTGGCTCCCAGGCAGTTGGGACTTTTCTGCGGTGTTCATATATATATACCACTACCTCTACTCTCTCTCAGTATCGCCCTGGTGAAATACCACTATTCAGTCACATTCATAGAAACGTTGATTGAATTTGCATTAGCCGTGTTTGATGAAAGAATGAAATGCGGATGTGAGCGTAATGAATAGGATCAAGAAAGGGACGGTCTGGAGAAACAATGCAAGGCTGATGTGAGCTTAATGAATATAATCAAGAAACGGACGCTTAGATGGTTTGGCCATGTAGAGCGAATGAACGAAGAAAGGAGTGAGAAAAGAATATATGATGCGAAAGTGGATGGAAGAAGAAGTCGAGGACGCCCGAGAAAGACATGGCACGATTAAGTAAATCAATTCTCTTTGCAACTTATCCAATTCAACATTCCTTGCCGTAGACTCAGAAACAATGATTTGCTGTTTCTCAATCATCACAATACTAATTATGGGTATAATTCTCCAATGTTCAGAATGTCAAGACTTGTTAACTCAAGCCATGGTCTTGAAATTTTTGGTAGCAGTCTAAATGATTTTTGTCATTCTTTACGACTCTACCAAAACATTGACAAGACCGTGGCTTGAATGTTCTCTCCTATGTTTATTTTGTCCTATTTTTGTCATCGCTTCATTTATTATTATGTATGTGCTATTCCTTCTCTGTTGCTCTTTTTTCCATTTCGTGTTGTATGTCTTTTTTGTAATTGGACTTTAGTCCGTGAATTTATAAATAAATAAAGTCACTAGTTACAAGTATTAGGCATAAGTTTATATTAAGTGTTACGTTTAATATTATGTTAATAATGGTGTAGGGCGCCCTTGAGGTGATATGTCTGTCATAAAAACGGCGCTAGGCGCTATACGAGACAATTATTATTATTATATTTGTAGACGATCACATTTTCACACCAAGAAGAACACACGATTTTGCGTTATTTTGAATAACATTTGGGCATGTAGAGCGAATGAACGAAGAAAGGAGTTAAATAATAATAATAATTAGCTGATTTATATAGCGCCGTTTTCGTGACAGAGATATCACCGCAAGGGCGCTTTACATCATAATTAACATAATATTACAACTAAGACTTGATATCAACTTGTGCTTAATACTTATAACTAGTGACTTACAACTAACATATTAAAATTAGCACATATTTATAATGGTTGTTGCCCGTGCTGTCGGACCTAGGGTAGAAAAAAAAGTGGAGTAAGTAATATTTAACTATATATATATATATAAACTATGTATAGCACTCGGACTGAGTGATCGAAACTCTAGTTAAGGAAATTGACGTTATTGTGGGTATGATAATTTAAAAAGATGAGTCTTATATGATGCTAAAGTGAGTGGAAAAGTAGTCGGAGGCGCCCGGAGAAGACATGGCACGATCAAGTAAATCAAATACTTGAATCGGGTCGGAATAACAGAAGGTAAGAGACGATGTGTGAATGTGAATGAAGCAAGGAGTGTGTACCAAGACAGAGTTATATAGCGGTCCGTCCTCTCTGCCTACTCCTGCGGGGAAACGGCGTGATGGATAGATAGTTAGTGTTGTTTGGTGACCAGATCTGAATAAACACCTGGTAATAATAATAATAATAATATTTGGATAATTTGTATAGCGCCGTTTTTGTGAAAAATCACCTCAAGGGCACTTCCCAAACTTCTTCATCCCCATCTCCTGCCCCTCGCACCCCCTTCAGCCTCCCAAATAACCCCAAACGGGAATGCAATAGTCCTCTCGATCCGGGCAGTTGGGACTCTTGTGTGGTATTCACATGAAATAAATATATTTGAAAAACTTTTATTTACGATTTACGACATTCTTAAGTATCGCTGTTGAACAAAGTTGCTTAGCTCTTGTATTGAAATAAAATGTTGTTATTATTTATTTAGCTTTATACTTTGTTAGTTGTGTATTGTTTTTTTTTATAATCTGTTATTTGAGTTGATTTACAACTTTAATGTCCCTTGCCTTGTTTTCCCGGAACGTCCTCGACTTATTTTGCTATCTGTTGTTTGATTGTAAAACGAACCGATCATCGTGCATTTCAATTACGATTGCATCCTCAAGGTGGTTTGAACTTGTGCAAGGAGCAGTCGAGGGCGTCTAACAATATAAACTGTTTTTGCAGACGTTAGCGCCACACGCGGCGATTTATAGAATCACGTACGACGTACGCTTATCGTATTAATACACATACAAAAGTTCGTCATTTTTTCACGCTAATGGTAGAATAAGTCTGGGACGCCCGAGGAAGATATGGCACGATCAAGTGAATCAAATACTTGAATCGGGTCATGTGAAGAGTCAGAATAATAGAAGGTATGAGACGATGTGTGAATGTGAATGAAGCAAGGAGTGTGTGCTAAGACAGAGTTGTATGGCGGTCCGTCACCTCTGCCTACCTCTGTGGGGAAACGACGTGATGGTTAGTTAGTTGAAAGTTCGCCTTAAAAGTTCGCCTTAAAAGTTTTTTATACGCGGTTTTTGTTGATGTTTGAATTTTGCCAAACAGCCAAAGTGCACACTTGTTTGGAGCTCTAAAAGCTAGACGACATTAGTATTCATTCTTCAAATTGTGGCACACATGTCAAAATGTTGATTCATGTGTATATCCTCGCTGGAAAGACAAAAGGGCTGAAGCGACACTTTTGTCAAAAATGAGTTAAATATACAGTTTTTATCCGTTTAGACTCTCATCCATCTTTTTAGGTTGGCAGCTCACAGCATCTGTAGACCGACACTGATAATTTTACTCAACAAGAGCGGTAGATACTCCAGTAAGTATCACCCCGGTGAAAGACCACCATTCAGAATCGAAACGTTGCTTAAAATGGCTTTAGCCGTGTTTGGTGACCTACACCGAATAGCCAGGTACTTTCCAACTTTCCTCTTCCCAATCTCCTTCCCTTTCCCACTTCCTTCAGATGCCATAGTCCCATTGTATCCAGACGGTTGGGAGGAGCTGGGACTCTAATAATAATAATACTTTGCTAATTTAAATAGCGCCATTTTTCATCGTGAAATAAAAAGGGCGCCTTACTAAACTTAAAAACTATCGCTAAAATTACCATAAAATTATTAAAATACCTAAAACTACAGCTAAAATTACCATAAAATTATTAAAATACCTAAAACTACAGCTAAAATTACCATAAAATTATTAAAATACCTAAAACTACAGCTAAAATTACCTTATTTATTTATTTCATTGTAAACGCTTGAGAGGGCTTTCACATTAAAGGTTTACAATTGACAGTGAAAAAATGAGAATTATATGCACAAACAAAATAAGGAATAGTTGTAGAGTAGTAAAAAATAGTGTTTAAGTACATAGAAATATTATTAATTAAATAATAATATATGGAGGGATAGCTAATTTATTTTACCCAACCCATCCGAAATTGTAATAAATCACTTTTTTCCGAGATTTTACATCGTACACCATGAGAGAGAAAAAGACAACAAATTTCTTGGACCGCTTCTATATACTGTCGTAATGATCTTAAGCTGGCTATTTTCGCTGGTTAACGGCGGGACTCCGCCCACATTTTTTTATTTTGCCACTAAACTTGACACAACTAAACGGTTTTTTAGGTTAGATGCTATATTTTTGTTGATAAAAATACTGTGAAAAAGTGGCTATACGAATACACAAAAACATTATGTCGATATGTGATATGAATGGATGTATAAATACCGTAGCCTCAGTCTTAGCCACGCCCATTTGCGCCGAGTCATGTTAAAATCATCAAAAACAAGTCCAAAACTGACTTCACTGCCTTGGCTTGGGCTACCTCTTGTATACTCTAAGTGTTATAGCCTTCTTGTATCTACATTCCGTGCAGTTAAATACATCAGCCACCTCTGCGTATGTATCACCAACTCCATGCAATCTAGGTACAAGCGAGTGTCTGAAAGACTCAGTCCTGATGTTATTGTTACAACTAAATAAAATTTGATGTATTCATTTGTCGCGGGCAGTGAAAAATTGACAAACTTTTTGTTTAGCGGTAGATTGAGGATCGCGTATCATTGGATGAAAAGATATTATTATACTGGTGAGATTAGATGCAAACGGGTTAGCCTAGGTTTGTAAATTAGGGCAATTCTGTTAGTCCGGTATTCACTATAAAAAATAACTTATTGAATTGTTTTTTTTTTTGCATTCGTGATATTTTTTTTATCATTAAATACTCGTATCTATGTCGTGCTGTCAAATGGATTTAAAGGCTAGGTTTACCTTCTGCGATGTTAAACATATCGCACACACACAAGTGCGGTATGACAATATTATGGTGATACTGCATTCTGCGGAATATAATAGTGCATTCACCAAACTGCATCATAATACGGACGCACGTGACATTAACGTTCTGAATGGCAATACGCTCGAATGCATTTTGAGGGGATTTACTTGTCAAAATCAAGAATATAATAATGTGCCTATCTTGTCGATTTTGACGGTATATGTCAAAGTATGTTAACTGCGCTATATAAATTCACTGTTATTATTATTAAAGCTATTTATATTTTTTTTTGTAGAAAGCAATCACTGTGTAGTTTCACATGTTTAATGAAAATGAAATAATAACTTTGTATAAGACCACAGATTTTATTTTAATTTTTATGATTGATAATTATGTAGTTAGTAATAAGATGGAGCCTAGGAATTAACATTTGTACAGCGCCCTTGATGTGATCTTAAAAAAAAACGGCGCTATACAAATTATCCAAATATAATATTATTATCACATACTAGTGAGTAATGAAATT